>CM050164.1:286786281-287142636 GCA_027410445.1 Discoglossus pictus
CCTTTCTTGTGTCCCCCAACTCTCTCCCCTGTGTCTCTTCCCCCCTCTCCCTCCCCTGTGTCTCCCCCCCTCTCCCTCCCCTGTGTCTCTTCCCCTCCTCTTCCTCCCCTGTGTCTCTTCCTCCCCTCTCCCTCCCCTGTGTCTCTTCCTCCCCTCTCCCTCCCCTGTGTCTCTTCCCCCCTTTCCCTTCCCTGTGTCTCTTCCCCCTCTCCCTTCCCCATGTCTTTCCCTACCCCTCCCTTCCCTGTGTCTCTTTCCCTCCCCCTCCCTTATCACCCTCCTCAACCCCCATCCTCATCCTCCCTCCTAATCCCCCTCCTCAACCTCCCTCCTCAAGCCCCCTCCTCAACCCCCATCCTCATCCCCTCCTCATGCTCAACCCCCCTCCTCAACCTCCCTCCTCAATCCCCCTCCTCATCCTCAACCTCCCTCTTCAACCTCCCCCCTCAACCCCCCTCCTCAACCCCCTCATCATCCTCAACCCCCCTTTTCAACCCCCTCCTCATCCTCATTCTCCCTCTTCAACCCCCTCCTGATCCTCAACCTCCCTCCGCAACCCCCTCCTCAACCCCCTCCTCATTCTCAACCTCCCTCCTCAACCCCCTTCCTCAACCTCCCTCCTCAACCCCCCTCCTTATCCTCAACCTCACTCCTCAACCTCCCTCCTTAACCAGCTCCTCAACCCTCCTACTAAACCCACCTCCTCATCCTCAACCCCCCTCCTCAACACCCCTCCTCATCCTCACCCTCCCTCTGCAACCCCCTCCTCATCCTCAATCTCCCTCCTCAACCCCCATCCTCAACCCACTTATCATCAACCTCAACCACCCTCCTCAACCCCCATCCTCATCCCCCTCCTCATGTTCAACCCCCCTCCTCAACCTCCCTCCTCAACCCCCCTCCTCATCCTCCATCCTCAACCTCCCCCTCATACCCCCCTCCTCATCCTCAACCCCCCTCCTCAACCCCCCTCCTCATCCTCATCCTCCCTCTTTAATCCCCTCCTCATCCTCAGCCTCCCTCCTCAACACACTCCTCAATCCCCCTCCTCATCCTCAACTTCCCTCCTCAACCCCCCTCCTCAACCTCCCTCCTCAACCCCCATCCTCTTCCTCAACCTCCCTCCTCAACCTCCCTCCTCAACCCCCTCCTCAACACCTTATCCTAAACCTCCCTCTGCAACCCCCTCCTCATCCTCAACCTCCCTCCTCAACACCCATCCTCAACCTCCCTCCTCAACACCCATCCTCAACCCCCATCACCAACCTCAACCCCCCTCCTCAACCTCCCCATCCTCAACCTCCCTCCTCACCCCCATCCTATTCCTCACCCACCCTCCTCAACACCTCACCTCATCCTAAACCTCCCTCTGCAACCCCCTCCTTATCCTCAACCTCCCTCCTCAACCCCCATCCTCAACCCCCCATCACCAACCTCAACCCCCTTCCTCAACCTCCCCATCCTCAACCTCAACCCCCCTCCTCAACTTCCCCAACCTCAACCCCCTCCTCATCCTAAACCCCCCTCCTCACTTTACCCCTCTAATTGCCTCTCCCTTTACCCTCACTTATCTTCCAGCTGCTCCTCCACACCTCTGCATTCCTTCCAGCTCCAGCTTGACTCGGCCAATGCTAATGACGTGACGCACATGTGACGTCACGTCATTAGCATATGCCAGGTCCCGAAGCAATCGGAAAGAGCACAGAGTAGCGGAGGAGCAGCTGCAGAGGCAAGGTAAGCGAGGGGAAAGGAAGAGGGGGGTGTAATTAGAGGGGTAAAGTAAGGAGGGGGGTTTAGGATGAGGAGGGAGTTTAGGATGAGGAGCGGGGTTTAGGATGAGTAGGGGGGTTTAGGATGAGGAGGGGGTTTAGGATGAGGAGGGGGTTGAGGATGGAGGGTTAAGGATGGGGGAGTTGAGGATGAGGATGGGGGAGTTGAGGATGAGGATGAGGGGTTGAGGATAAGGATGGGGGTTGAGGATGGGGGGGTTGAGGATGAGTAGGGGGGTTTAGGATGAGGAGGGGGTTTAGGATGAGGAGGGGGTTGAGGATGGAGGGTTAAGGATGGGGGAGTTGAGGATGAGGATGGGGGAGTTGAGGATGAGGATGAGGGGTTGAGGATAAGGATGGGGGTTGAGGATGGGGGGGTTGAGGATGATAATGGAGGGGGAGAGAAAGAGCCATGGGGGAAAGAGAGACACAGGGAAAAGAAAGATACTGGGGGGAAAGAGAGACACGGGGGTAGTAAAGCTTATACTTGAGTAAGTACGATATATATATATATATATATATATATATATATATATATATATATATATATAGTTGCAAGCAAAAGTATTTGAACCCTTTGGAATGATATGGATTTCTGCACAAATTGGTCATAAAATGTGATCTGATCTTCATCTAAGTCACAACAATAGACAATCACACTCTGCTTAAACTAATAACACACAAATAATTAAATGTTGTTATTGAACACACCATGTAAACATTCACAGTGCAGGTGGAAAAAGTATGTGAACCCCTAGACTAATGACATCTCCAAAAGCAAATTGGAGCGAGGTGTCAGCCAACTGGAGTCCAATCAATGAGATGAGATTGGAGGTGTTGGTTACAGCTGCCTTGTCCTATAAAAAACACACACCAGCTCTGGGTTTGCTTTTCACAAGAAGCATTGCCTGATGTAAATGATGCCTCACACAAAAGAGCTCTCAGAAGACCTACGATTAAGAATTGTTGACTTGCATAAAGCTGGAAAGGGTTATAAAAGTATCTCCAAAAGCCTTGCTGTTCATCAGTCCACGGTAAGACAAATTGTCTATAAATGGAGAAAGTTCAGCACTGCTGCTACTCTCCCTAGGAGTGGCCGTCCTGTAAAGATGACTGCAAGAGCACAGCGCAGACTGCTCAATGAGGTGAAGAAGAATCCTAGAGTGTCAGCTAAAGACTTACAAAAGTCTCTGGCATATGCTAACATCCCTGTTAGCGAATCTACGATATGTAAAACACTAAACAAGAATGGATTTCATGGGAGGATACCACAGAGGAAGCCACTGCTATCCAAGCAAAACATTGCTGCACGTTTACAGTTTGCACAGCAGTACTGGCAAAATATTCTGTGGACAGATTAAACTAAAGTTGAGTTGTTTGGAAGAAACACACAACACTATGTGTGGAGAAAAAGAGGCACAGCACACCAACATCAAAATCTCATCCCAACTGTGAAGTACGGTGGTGGGGGCATCATGGTTTGGGGCTGCTTTGCTGCGTCAGGGCCTGGACGGATTGCTATCATCGAAGGAAAAATGAATTCCCAAGTTTATGAAGACATTTTGCAGGAGAACTTAAGGCCATCTGTCCACCAGCTGAAGCTCAACAGAAGATGGGTGTTACAACAGGACAACGACCCAAATCATAGAAGTAAATCAACAACAGAATGGTTTAAACAGAAGAAAATACGCCTTCTGAAGTGGCCCAGTCAGAGTCCTGACCTCAACCCGATTGAGATGTTGTGACATGACCTCAAGAAAGCGATTCACACCAGACATCCCAGGAATATTGCTGAACTGAAACAGTTCTGTAAAGAGAAATGGTCAAGAATGACTCCTGACCGTTGTGCACATCTGATCTGCAACTACAGGAAACATTTGGTTGTAGTTATTGCTGCCAAAGGAGGTTCAACCAGTTATTAAATCCAAGGGTTCACATACTTTTTCCACCTGCACTGTGAATGTTTACATGGTGTGTTGAATAAAAACATGGCAACATTTAATACTTTGTGTGTTATTTGTTTAAGCAGACTGTGATTGTCTATTGTTGTGACTTAGATGAAGATCAGTTCACATTTTTTGACCAATTTGTGCAGAAATCCATATCATTCCAAAGGGTTCACATACTTTTGCTTGCAACTGTATATATATATATATATATATATATATATATATATATATATATATATATTTGAGGCCATGGCAATGCTGTTTGCCACACAATGTAAAGCTTTTGCTCCTCTGAGCACCTTTGGCGTTCATTGCGAGCCTCTCCTCTTTGTACTTTGCAATGATCATCTTCAGTGCTCATCGCAAAGACAGATATATAAGTACAGTGTTAAATATACCATTTTTTTAGTGCAGTGTAAATAAGAAAATATTTTCAGGTCTCAGAGCATAATAAAGCAATTTAAATATGTAACTGCTTTGAGAGCTATCGCTGGCAGCCAATGAGCAGTAATCCAGATATATAAGTTCAGTGTAAAAAGTAAACATTTTTTAATGCAGTGGAAAGTATACATTTTTTTTTTCCATTACTAATTAATACTTATTAAATTAATGTACGTTAATAATTAATTAGGAATGAATACATTTATTAGGAAGCCTCGTGTTCATTTTTTTCGGCCGACTTTTTTTCACTCGCTTAGCCGAATTTTCAGTGCTGAAATCGTCAAATTCGGCTTAAATTTGGGTGCATCCTCACTCCCAGACGTCCTGGCTGTCCCCTCATGCTGTGTGTGCATTTTTTTGTTTTTTTGTTTTGTTTTCTTTTTGCTTCGGCAGGTTCGTCCTCGTTAAAAAAAAATGTCTAAGTTCTGCGCCTCGCAATTATTTTTTTCGACGTCCCCGTTCCTCAACTGCTTGCAGCCTAAGGCAATTCTGCATTTCCCAACTGCTTGGTGGCTAAGTCGTGTGTTTTTCAATGCCTCAACGGGTAGCCTCACTTCGCAAGGTTTGCAGGCGATGAGCAAGTGCTCCGAGTTTCAATGACTCAACTGCTCGCCTCGCTATGCGAGGCACTTAGCCGATGAGCGACATTTGTGCCGCCTGAGTGCTCTGAGTTTCAATGCCTCAACTGCTCGCCTCGCCCTATTAACGCCTGTACTTCAATGGCTTGCCTCACTACTCAAGACGAGCAAACGTGACGACAAATCGCAGTTTGACAATTACAATATGTGATATATATATTGTGACCAGGTTGGCCGCATATAGCGGTGGTTTCTTGAAATAAGGGCTGATACCGGCTTGAAAGTGCAGCAAATTGGTTTATTTACAGAAGGAAAATAACAGCTGTAGCAGTAGCTTAAATTAACGGAAAATAAACAATTACTTCTCCGCGAGGTGGGAGAATGCCACCTTGTGGCCAGGTTGTAAACAGTCCTTTAAACTTGGGAGACTGCCACCTTGTGGCCAACTTTTTAAACAGTCCTTTAAACTTGGGAGACTGCCACCTTGTGGCCAGGATACCAATAGTCTTTGAGACTGGTGAGAGTGCCACCTTGTGGCAAGGATACAAATATTTTTCTTCTACTGGAAATAGTGCCACCTTGTGGCCAGGAGACCAATAGACTCTTTACTGGTGAAAGGGTTGCCACCTTCAGCAACCTCTGGGACACAGCTCCTCTCTGGGACACCACTCCTCTCTGGGACACAGCTCCTCTCCAGGACACAGCTCCTCTCCGGGACACAGGTCCTCTCCGGGACACAGCTCCTCTCTGGGACACAGCTCCTCTCTGGGACACAGCTCCTATCTGGGACACAGCTCCTCTCTGGGACACACACAGCTCCTCTCTGGGACACAGCTCCTCTCTGGGACACAGCTCCTATCTGGGACACAGCTCCTCTCTGGGACACAGCTCCTCTCTAGGGACACAGCTCCACTCTGGAACACAGCTCCTCTCTGGGACACAGCTCCTCTCTGGAACAAAGTTGCGGGTGAAGCATAGGGCCCTCCCTTCTCTCCCGTATGCTTCACCCCAGGGACCCTTGCATAACACAAACTCACTTGTATTAACTTCTGTCTTCTACTCCACTTCTTCCCTGGGGCATAATACGTCAGCTACAACTGTGCTTAGGCCTTTAAGGCAAACTCTGCCTGGGAGTCCTCACTTCCCCTTCACTTACTGGGCTTCCTTGTACCTTCACCTCCTGAGTCTGTAGTCACTCTTCCAGCTCACACGACTTGCTGTAGTCCCCGTACTCCCAGTAACAGTAACGAGGCGATCCTTTACAGGTTAGATCACAAACTTCACTGTACTTCCACACCGGATCACCTTCCACTCTGGGCTTGCTTCTGACAGCAGCCCACAACCTGCACAGAGCCTAGCCGGCAACACCCCCCTTCCATGTCTGCTCTCCAGGCTTTTAAAGGGAAGTTGCTCCAATTAAGAGTTCTTCAGAAGTTTTAACTCCTTCACTTCTGTCAAGAACTCCATACTCCACTTGCTTGTCATCACTTCTAAGGAGCAAACGATCACACACCCTCCCCCTCAGCTCAACAACATGGTGTTGGGCGACATGCCGAGAGGCCGGACATCCGGTAGGGTTGCTCACCACTCAAGAACTCTTCGCCCAGCCAACCATTCCTGCTCAGTGCCGCCCGCATTGAGGTAGAAGGCTGCGATAGTGGCCGCCTGTAAATCCATCTTCTCCTTTCCTTACTGGTCTGTTTGCCTCCTTCATGTGTGTCGCCTTTATCGGGAAGGAGTGAATCCCCCAAATTTGTAGAGCTGTCCTCGAACAGCCTCGTGGTGGACTCTGTAGTCACATGTCTGGGTACAGATATAACAATATCCGTTGCACTCTCTTCGAGCCCGTCATCATTTCCAATCTCTTTATTAACTTCAACTCCCAGGAGTTCTTCTACAGTCTCAGTGTTTCCCTCGTCATCCTCAACTTCACAGCCATCTCCATTGTCCAACTTAAACATAGCCTGGCGCTTCTGCCGCTCTTCAGTACGATGCTGTTTCATTGCTTCCTGCAGCTTTGCTTTAAGAAGTGGGATCTTTTCAACTGGCTTTTTCTGAATTATCTCATCAGTTGTTTCAGCAGACACAATGACAGATACCACATCTGCCTTTAGCTCCTCCTTTCCATCTGCCGTTGTCCCTTTGCGGACGATATTTAGGTTAACTTTCCTCTCAATCACAGGCTTGGCTTTATGCAGGGAGTGCTTCAGAAAACGCTTTTTCCAAGCTTCTAGTTCTTTATTTTGCTTTGGTTCATCCAATTTACCAAATGAGCCAACATCAGGGCAAAAACAGGGCTTTAAGGAGAGATCCACCCTAAGAGCACAGAGCTTTTCCAGCTTGGAAAACTTTGTTTTATGTTGTTTTGGTACAGGATATTTAGATGTCTCCTCAACAGTCTGAGAATCCAGTAGAGGCACCGGGATTTCCTGCTGAATTTCACAAGTAGGATCTTCATCTTCACTTACAGGCTTTGGAATGTACTCTGGCTTATCCACATGGTCCTCCGAATCCACTGTGTGCCAAGCCATTTGTGGCTCATCAGAACTCTTGGCTGGCTTACTTCCTCCAACTTTAGTTCCTTCTAATACCTCGCCCATACAAGCCTGTGATGCTTGGATAGTATTATTTGCATCCCCTTTACATTCTTCTGCTGGAGCGGAGTCTCTTGTTTTGATTTCTTTTTTATCACTAATGTTCACCTTACTTTCCAAACTGCTGATACTTTGTTGATTTAATAAGCTGCAGGTCATTCCCTTCGCAAGATGGCCTTGGCCGACGCTTGATGAAATCATGAATGCTTCCTGCAGTCACTTCCTTTGCTAATGGAATCCTTTGTGCAGCCCCTTCCTCTGCTGCCTCCTCCAACAAATACGTAAATTCTTCTTTATTACCATCAGCAGGGATGATTTCAGGGAGTTTTTCGTCAAGTAATGGCACATTTTCTGTTGTGCAAATAATTTCAAAGACCTCAGTATTCGTTTCAATAATATCTACTACATGTTGTACCGTTTCTGCTTTTTCAAGAGTACTCTCCAATAGCTGTGGAGTTGCGCTTATTAGACATTCCTCAACTAAACTCTTTGACCCATGCTTGCAAATGCTCAGCTCAACCATGTCTTCGGTGTGTCTCTCACCTGTGCAACATCATGATTTTCTATAACTGCTTCTACAGACAGCTTTGCACTTTCTGCAACTGCTAGAAGGACCTGACATACAGGCTTCTGTTGTTCTTCCACACTCTTGGCACTGTCACTTTCCTCTGGCTCAGGTGTAGTTTCATCGGTTGTTGCAGGTGACTCTAATTGGGAAACTGTGCTAAATTTAACCGCTTCAACAATTATTTCAGTTTCAAATTTAACTTTGTTCTTAGACAACTGAAATTCCTTTGCTTGCTCTGTCACTGCCGCACTAATCCAGGATGGAGATCTTTCTTCAAGACTGGTAACAGCTCTCTCCCCCTCTATCACAGTCACAGTGACAGCATTAATTAGTTCTTCAGTGCCTTTCTCAGGTACTGTTCCTTGCTCTTTTGATGAATCCGTAACAGAGGCTTCCATAGATCGTGGAGCATCTAACTTTTCTTGCTTAGCCGCATCAAACTCAGCCAGCGGAACTACGGCTGGTTCATCAGAGTCATCATTGAATCCTTCTGCTTGTGCAGCTTGTCCAGCTTCATTTAGTGGAGTATGCTCCAGTTTAGCTACAGGAACAGTCTTTTCTAAGGTGTTCACATCGGACACTGGCCTAGCAACACTTTCTAGCTGGTCTCCATTGGAAGCCTCTTTGTCTCTTTCCTCACTGTCTAATGTCAACAGATGTATTCGCCGGGGCTTCTGTCGAAATTGAGAGATGTTCAGCTCTTTATCACTGTGTGGCCGCTCCCACACCATGAATTCGTGCAGCTTAGGCTTTGGGGGACATTTCCTCTGCTCCCAAATAGGCATCAATTTCTCATTCCTGTAGGACACTCGGTAGTCCTCAAACGCAGGCTTCCTCCGCCATTCAGGGATATACTCTGGCCTCATTTTAACTTGGGCTTGTCTTTGGGGCCTTGAAAGACACTGTTTCTTCTCCTCTAAGGCCCTTCTATCTGCACCAGCAGGCTCTTTTGTTCTCTCAGCCATCTCTTTTGTTCTCTCAGCAATCTCTTTGGGGCTCTCAGCAATCTCTTTGGCTGGATCGGCCTTCTCTGCGGGCTCTCTCTCCGGCTCTGCGGGCTCTCTCTCCAGCTCTGCGGGCTCTCTCTCCGGCTCTGCGGGCTCTCTCTCCGGCTCTGCGGGCTCTCTCGCGGACTCTGCCGGCTCTCTCGCCGACTCTGCGGGCTCTCTCGCCGACTCTGCGGGCCATCTCTCCGACTCTGCGGACACTCTCTCCGACTCTGCGGGCACTCTCTCCGACTCTGCGGGCACTCTCTCCGACTCTGCGGGCACTCTCTCCGACTCTGCAGGCTCTCGGGAGCCTTCGGCGGTACCCTCTGCGGTCTCTGGGGAGCCTTCTGCGGCCTCACTCGCAGCTTGTGCCGCTTCACTCGCAGCTCCTGCCGCTTCACTCGCAGCTCCTGCCGCTTCACTCGCAGCTCCTGCCGTCTCACTCATGGCACTGCACCTGGTGGCTTTTTCCACTCGCTCTTCCTCCTTGTTTACTACTAGGTCAGGTTTGGTTGGCCTTCCCTTAACAGGGAAACTGTATCTTATACTTGGACCAACAAGTATGTCTTTTGGGTAGCGATAAGCCTGTCTGCCAAAAAAATTCCAGGGGTGCGCTCTCTGTACTCTCTTTACTCCTATAGGTCAAGGATCTCCTCTTTCAGGGTGCAATAATTGGTTTACCATTTCTTCAGGCAAAACCCCATACGCTTCCTGTGCTTGTCCACACAGATAGGGACCCAAAATTCAGGAGGTAGGTTTCTACATCATCCTGAGCTGTCATTTTCTTTAGAAAGCAATTAGGGTTCATAATCCTGCTTGATTTTGGACCCACAATGTTCTCTGTAGAACTCAATCGCTGCAGCTGCACTTTCTGTGCTTCTAAAGACTTTCTCATTTGGACCCTGTCCTCTTCCATTTGTCTCTGCCATATCTCTGTGGCCTCTCTAAATCTTGCAGCTACCTCTCCAAAACCTTTATCTTCCTCTTTTGCAGCTTAGATGCTAACCTCTGCAATCATTTCACTCTTTCCTGCCTGGCACTGACCCAGCTTAGCAGCCAGCACTCTATTCATCTCTGCATGCTGCTTGTTCATTACCCGCTGTGCTTCTATAAACGCTTTAAGGGCCTCCTCCATATTTATGCTGTACGGTGGGCTGTCTTCTTCAACACAGACACTTTTCGATCCCACTTCTGACACCAGTGTGACCAGGTTGGCCGCATATAGCGGTGGTTTCTTGAAATAAGGGCTGATACCGGCTTGAAAGTGCAGCAAATTGGTTTATTTACAGAAGGAAAATAACAGCTGTAGCAGTAGCTCTGCTTAAATTAACGGAAAATAAACAATTACTTCTCCGCGAGGTGGGAGAATGCCACCTTGTGGCCAGGTTGTAAACAGTCCTTTAAACTTGGGAGACTGCCACCTTGTGGCCAGCTTGTAAACAGTCCTTTAAACTTGGGAGACTGCCACCTTGTGGCCAGGATACCAATAGTCTTTGAGACTGGTGAGAGTGCCACTTTGTGGCCAGGATACAAATATTCTTCTTCTACTGGAAATAGTGCCACCTTGTGGCCAGGAAACCAATAGACTCTTTACTGGTGAAAGGGTTGCCACCTTCAGCAACCTCTGGGACACAGCTCCTCTCTGGGACACCGCTCCTCTCTGGGACACCGCTCCTCTCTGGGACACAGCTCCTCTCCGGGACACAGCTCCTCTCTGGGACACAGCTCCTCTCTGGGACACAGCTCCTCTCTGGGACACAGCTCCTCCCTGGGACACACACAGCTCCTCTCTGGGACACACACAGCTCCTCTCTGGGACACAGATCCTCTCTGGGACACAGCTCCTCTCTGGGACACAGCTCCTCTCTGGGACACAGCTCCTCTGTGGGACACAGCTCCTCTCTGGGACACAGCTCCTCTCTGGGACACAGCTCCTCTCTGGGACACAGCTCCTCTCTGGAACACAGCTCCTCTCTGGGACACAGCTCCTCTCTGGAACACAGTTGCGGGTGAAGCATAGGGCCCTCCCTTCTCTCCCGTATGCTTCACCCCAGGGACCCTTGCATAACATAAACTCACTTGTATTAACTTCTGTCTTCTACTCCACTTCTTCCCTGGGGCATAATACGTCAGCTACAACTGTGCTTAGGCCTTTAAGGCACACTCTGTCTGGGAGTCCTCACTTCCCCTTCACTTACTGGGCTTCCTTGTACCTTCACCTCCTGAGTCTGTAGTCACTCTTCCAGCTCACACGACTTGCTGTAGTCCCTGTACTCCCAGTAACAGTAACGAGGCGATCCTTTACAGGTTAGTTCACAAACTTCACTGTACTTCCACACCGGATCACCTTCCACTCTGGGCTTGCTTCTGACAGCAGCCCACAACCTGCACAGAGCCTAGCCGGCCACACCCCCCCTTCCTTGTCTGCTCTCCAGGCTTTTAAAGGGAAGTTGCTCCAATTAGGAGTTCTTCAGAAGTTTTAACTCCTTCACTTCTGTCAAGAACTCCATACTCCACTTGCTTGTCATCACTTCTAAGGAGCAAACGATCACAATATATATATATATATATATACTGTGTATATATATATATATATATATATATATATATATATATATATTGTAACACAGTGCCCCCCAGAGGTGAGAGCAAAAAACTTAGGAGAATTGGAGCTGCAGGTGTTGTAAGCCTGTTAAAGACACACACAGAGAAATGGGTGTGACAACCATCAATTAGGCTCTGTGTGACGTAAGCAAAAGTAAGACCAGAGCCTCACAAAAGCTAAGAAGGATGCTTGTAGTTATCTGCCAGTGCAAGTGAAGGCAGTGTTTTTGACTTTGTCTGCTGAAAGCAGAAATTAAGACAGGCTCAGAGGAGCCTGAAAGTTTACTGAGGAGACTGCTTGCTGCAGAGGAAAAAAGGGATTTTCAGAAGAGCAGTTTTTACAGAGGAGACTGATTGGTGCTATCCCAGCAATTGGAGCAGAGGATCCATTACAGCTGAGAAGCTGAGAGAGGGAGGGCTTGATTTAAAGGTACAATTACAGAGTCTGATAATACACCCCAGGGAGAAGTCTGTGAAGTTAACAGATTTTTAGCCTTCACCAAAAGAGGGTGTTAAGGGTCCCTGGAGGTTGGGGTATCTGGAGAGTAGGACGGGCCAGAACCCCACCCTATTGTATGAAATTGAAAGACGACTGTCTGCAGAGAAAAGAGACTTAATACTGTTGAATATGGACTACTCAAAGACTGTATATTTTTACCTGAAGGCTGAGAAACAGTTTCAAGGCTAGAAAGGATATTTCTGATGTAAAGCCAGTACGTTTAAGTAGATGTTTATTTCATGCTGAAAATAAGCTATTTTTGTTTGTCTGAAAACTTTTTATTAAAAAGAGATAAAAAACACTTTGGAACTTGGTTGTTTATTTGAAGTTACGGAAGAAACCAGTAGCCAAAGGCCACATTACCAGAATATATATATATATATATAAAGAAAAAGGAGAACACCACACCAATTTTGCAGAGCTCCCAAGTAATTCACAATTTAGTCTATAGGTATAACAAGGGAATATCAGATTGTAATATGTAAAAATAGAAGAAAAAGAGACAACTATTACCCTATATTCCCATTGACCTATGGATAGTAAGGTATTACCCAAACAAGAAAAATAGATATTTGGTCAGCTCATTATTCTATGTTTTTAGATTATTGATTTTATTCATTTTCATTGTGCCTATCCCTATTGGCCATATATGGCACATATTGAGGATTATATGGTGCAATAAATATATGATAAACACACTATTGTTTGTACTAGTGTGTTTCAATTGTCCCCTATAGTAGACATAAGGAGTTGGAATCATATTTTGTTCTGTAGACACTATATAATAGTGTACCAAATAGCATTGGTGTTCCAACTGTACCTGCTACAAAACTATCTGGATTGTATCCTGAGCCGGGGATTGAGATCTAAAGGATTGGACATCGGGTACTTCCAGAGCTACCCTTTTTAATCCATACAGATACCTCATAACTTTGGGGTTATCACATGTGAGTGAAACACTATATGATTGATGTTTTGACGTGATTATTATACACTCATGTTGCACTAGGAGGTGGCGCGCTGTCTTTCCCCTACCCTTCTTATCATCTCTACTAGTTACTTGGACACGGTGGGAACAGTGTCCTGAGAAGAAGCTGCACACCTCTGGCATTTATATTGTGGTTCTGGACTTATATGGACGGATGTTTACTCTGATTTCCATCTGTGTATCTCTCCGGAGGAACTGTATGTAGACACATATATATATAGTTCATACATATGGAACACTCTCTTGTTGGATTTATCCATTTTTTATATTTAGTTTTTTTTTCATCTCTCTGACTATTTTGTGTATACACAGTAGGTAGACTAAAGGGCGCTTCTATTTTGTAGCAATATAATATATGTAAATTGCTTCTTGGTTCTCTGTCACATTTAAATATTAACCATGACACTAATTGCACAAACAGTACTGCCTATCATCACCATGCCTGGTAAATCAAATAAGCAAGTAAAATAAATCAGTCAGGCACTCTGAATAAATTATTTCTTATTAAACTTACTTATTAAACACCTCTGACATAATATATAAAATGAGTAAACATGATGAATGGGCACAAATTAATCATTGTCTATAAACCAAAATAACTAAAGCTGGGCACAAAAATGGAGAATTGATTATTGTAAATATCTCTACTTTGTAATCCAAAGGTAAAATAAAACTATATAAAAACTGTATAATTAATATGTTCATTTAGACCATGTGGGGCCATTGTATTTAATAAGAAAATACATCTGCTTTCTGCTCTTATTAAGCTATTTTCTAAATTTCCACTTCTAATGCCTAAAGAGATCTGCTGTAATACCCATCATTTCAGTCCCCTGGTATCAAAGTCATGTTTTGATAGAAAATGTCTAGCCACAGATGTTAATTCCTTTCCTTTTTGAAGGTCTTTTTTACTGTTCATGATGTTTCTTACATGTTCCCCCAATCTTTTTCGTATCTCATACCCACGTATTTCTTGTCATTAGAACAAGGGCACTCAAGGACATAAATTACTCTTTTAGAGCTGCATACAGTTGTAAAATGTGTTGATGGAATGATTATTAACTATACTGTACTTGAATTCCAGCACATTTTTAATTGGCATACAAAACTTACAGTATCCACATCTGTACCTGTAATATCTGTATTGGTAAGAATTTTGAGGACTCTTTGGAAATGACTAGGTGATGACAAGAAATGACAAGCATATCCTTCAAGGAGGGTGATCTCCTCCAACTTGCTTTAATACCATCTTTTAACCATGAATTCATATCATCATCCATCCTAAAGACATGTAAATGTTTGTTTGAAACTCCTAGGATTTGCCTCCAATGTCCATTGAAGGTGCCGACAATGCGGATTTGTTCATCACAAAGTTTCTCAGTCTTAGGGGTCAGTTATGTTTCTCGTATGTAATATAAATCTTTATGATAAGCTTTTTTTGCTGATCTGTTACTGTACCCTCTAGCTTTTAGACGTATTCTTAATTCTTTTGCTCTTATATTAAATGTATCGAACGCAGAGCAATTTTGTCTTAGTCTTAAAAACTCCCCAAAGAGGATACCTGTCTTGGTTGATGGCAGATGTGAGCTACTAAAATGTAAAATACTATTAGTGGCTGTTTCTTTTCAGAACAGGTCCTTACAAATGACTCCTTCTTCACCTCTGCATATTGTGGCGTCTAAAAAAAATCTAATTTATCAGGGTCGATAGTGTACGTCAATCTTAAGTTTAGATCGTTAGTATTCAGTTGGTGAATATACTCTATTCATCTATATATCATAACCAAATGAGCACATGTTAAGTGTATCTTTGCATCTGCCGTACCTCTTACCTGGAGGAAAAATGTATAATCAAAGATGAAATAATTGTGTGTTAGTAAAAAGTGTAGCAGATCTACCACAAATTAATTTTTATCTGCACAATCACAAGATTCCATCTTTAAAACGTAGCTGACAGCTCTTTTTTCGATTGAATGTTTGATTGACGTGTAATGAGGTTCCACATCACAGGTAATCATATATGTCTATTTGTTGAGGGTTATATCATCCAGTTTGTTAAGAAGGGCCATAGTATCACGAGTATATGATGGTAAGCCAGTAACAAAATGTCTTAAACATGTATCTATATATTTGCTGGCTTGTTCTTATAAATTTCCTTTACCAGATCCTATCGGCCTGCCTGTAGGGATCTTCTTGTGTTTGTGCACCTTCGGCAGAAGATAAAGTGTGGCAGTCTTGGTTTAGCGACTTCCAAAAATGAAAATTCCTTCTTAGATTTGAGGCCATCTTGAAATGCTTTATGAATTATTTTCATGTACTAAGTAATAAACTCCGTTGTTGGATTGCCTAAAAGGTGTTTGTAGCAACTTTGAACAGATAGTTGTTTCATTGATTCATTAATATAAGGTTCTACAGGCCACATGACAATATTTCCACCCTTTTCAGACGGTTTTATAACCTCAATTTTCCAGGTTTTCATATCTTTTAAACATTTACTTTCAGCAGATGTAAAATTTGAGGCATACACAGATCATTAAATCATTAATGACCAATTTGGTTTATGTATTGTTGGAGAAGTAATACAAATATTCTTAAATTTTTAGCGTATATATATATATATATATACAATTAGAACTCTTTCCAGTTAGTGTGATATTTGGCTGGCTGTTAACCAGTAATCTTCCAATTGCAAGATATTAGGTATGAAATAGTTAACTTTATCTAACCCATAACTTAGAGATTTATTTTTAGAGACTAGTACACAAGTTTAGACAAAGCAAATATGTTTTCTCTTTCATATACAAGGTCATGAGTCAAGGATGATCATGATGTCAGATCTGACAAAATGTGTTGTGCACATCTAGGAGCGTGTACTAACTGCATGATCTGCACATTCAGATTACCTATTGAATATTATATGTAAATAAAATGTGACTGGTTGTTGGTGGGAAATGCCATGTTGGTAAATGGGGCGGAAATATGGATTAGTTCATTGTTATATAAACAAATATAAAAAGGCTGTGTCTATGATTTCTGACAGTTTCAATTCAGTAACTGAGTGAATTGGTGACAGCCATGTTGGTTTGTTATTAATCCACATTCTTTTTTTCTAAATAAACTCACCATGAAAAATAAACAAAGGACTATGTTTTTTCTTGGAGAATGTCATGCTTGTGAGTGGGGTAAGTATAAGAGAGTTTTTCTCAACATATTTGTACCGAAAACCCGGGAGCGCTTATATGTCTGTGGGTGGCACATTGATTAAAAACGGAATATATGCCATGGGAGCTGATTAATGTGTTATTCATAGACACGAGCCACAGAACAAAGGACCACTCAGACTTATTTTTTACTCTGAGAACTTAGAATGATAAATGTGATAAAAATAGGTTAAAATGAAGGTATGATAGCTAAGTAAATGTATTGTCTTTGAATCCTGTTGAAATAAGAGATGTCCCATTAAATGTATTCTTTGCAAACAGATACAGAAACATACTATCTGTGTTCAAGCTGTGTAATCTGTCTTAAAAAACAATGTCTGTTATATCTATGATTAATATTTGAGATAAATAATTGCCCATATTTCTTTATCTAACTCTGAAGTGGCAAAATGCCTAGAGGAAAGATAAGCATATAATTTGTTCTTTAGTTACAGAGCACTTAAATTTAAAATTAATGAGAGTCTTTCATAAGCTTTAAAATGGCGCCTGAGATGTGAAATGGCCCCTCCCCAAGGAATTTGAGTTGGCCTGTAGCCAAAGATACGGACAGAGGTACAAAAAGAGTAATATGAGAGGTGTACGTTGTTTTGAAGGTTTGCGGGTTTATATGGGATTTCAGAGAGAGAGAGGAATGCGATTCCTTTGTAAAAATAGTTCCTTTAGAAGGATCGTGCAAGTGAATATATTGCAGGAATGGTGTGCTTGGATTGTGTTTGTAAATAAGTAACTGAGCTTGGAAGAAAGGATAAAAGATAGGGATGCATTGCTGAGACCACTTTAAATAATGTTCGTAGAACTGTTTGAATTGGATGGTGTCTTATTTTGATTTGCAAATGAACAATATTACAAATATGTGTTAGTTTGAAAAATATTATGGGTGACATTGCTCAATGTGAGATCGTTGATTATTTATTGTGCAATAAATTGCAGGTAAAAATGTAATGAAAACAGAGGAAGGCAGCCCACTTTATGGTTAATAATGACATATTTTATATTTAAATGTAAGAGGTTTGATGTAAAATAATTGTTCATTCTCCTCTCAGTCCGTGTAGATACTACAACAGCCACTCCCTTCCCATGAATGTTTCCACCCATGTTTAAAGCTGTAGATCATGAAGTAACGCAGTGCCATTTTAAGATAAAATAATATATTATAGTGAGCCATTCATGTAGATCAAATAGCCAGTGCATATATGATTGTATACCTGTCCATCTAATAAGAAGTATTGTGTTGATTTTTACTGCCCCCATACCTAAAATACTGTGGTCTTCAGGTGTTTTTACATCTGCACCAGCATTTAGTTAAATCCTGCTGCAGATGTATAAATGATTCTTTAGGGAAATATTGATGGGATAAAGGATTTAATGAGTGAGTTAATTTTAATGAAATTATGTTTTCATAGAATATATTGTGTATTTTCCCCATAGAGTGTAATATGTAATTTGAGAAGCCGATTTTATGTTATATATATTAAAAAGTTTGGTGACCAAATAAAGTTGTTTCTGTTTTGCTTTGATTCCTTTTAGTTTAATTATATTTGGAAAAAAAAGTGGGTTGTGGTGGCTCAGGTATACTACTGAAGTACCAAATAGAATTGTTAGAGTTGGGTGCTCCTTGGGATAAATAATAGATACACGCTGGAGGGAGAAGAAAGATCCTATTATAGGGCACACCTACTCATCCTAATCTTAGAAAGAAGAGAATAAACTAAATAATAAAACTTAGCATTTAATGGTATTTAAAATCCTTATTAAAATATATGCACATAGGTAGCAGAGAGGTAGTAATGTTCTAAATGGCAGTGTGGGTATCTGTACCAAAAGAAATAAGTCCTAAGTGGACCGGCTATATACAATCTATGTACAATGTAAAGTGCTAATGTTTGTCACAGATAAAGTGACTATCGTGCAAAAAAGTGCAAAGTATAAAGTGACAAGTGCTAATAGTTCATGAGGTGCACAGCTATTGATGTGCACCTAAACAAGTTATTGGTATATAAATATAGTGTATATAGCGAGCTGTATAGGCTTAGAACATGAGGTAATCCAGCTTTACTGCTGGAATTATATAGCAACCACTGTACTCAGTATTGAGGAATAAATGCCCCAAAATATTGAAAGTCCCAAGACTGGACAGTTAAATAATATGTATTGCTGTCCTAAAGTGACAGTGTGGGCCAATAGAGATGTAGACCCAATATTGCCTTAATATTGAAAAATAAATACTGCGTGAATCTTCAGGATCTGACTAGTAAAGCTATGCCTTTCTAAACGTAGATAATGGCTAAATAGCTCAGTTCTAACCATCGGGGAAGGGACTTTAAACTATGGGCCTGAAGAGAAAACCACGCTAGCTCTCTGCTTAGCACACCGCGGTCTAGACGCACAACAGTGACGTCATCGACCCACGACTGCGTTCCTACGTGAACCCGACGCACGTTTCTTGTATTTCATCAAGGGTTCCCGTAGTTATTTAGTTTATTCTCTTCTTTCTAAGATAAGGATGAGTAGGTGTGCCCTATAATTATATTTGGATCAATATATCTATAAAATTTTCTTCAACATAATAAAGTTAATTTTTTTTTTTTTTGGGTTCTTACAAAGTAAATTTTGTGAGCTCACAGCAATATGTTATGTGTCGTCTTATCTGTATTTGTCTAAATCCTATGTTTATGTGTTTTTTATCAACAGATTTTTTAAGCCGGCAAGAAATCTGTACGTTTAGAGAGTTAAAACAGTCTGAAAATGATAAGAGTGTTCAAAGTAGCCCCATCCAAGTAGGTGGTGCTTACTGCCATGGAAAATGTCATGCTTAATGACCCACCCACACCTTCCGACTCCACCCCTGACACCTCACAGACTCAAGAACAACAGCTGATATAAAGAAAAAGGGGGGTCTGGTTTGAAGTGTGAAATGCAGAGTTTAGAGGTGTTCATGTGTGTTTCTATATAGGGATTTTTTCTATATGATCAGATACTGTGGTTGAAGTGAATATGAAGTCGAGTTGATTTCGATATTTTAACAGGTAAAGGTGTTCCTTCCTGAGATTAGGATTAAGAGATATTAAAAAGATGTTGTACCTGACAAGGTATTATTTTGACAAGTGCTGTATATTTTAATTTAAGTAGATACAGATTGAGAGGTTTTACTTACCTAGAAAAGGCGGATATGTCTAGACGATTCCGGAGTGGCTTTGCTGTGAAATTACTTTTCTGTGAAAAAAAGTGACTAATGGGATAGAATCACGAATGAACTGGGCCCATGAATGTGTGAGTACTGAGTGTCAGTATTTGTGAGTATTGAGTGTGAGTACCATGTGCAGTGGGTGCTGTGTGAGAAATTTAAGAAAAAGGAAGATTGGTCCTCTGTTCTGTGTTGTTGTTGAGTGTGTTGTTGTGGAGTGTGTTTGAAAATATGTTTACATATGTGTTATGAAGTGTGTGAGCTAGATTGAGATCTGTCTATGTGTGAGGACATTATGTATGTACTGATTATCATGCGGATTTGTGGTGTTTGAAAGGGAGATCTGTTGTTGATCTCCAAGAATAGTGTATGCTGAATTTGGTATTCATATAGGAAAATAGTGCACAAATTATATCATTGCACTTTTGTGCAAAGAGGGTCCATTATATATGAACGGTATAATGAATTTGCTGATAGAAAATATATAATCTGAGATCTGGCCAATTTCAGATTAAATTTGTGTTTTACATTTTTTTTTACTGTCTGACATTTTGGATAATCAAAATTAAGGTTTTATTAAAAGATGATTCATTAATTGTGTTAAAGTTTTTAAAGTTGATATTTGAGAAAATTAGTTGCAAGAAAAAACAGTAATTGGTAAAATACTGGGTCAAAATAAAAAGAGAAGATTTTTAAGGTTTTATTACAATTAAAACATTCTGTTTTAAAAGTATATAATGTGCAAATTATATTAAAGTCAGTGAAGGTCTCTATTTTATTAATTACATTGACACACTGCCAAGATCCAATGTTATGAAACTGTTAGTTCCATCTCAAGGTCGTATATAGAAAACATTCTGATATGAAACCAGCTGTTTCATTTTTGCCAGAGAACAGATTGTAAAAACACAATATATCTCTTGATATAATAGTAGTAGTGCAGTACATTTTATTTGTAATATTTAGGTGCAATAGAATTATTTACTTTTTAAGGTTTAACAAGGTGCAATTATGATAAGCGTATAGGATGGTCAGAAATGTCCACAGAATAAAAGTATATATATATTTAATTTTAATTTATAAATGTTGTGTTTACTATATTTTTCTTTAGAATTTGCTAGCATGTTTTATTAATTAGGATTTTTTTTTAGGCTCATTGACTAATTGAAGCACTACTTGTAGTGACATTTCTCTCTGTTGGTATAAATATGGTTTGTTCACTATCCCTGTCTACTAATTAATACACAGGGGGGTGCACATATCACTAGAAATCAGTGTATGATATCTTATCTGGTTAAAGAACCTTATTATACCAATTCTGTATTATTTTATGTGTTATCTTTTGTTTATGCATGCTGGATAAACACTATAATATTGTACCTGTTATTCCACCCCCAGCTCAGATAATGGTCATGGTGCAAATGAGTAGAGAATTATGAAAATCTTTTCAATGTATTTCTAAGCCTCTAAGACAGAAACATGATAAGAGGTGGATTACATCATGAGTCAAGAAAATATTTTAGAGTTTTATTAGTAAATGTATATTGACAGTAATAAAATTAGCAATTTCCTTTTAAATATACAAACTGTTGCAAGATAAATTATATAATGTCTTATCACTTATAAATAAATGATTAGTAGTATTTTAACTGTTCTAATGATAATTGTTGCTGCTTTAGCTGGAGTAGAAAATAATGGTTCATTATATATTTTACAAGTATTTAATAGATTATTAGCTTTGTATAATTTACATTATCACTTAACTTATTTATTAAAGAGTTATGCATATGTCATATGTATGTTACAGTTAAAGAAAATTTAGGGTAGGTGTATATGATGTTAGGATGTCTAGTTATAGGATGTAGGAAGTTCCTTGTATGTTTGGATTTCTTTAACACTTGTCTACCCCAAAAGAAGATGACGGATTTGTGCCTGTAAAGACAAAGAACAGATAAGCGTGACCTGATATATGATGAGAGAAAGTATCTACCAGGTACTTATTGTGATAACAGCAGATAACAACAGATACAGAGTTTCCTGACTAAGAGACTCCTTATACAGGAACAGCTGAAGACACTTACCTAACCTTTACTGAAGGTCAGACAGGAAAAGTGTGACTTTTGTACAATCATACCCTGCAACAAGATAATAACAACTGGGAGTAATGACTTTCCTAATGAGTGCTTTACAGAGAGAGCAGATGTGTGGTGGTACTATGGAGGACTAAAACTGAGACAAGTATTGACACCCAACTGACAAGGAACCTGTGCATTAATACAATTGGTGATGCCCTTTTACCCCCTTCCTGAAAAAGAACTACGTTTTACTGCAACACAAATCTACAAAGGCCTTAACCCGATCTAAGAGATCCACCCCAAGTGGCAGCTTTGATGACAAAGTCTACATCGACTCCATTAGAGTACCCCGTGCACTACCAGACAAGTTCATGGCCAAAAATCAAATTGCAGCAGGATTGGAATCCATGTTCACCTGATGGGTGACAATAAATAAGAATGTTAACTGGATAAATTACATCTGCGATAACCAACAAAGATTTGTGAACTATACAAGAGATGCGGTACAAGGCTTGACTGAACAACTAGTTAAAACAAGTCTAATCACGTGACAAAACCGCATGGCACTTGACATGCTTCTAGCAAAAGAAGGAGGTGTTTGTAAAAAGTTTGGCACTGCCTGCTTTACTTCATCACTCACAAAATGGCACCTCATGTGACAGTTACCAATGTCCTGAAGGAATTGACAGCCCTAAAATTCAGAGATGGAAATGCATAGGCCTCTCTGTGATGACTTCAATCAATGTCGCCATTTTGGACACTTGTGATTTCCTGTGCAAAGGGACTGATACAGAAATTGATTGACACGACCATCACACAGAAAGAATATTTATATGAAACCTTACAATTCTACGCCACAAGCTTGCCTAATGACATGGAGGAAGAGGTATACGACAATAATGCCTAAAAAACAGGCCCATCCCCATGAAGGACATATTCAAACTCTTGCTCATTGTCTCTTGGACAGATATAACAGCATATATGGATATTTTTATCTACCCCATTGGATTCTTTCTTTCTTCTATGGATTTTGTCAAACAAGTGCACACTTGGATCTATTGTTTTACAATCAAGATTTCATCTTTTCTTGCTCAGCTTTATAATCACTAATGGAAAAGCTTTCATTCAACAGACTATAATATCTGGTCTGTGAACTTTATGCTATGGATTCCATTATTGAAAGACGTTTTATATTATTGCACAAATCAAATTGGATTAATAAACTTGTGCTTTTCTAATGTATATTTTGATGTTCTATTTGTAACTATGTATTCTTTTGAAATGTTCTTGTTAGGAATATTTTAAGGCAGAAGGTGCAAAGGATACAATCTAATATCTCCATGTTGTAGGAAACTCATCTGACATATATTTTTTAACACCCTTGAGTTTATTTAAATATCAGTCTGAAGATCTTACCAATGCTTCCTAATAAGTTTGCATTTTTATTGTTTAGCTATATGTGTGAAATTTACATTGAGGTTATACCCTCTCCTATTTGTATCTATTCTTACATTTTTAGAGTATATATATATATGTATATATATATATATATATATATATATATATATATATATACACAATTAGTACTCTAGTGTGATATTTGGCTGGCTGTGAATTAGTAATTTTCCATTTGCAAAATATTTGGTATGAAATAGTTAACTACATCTAACCCATGACTTAGTGATTTCATTTAGAGACTAGTACACAAGTTTAGACAAAGTAAATATGTTTTCTCTTTCATATACAAGGCCATGATTCAAGGATGATCATGATGTCAGATCTGACAAAATGTGTTATGCGCATCTAGGGGCATGTACTTATTGCATGATCTGCACATGTAGATTACCTATTGGATATTTTATCTAAATAAAATGGGACTGGTTGTTGGTGGGAAATGCCATTTTTGTAGATGGGGGGGAAATATGGATTAGTTCATTGTTATATATACAAATATAAAAAGGCCGTGTCTATGATTTCTGGCAGTTGAAATTCAGTAACTGAGTGAGACGGTGACAGCAATGTTGGTTTGTCACTAATCCAAATTCTTTTTTTCTAAATAAACTCACCATGAGAAATAAATAAAGAACTATGTTTTTTCTTGGAGAATGTCATGCTTGTGAGTGGGAAGTGGGGTAAGTATAAGAAAGTTTTTCTCAACATATTTGTACCGAAAACCCGGGAGCGCTTATATGTCTGTGGGTGGCACATTGATTAAAAACGGAATATATGCCACGGGAGCTGATTAATGTGTTATTCATAGACATGAGCCACAGAACAAAGGACCACTCAGACTTACTTTTTACTCTGGGGAACTTAGAATGATAAATGTGAGAAAAATAGGTTAAAATGAAGGTATGATAGCTAAGTAAATGTATTGTCTTTGAATCCTGTTGAAATAAGAGATGTCCCATTATATGTATTCTTTGCAAACAGATACAGAAATATACTATCTGTGTTCAAGCTGTGTAATCTGTCTTAAAAACCAATGTCTGTTATATCTATGATTAATATTTGAGATAAATAATTGCCCATATTTCTTTATCTAACTCTGAAGTGGCAACATGCCTAGAGGAAAGATAAGCATATCATTTGTTCTTTAGTTTTAGAGCAGTTAAATTAAAATTAACAAGAGTCTTTCATAAGCTTTAAAATGGCACCTGAGATGTGAAATGGCCCCTCCCCAAGGAATTTGAGTTGGCCTGTTGCCAAAGATACGGACAGAGGTACAAAAAGAGTAAAATGAGAGGTGTACGTTGTTTTGAAGGTTTGCGGGTTTATATGGAATTTCAGAGAGAGAGGAATGCAATTCCTTTGTAAAAATAGTTCCTTTAGAAGGATCGCGCAAGTGAATATATTGCAGGAATGGTGTGCTTGGATTGTGTTTGTAAATAAGTAACTGAGCTTGGAAGAAAGGATAAAAGATAGGGATACATTGCTGAGACCACTTTAAATAATGTTCGTAGAACTGTTTGAACTGGATGGTGTCTTATTTTAATTTGCAAATGAATAATATTACAAATATTATTTAAATAAGTATGAAAGAGTTTTCCCCAACAGTATCTATTTGCGTGCATGTTTGAGATGGTGGTACAAATCTAGACTTATTGCATAGTTTATTGGTCCATTTGCAATTAACTGACTTTCTTCCTTCATTCTCATCATAAAGATCACAAAGATCTTCCAAAAATTGTTGTTCAATGACTTCTGGGCCTTTCTCTTCTTTATCAAAAATATATATATTTTTTGTGAACAAATTCACATTTTTAACCATGTCAATCTTAAGTTTAGATCATTAGTATTCAGTTAGTGAATATACTCTACAATTCCTTAGGTCCATCCCATAGGATGAATGGGTCATCTTTATATCAAAACCAAATGAGCACATGTTCATTGTATCTTTTCATCTGGTCTTAAAAGGCAATTTCACGCTGCCACTATCCCATATAGTGATTAGCGTAGGTGGGAGCGCAAGATGTCCCCTTTGACGTACCTCTCACCTGGAGGAAAAATGTATCATCAATGATGAAAGTATTTTGCTTTAGTATAAAGTGTAGCAGATCTACCACAAATTGATTTTTATCTGCACAATTGCAAGATTCCATCTTTACAAAAGTAGCTGACAGATCATCTAGCATTTTATTTTGTCTTGCTGCAAAATCTTTATTAAGATCAAATTCTGCCATTCTCAATAATTTGTGAAATTTAAACTTGTAAGACAAAGGGAGTAAAAAAGGGTGCATGGGAATAGTTACCCTAAATAGCCAAAACATAATTATATATGAAGAAAAAGGAAAACACCACACCAATTTTGCAGAGCTCCCAAGCAATTCACAATTTAGTCTATAGGTATAACAAGGGAATATCAGAGTTACTATTGTAATATGTAAAAATAGAAGAAACAGAGACAACTCTCACCTGATATTCCCCCATTGTTATATATTTAGTAAGGTATTACCCAAACAAGCAAGGGCCAAGCATGTTTAATCTATTTGACGTGATTAAAGATGTGAATTTGTTCACAAGAAAATTATTATTGCAAAAGTTTTTTGATATAGAAGAGAAAGGCCCATAAGTCATTGAGTCACTTTTTGAAGACCTTTAAAGACCTTTGTAATCCTTATAATGAAAATGAAGGAGGAAAATCAGTTAATTGCAATTGGACCAATAAACTACGCAATAAGTCTAGATTTGTACCACCATCTCAAACATGCCCGCAAATAGATACATATACTAAATTGGTCATTAATGTTCTAAAGTCTTTACCGAATATGTATGTCTCAAATTTTACATCTGCAGAAGGTAAATGTTTGAAAGATATGAAAACCTGGAAAGATGTGGTTATAAAACCGTCTGATAAGGGTGGAAATATCATCCTGTGGCCTGTAGAAGCTTATATTAAAGAATCAATGAAACAACTATCCGATCAAAGTTGCTACAAATGCCTTTTAGGCGATGTAACAACCGAGTTTATTACTCAGTACATGAAGATAATTCATAAAGCATTTTAAGATGGCCTGATATCTGCAAAGGAATTTTTATTTTTGGAAGTCACTACATTTATTTTTGGAAGTCACTAAACTGCCACACTCTATCTTCTGCCGAATGTGCACAAACACAAGAGGATCCCTCCAGGCAGCCTGATAGGATCTGGTAATGGAAATTTATGCAAACAAGCCAGCAAATATGTAGATACATGTTTAAGATCTTTTGTTACTTGCTTACCATTGTATACTCGTCATACTATGGACCTTCTTAACAAACTGATGGTATAACCCTCAACAAATAAACATATATGATTACCTGTGCTGTGGAATCTTTTTACATGTCAATCAAACATTCAATAGGGGAAAGAGCTGTCAGCTATGTTTTAAAGATGGAATCTTGTGATTGTGCAGATAAAAATTAATTTGTGGTAGATCTGCTACACTTTATACTAATGCACAATTATTTCATCTTTGATGATACATTTTTCCTCCAGGTGAGAGGTATGGCAATGGGTACATCTTGCGCTCCCACCTATGCTAATCTCTATATGGGATGGTGGGAGCATGAGCTTGCCTTTTTCAGACCAGATGCAAAGTTACACTGAACATGTGCTCATTTGGTTATGATATATAGACAACCTGTTCATCCTATGGGATGGACCTAAGGAATTGTTTTAAGAGTATATTCATCAACTGAATACTAACAATCTAAACTTAAGATTGGCGTACACTATCGACCCTGATAAAGACCATTTTTTAGACGTCACAATATACAGAGGTGAAGAAGGAGTCATTTGTACGGATCTGTTCTGAAAAGAAACAGCTACTAATAGTATTTTATATTTTAGTAGCTCACATCTACCATCAACCAAGACGGGTATGCTCTTTGGGGAGTTTTTAAGACTAAGACGCAATTGCTCTGAGTTGGATACGTTTAATATAAGAAAGATTTAAGAATACGTCTAAAAGCTAGAGGGTACAGTAACAGATCAACAAAAAAAGCTCATCATAAACCTTTATATTACAAACAAGAAACATTACTGATCCCTAAGACTGAGCAACCTTGTGATGAACAAATCCACTTTGTTGGCACCTTCAGTGGACAATGGAGGCAGATTCTAGGATTTTCATACAAACATTTACACGTCTTGAGGACGGATGATGATATGAATACATGGTTAAAAGATCGCATTAAAGCAAGTTGGAGGAGATCACCCTCCTTGAAGGATATGCTTGTACCTAGTCATTTCCGAGATTCCTCAGAATTCCTACCAATACAGATATTACATGTAGTCACAGATGTGTACACTGTGAGTTTTGTATGCACATAAAAAATGTGCCGGAATTCAAGGACAGTATGAGTAATAATCATTCCATCAATACATTTTAAAACTCTAGCTCTGAAAGAGTAATTTATGTCCTTGAGTGCCCTTGTTCTAATTACAATAAATATGTGGGTATGACTACCAGGGAGATACAAAAAAGATTGAAAGGTGAACATGTAAGAAACATCATGAACAGTACAAAAGACCTTCAAAAAGGAAAGGAATTAACATCTGTGGCTAGACATGTTCTATCAAATCAAAACATGACTTTGATACCAGCAGACTGAATGCTGGGTATTACAACAGATTTAGGCATTAGAGGTGGAAATTTAGAAAATAGCTTAATAAGAACAGAAAGCAAATGGATTTTATTATTGAATACAATGGCACCACACGGTCTTAATGAAAATATTAATTATACAGTTTTCATATAATTTTCTTTTAACTTTGGATAACATAGTATAGATATCTACAATAATCAATCCTTCATTTTTGTGTTCAGCTTTAGTTATATTGGGTTGTAGACAATGATTAATTTTAACCAATTCATCATGTTTATTCATTTTATATATCTTTTATTATTTGGCCGTTTCTTTCCTCCTTTTTAGTGTAGTTGATTATAATGCTTATTATCTTAATTATCTAATTTTCTTTGTAGGTAATATATTTGCCTATAACTGTGTTTATCTATTGCTTTTAATTTTCTTTTTTCCTTTTTTCAGCTTTTTGCGTTTTTGCAAGACCCATATGCAGCACTGATAGAGTTAATTGATTTATTTAAGTGGTTGTAAGCCTACTTCCTATGCAGCCTTTGTTAAAGTTACTTTAAGAGAAATGTGTGTCGCTAATGAGCATGTGCAATTTTTTGATGTCCGGGAGCTAGTGCGCATGTGCAAGTACCTAATGGCTACGCGACGTCGCAGACGAGTGACGTCACGCGCCGGGAGACTTATGCTGCGGGAGGAAGAACAGTAAGCACTTTTTGTCAAGTACATCTAGTAATGGATATAAAGCCACAGGTGTTTAATAAGTAAGTGTAATATAAAGTAATTTATTCACACTGCCTGTCTGAGTTATTGTACTTGCTTATTTGATTTACCAGGAATGGGGATGATAGTTGGTGCAATCAGTGTCATGGCTACTTAAGTGGCTCTTTGATGGCAGATGCTTTACACAAATTCTGGTTACTAGGGCTCCTTATTATCAACTATTGTATGGTATTATATGTGCCCTTAGCTTTATGGTTAACTAGCGACTTGCCCGTCAAAAAATGACGGCAATAAAATTGTATGGCAGGTAAGGCTGTTTGGTGGAGACATTAATTTTGTTGGTGGTCCGAGATCCTTCGGCGCTCATTGCGAGCCTTGCGCTGTGCGCCTTCGGTGATCATTGCGAGGATGTTGTATTTTTTTTTCTGATAGGCGCTTTTGCTGTTATTGTTTTGTTGGCGTTAATCTGCTTTTTGTGCTTATTGCAAGGCTTTGTGTGCTATGAGCGGTGAATGGGGTTTATGTTTATTGTGAGTTTTTGTTTTGTTTTTGTGTATATTTGTTTTTGTATGCTAATGAAATAATTAATACATTAATACATTTTTTATACTTTACCTATTTGGAAGTAATATATGCAGGAAGCATTGTGCTGAAGAGCTGACAATCTGTTTTGATGTTCCTGCAACATATAATGTAGGTTTGCACTGTTGTGGAGCTGAGGTGTAAGTGTCAGCAATGTGTGCAGTGTGTAGTGTAAATAGCCTGCGTGCGCGAGGGGAAGCCGTTAGTGTAGCTGTGTACTTCTGCATTGTGTAAGTTAGTGTTGTAAAATGGCCGCTAATGTGTATGTTGTATGTGGCTGTGTATGATGTAGCGTCCTTGGTAAAAGTGTATCTTGTACCTCGTATGTTTTTTTTGGAAAATCCGTATGTGCTTGGTGGTGTTTTGCGTGTTTAGGGTCCTGTAGCCTTGTTTTCGTTTTTTTCGGCTGACATTTTTTCTCTCGCTTAAGGGATTTTCGTGCTCTAAACTCTGGAATTTGGACTTAAATTAAGGTGTATCTTCACTTGCAGCGATCCTGGGTGCCCCCCCTTGCTGTGGGTAAGCTTTTTATGTATTTGTTGTGTGTATTTGTTGTGTTTTTAATGTTTTCATGTGCGCGCGGTTTGGGCGTTAAGGTCGTATTTTTGCGAGGTCGTAATGTTTTTTTTTCTAAGTCTTGCGTGTCGTATTTTTTTATGCTAAGGCCGTAAATTTTCCATTGTAAGTCCCGCGTTTTTTTTTTTTTTGTGTAAGTTCGTATGTAGTGATTGTGTGTTAGATGTATTTTGTGTGTTAGATGTATATTCGCGAGGGTCCACATTTGCAGGCTGAAAGTTGAAGGGGGTTGTAGGAATGAGCACCTATGGCGCTCATCTCCACCAGCACAAGGAGCGCCTTCGCGAGGGCCGCATTAGCAGCTGGCTCGCTATGCGAGCCCGCAAGTGTTAGAAACAAGCCGCCTGCTCACAACTATATATGTGATACCTAATGGATTATTTTACAGCAGATATCTATATGAATTCTGTTTATGATCCTACTATCCTTTAGGTGCTCCTCACTAATATTCATCAGCACATATGCAATTTGATTAAATGTGCATATTTTTCTCTGGTGCAGCTGATGGGCTCTTAACTAACATTTATTGGCATATATGTGGCTTGACTAGGTGTGCATGATTCCCCCGGGCGAGGTTTTTATTATATATATTATTATTATTCACTTTTATTTGTATTGTGCCAACATATTCCGTAGCACTGTAGAAGCGATAAGAATTCAGAAAATGGAGAGCCCTGTTTTGAGCTTTAATATCTTTGTAAAAAGCACCCTACAAGACATGAAATTCGCTACTTACAATCTCAAGGGAGTGGGACAGGCAGAGACCTGGGGAAGAGTAACAAATAAGGAAAACAAGGGTCAGGAAGTAAGTGAAAGTTAGAAAGATTTTTTTGTAGTGGAAGAGGGGAGTGGTCTTAGGTGAGAGGCTCTTGTATGCAATATGTTGTCTGACCCCTAGTGGTGAAGTAATATAATCTGAAATTAGGGAGGTCAGGTGATTTCATGGTTCTATAAATTGAATTTGAATAGGGGTGGGTGGGTAAGGGGCAGGGAGGGAGGGAAGTGCTCTCAAATATATATATATATATATATATATATATATATATATTTATTCATTTATTATTTTTTTTTCTTTGGTGTTTGATTAAAAGCTATGTTTTAGTGTATTTTGTAAGCTATCCTGGAGGGACAACATTATTGTGTCTACTGTGTCATCAATGCAATATTGACACCGGTAGGCCAGCCGTGATTCCATATTTCCAGATGACTATGATCTTTATTATTTGTTTTAGATAACCAACTGGTAATTTATATGAGCTGAACAAACATCTCTCTTGCTTGTTTGGGTAATACCTTACTATCTATAGGACAATGGGAATATCGGGGAATAGTTGTCTCTTTTTCTTCTATTTTTACATATATATATATATATATATATATATATATATATATATATATATATATATATATAAATATAATGCATTAGAATATTTGTTTCTAGGCAAAATGATTTCCTGACATGTATTAACCTCTTGAGTACTGGGTTGCATGTTACACTTGATGTATAATTAAATGGACATAATAATACAATATCATATTTTTTAATTAGACATATGTTGATATTGGCTCTGGCTTGCTGCAGTCACTTGTTCTCTCACAAGTTTTCCGGGATTTGTGATTAACATAGCTAGCCCGATTTAATTTGGCCTTAAAAATGGTATAAACTGTGATATAGGGGATTAGTATGGAGGCCTTGGTTCTGAGGAAAGCCCTAACAGGTTAGTATATAAGAATAAATAAGAATAATCCTGCTTGAACACACATGCTAATGTAAATAGAGGAGTTTCTATTTGCCTTGTATCTATTAATTAACCCAAATGCAATTTAGTGTAGTCTTCTTTATAGTTGTGTCAGTTATATACTTTTAATATTTTAAATAGTAAAAAAGCAGTAAAAAAGTACTTAATGCCTGGAGAAAACATGTTGGTTTTAGGAGATTATATATTTTCATATACAGCCTAAATTCTTCAAACATGAGTTACAGAGATTTAAAACCAACATATTGGGATAAACATACCTCCATTTCCTATGTTTCCTGTTGGAGCTATTCATTTAGCTGGTATATTTGTTAAAAAGCTCCTGTAGAAATTATTGGAAATGGAGGTATTTAAGTTTTATCCATATTTTTATCCAATCTTGATAAATATACCACATTAGTCAATAAGAGTCTTCAAGCAGATAAAGAAACTGCGTAAAGAATACAATATTCTCTTCAACATGGCTGTGAAACTATCATCTACCTCATTTCAAGTATAATTTTAGTAATTTTCTTTTTAATCTTAGACATTCTGGGATTAATATAATTATTTGTGCAACAATTTATGTGAAACAGTAACTTAGAATTGAAGAGATAATTTCCACCAAAATGTAACAGGTGCACAAACTCTTAAAAATATATAATAACTAGCGACTTGCCCGTCAAAAAATTAAGGCAATAAAATTGTAAGGCAGGTAATGCTGTTTGCCACAAAAAGTAAGGGCCTCATTCTATTATCGACCGTAAATCGGCCGTAAGGCTGCGATTCCTTGCGGGGGTTCAGTTAACTCGCGATTCTATTATACGGCCCCGCAAGGATCTCCTTTTACGGCCGGCCGCATATCTTTGAACCGGCCGTAATCTCAGAAATATAAAAACTGAAAAATAAATTCAAGCCTGCACTGTACAGCTCTGTAAATGCTAGGGATCATATTGGGGGACATGAGGATTAAAAGAAACCCACTCTCAAGCTTGCACATCTGCCCAAACCCGAGTTCAAATTAACTGTTTATTTTCCGGCTGCGGCGTGGGCGTGTCTGAGGTGCTCCAAGCACTCTGGACTTTTTACATGGATATTTTACGGATATTAAAAATAAAATATTTTACGGATTTGAGTACAGGATAATTATGTGCTATTTTTTCTAACACCTAAAATCCCTTTATAGTCTTCTCAAAGTGCAGGATGGCTTTATTTGAGCTATTTTATGTGCTTAATTGGTGCTAGCGAGACCTCTTTCCTGCAAGTAAGCTGCGGCTCGTTTTTAGCCTTGCAGAGAGGTTTCCCGGAGCAATTGAATTGCAAATCTCTTGCGGCCGTTTTAGATCAAAGGCTTTCCACCGGCGCGAGCGGCCGCAAGAGATAGCAAGGTACCGGCCGCAAGCCTGCCGGAATCCCCGGCCGTAAGGGAATAGAATGGCAGAATAGCTTGCGGCCGGTCCTTGCGGCCCCGCAACGGCTGCGGCCGATAATAGAATGAGGCCCTAAGTGTTTTCGTCTGAGTACCTTCGGTGCTAATCGAGAGCCTTGCGCTCATTGCGAGGCTGTCGGTTGGTGTATTTTTGGTTATCAGGGATCCTTCAGCACTCATTGCAAGGTCTGTGCTGATCACCTTTTGGCGCTCATTGCGACACTCCACCCTGGTGTACTTTTGGTCCTCTGAGCACCCTTGGCGCTCATAGTGAGCCGCATGCTGAACGCCTTTGGTGTTTATTGCGATCCTGTCATCTGGTCCTTTTTTATTTTTGTCTATATGTATTTTTTTTATGATAATTAATTAATTAATAAAATCATAAATTAATATACTTTACCTATTTGTAATTAATACATGCAGCAAGCAATATCCTGAAGAGCTAACAATCTTTTTTGATGTTCCTGCCACATACAATGTACATTTGCACTCTTGCTGAGCTGAGGTGTAAGTGTCAGCAATGTGTGAAGTGTGTAGTGTAAATAGGCTGCGTGCGCGAGGGCAAACTGTTTGTTTAGTTGTGCAATTCTGCATTGTGTAATGGTAATGTTATTAGTTGCACGTTAGTGTTGTAAAATGGCGGCGATTGTCTATGTGTTACGCGGGTGTGGATAATTTTGCGTCCTCCCTAATAGTGTATTTTATACCTCGTATGGGCTTGTGGTAAAGTCTTATGTGCCTGGTGTTTTTTTGCCTGTGCATTCGGTGTGTAACCTGTGTAAGATAAGTAGGCTGCGTGCGCGAGCTCAAAACACTCCTTGCCAGCAACTGCGGCCCTCGCTCCACAAACTTTGCAAAGCTCCCTTATACCAGTAGGACTGCAGGGGATAACGTTCCTGTTCAGTTAATCAGCTGCCCCTTGATTTTTGACCGCTCCTGGAGTATGGGAAGGATACTGTTTGCAGTTCCTCTGAGCTGCAGGGAGATACACACAGTGAGATAGCAGCCTGCAACTTGTGACTGCTTGGAGCAAAGTGGAGACCTTGAAATCTGAAGAAATTACAGGCCAGTAATTCTTAACAAACTACTGGACTGTTTGTTTTGCCTCATTCAGATTTAGTTGGATGAGAGCTGGTTAGTGAGGAAACAGTATATCAGATAAGGTAGTGCTTTATTGAAAGCTTGGCCTACAATTTTTTTATTTTTTTGGTTAGGTTTGGTTGAAATTTTGGTATTACTGTGTAATGTATAAACAACATAGGGATAATTGAATAGGTCTATTAAAATCTTCTTTTATTGGGCTCAGGTAACAACGGCGAATTAAAATATATAAAAAATCCAGGATTGGAACATAAAGTTTAAAAGTAGGCTAGGTAGTATGAGATAAGGTAACCACTAAGGAATGGTATTATATTCAACTCTTAATAGAGGGGTGTCCTTATCTCTCCTATTATTACTGTGTTCAGGTGTGATGAAATAATATTTCAGACTGGTGTGTGTTCCTCCTTTTGGAGTATTTTGCCAAAGGATTGGTATAGGGTTCTTATGGCTGACAGTAATGAAAGGATAAGAAGAGGGTTACAGCAGGCAACAGGGAACTGCCAAAGGCAATATTCCAAAAATTGAGAAAGTGTTATGTAACTGAGAAAAGTGATCTTATCTATATTGAAGGTGTCCGCCAAAAAGCGGTTTATAATCACCTAATATAGTTCAACTGCTATGTGGAAGCTCCTTATCACTGTATTGAGCCCTTCCAGGGGGATAGAGCTAACACTTGAGTTTTTTTGATATACAAACTACCTGCTGGTAGTAATTTTGTGCTTATTCAGTTTTGTCACTGCATGAACCTCTACCATAGGAATAGAGCTAGTATTTGAGCTCTTAATATCCAAACTACCTATTGGTAGTAATTTGTGCTCTCTCAGTTGGTACTGCATAGGCCCATGCCAGTGAAATGAGACTGACACTTGAGCTCTTAATATACACACTAACTGCTAGTAGTAACTTGTGTTTACTCAGTTGTTACTACATGAGCCCCTGCCAGTAAAATGAGACTGATGCTTGGGCTTTAAATATACAAACTACCTGCTGGTAGTACTTTGTGCTCTCTCAGTTGTTACTGCATAAGCCCCTGTCAGAGGAATGAGACTGGCACTTGAGCTCTTGATATACAAACTACCTACTGGTAGTAATTAATGCACTCTCAGTTGTCTTGTACACTCAGTGAGCCCCTTCCACGAAAAATGGAGCTAACACTCTAGCTCTTAATAAACAGACTACCTGTTAGTAGTCATTTATGCATTCTCAGTTATGTTTGTACTTCATAAACTCCTTCCTGAGGAGTGGAGCTAATACTTGAGCTCTAAATATATGCACTACCTGCTGGTAGTAATCTGTGCTCATTAAGCTGTCGCTGCATGAACCCCTGCTAAGGGATTGGAGCTGACTCTTAAGCTCCCAATATATAAAACCCTTATTGTTGGTTATCTGTACCCTATCAGTTGTCTTGAGGAAACCCACATCTTTAAATAAGTATTAAAGAGCTTTCCACCCCATCATATAAACGATCTTTCAGCCATTTGGATGAGGACAGGGAGGGTTATCACACACACCAAACTCATACACACAGTTAGTAGGGAAATGAACGTCAGCGTGCCCTGTGCATATGGGCAGGCTACGTCATCAACAGCCGACGCGTTTCGACGTCATCAGACGTCTTTCTCAAGGATAGGCTTGCTAAGGCCGTCGGAGCCCTTTATAAACGTTGCCATCTCCATGGCAACCAATGCTCTACTCTGGGACATGCGCAGTAGTGTCACAGCGCCCTCTCTGATTGGAGGAGGGACAGTGTATTACTCACAGCATTGCTGCGAGTATACTGAATTGAAAATATATATGTGAGACAAATAATTGAGACTATATTGTACTTGTAATCTCTTTAATATCTTAGTGAAAGATATAGGATGGCACTTGTTTGACAGGTACACAGATGTAATATATGTTTTTATAATTCTGTAATGGTTATAAGGTACATAGAGTGGTTGATGACTCCAGTGAATTTACATGTGTTTGTACATAAGGGACTTAAAGCAGTCATCCGACTGTCTTGGCTGGGATGTGGACTGGGAATAAAGGTCTCAATGAGTGTATTAGGTGTGTGCCACACTAATGTGATGGATATATGAAAATATAAAAAACTTGTGATGGAATGAGAGGACAGACCTCTAAATTGGTTTTAAAAAAATGGTCTAATTACCAAAAGTATAAAGATAAATTGGTGTCTTGAATGTGAAAAGAAAAGAGTATTAAAAAGGGGTAACAAAGACCCCAAAACAATTGTGTGTGTATATATCCTACTATTGTGTTAAGGTTTTTACCTTGATACTATAGGTAGTTAATTGTGTGTGAGTGTATTGTATATCCGCTAAATACATAAATAGTGACGAGTAAAGTGACAGCTCAGCAGTGAGTGTATCGTGAGCCAACTGATTGCATAAAGGTGAGAGGTGTCCCTGCAAATTGGGAGCCCTCTTTACGTGAAAGAAAGGAATATGTAAATAAATATTATATAAAAGAAGAAAAAGTGAAGCCCTCATTGAGACCTGTAGGGGTCAGTGCTTTTAGTTTGTAAATCCAACGAGCTTCATGTTGTAGCAGTTTTTGTCAAGGTCACCCTGTCTAGGGCCCATATGTACCCATTCCAATATTGTAAACGTCAAAACTTCACTTCTTCCCCTATGATAATATTTAACATGGCGTGCTAGGGGCATATCCAGATCTTTTTGGATGGAATATATGTGCTCCCCTATGCGTCTACGCAGCTGACGCCGCGTTTTCCCTACATAGATCTTGCTACATTCACATGTAGCTACATATATCACACTTGTGGTACAACAATTTGAAAAGTCCTTTAACCTAAAGGTTTCACCACTTTGTGGATGTTCATAGGTTTTTGTAGGTTTTATGTATTTACAGAATTTACATCTTCCACACCTATAACATCCAATTGGTGGATTTAGCCATGTATTTGTAGGTCTATTTTCTTTGAAAAAACTTTGTACCAACATATCCTTTAGGTTCTTTCCTCTGCGATATGTTATTGATACTTGTGAGGGGAGATCTTTTTCTAAGTCTTCATCACTTTTCAAAATGTGCCAATGTTTTGATACAATCTCTTTTATTGCGGGTGAATCATACCCGAATGTCATTATACATCTAGGTTGTATCTTTGTTGAATCAGGGTTTTTTGTCTGTTGTCTATTCAGCATTTCTGTTCTGTCACAGGTCAGAGCATATTGAAATGCTTTTTTCAGACATTTATTTGAATAGCCCCTTTCCCGGAACCTCTCTCTAAGCTTGTCTGCTTCAATCTTGAACTCAGTGTCCGAACTACAATTCCTTCTTATCCTCAAATATTGCCCTTTCGGGATGCCTCTTTTGAGTGGTTCGAAGTGTTGGCTATCCCACATGAGCAGAGTGTTGGTAGCTGTATCCTTTCTATAGGTGGTGGTGATGATTTCCCCCTGGTTATCTTTCCGAATGTACAAATCTAGGAAGGTAATTTGGGAATAATGTATTTCATAGGTAATTTTCAATTCTATATCATTTGTATTTAATAGATGCATAAAGGTCTCAAACTCTGCTTTTGTACCAGTCCAGATCAGCAAAATATCATCTATATACCGACGCCAAATTGTGGCGTGTCCAATAAGGTGTTCATACATTTGCTCAGAGAAAAGTTTTTCCTCCCACCATCCTAGTAGGAGGTTGGCATAGCTAGGAGCGCAGGAGGTTCCCATGGCGGTCCCTTTCTTTTGATGGAACCATTTGCCATTGAATAAGAAGAAATTGTGTTTGAGTATGTATTCAAGTAATTGAACAACCAAGTTATTACATTTTCTGAGATTGTTACGTTTAGCACTAAGAAAATGTTTTACTGCCTCAAAGCCAAAGGTATGTGGTATGCTGCTATATAAGGCTTCCACGTCTATGGATGCAAGCCATGAGTTCTTTGGTACTGTTAGATTTTCAAGTTGTCTTAAAATGTCATTGGTGTCCCTAACATAGGAAGGTAGAGTTTGTACTATGTCACGGAGATAGAAATCCACAAAAGTGCTGGCGTTAGATGACAGATTGCCTGTGCCTGATATTATCGGTCTACCTGGAATAGGGACCATTTTCTTGTGGACTTTTGGCAAGGCATAAAAAGTGGAGATACAAGGATATTTTGGCAGGAGAAAAGCATATGTCTGTTCATCTATAATTTTTTCTGTTTTTGCTCTTTCTAGTATAGACTTGAGTATTAATCTATATTCAGTTGTAGGGTTTTTGTTAATTATTTCATAAGTTGAATTATCCTCCAAAATCTTGTTACACATTTTCTTATAGTTCTCGTTGCTTAATATAACTAGATTCCCACCTTTATCTGTGGGTTTAATTTGTATGTCCTTTTGGGATTTCAATTCATCTAACGCTTGATACTCTCTTTTTGTTAGATTAAAATCTCTTTTGAGTCTCATATAATCTAAGTTTTCTATCTCTATTGTGACTTGTTGGAGGAATACCCAGATATTTGAAAACTCCTTTAGGATTGGAGTGAACTGGCTTTTATTTTTCCAGACTTTTTTAGGGGGTTCTCTGTTTTCAGAACAGGAGATGTTATCTTCCAAAAGGGACAAGAGGAGATTAAAGGTTTCAATATAGTCTTTACCTATCCGCAGCCTCATATGTTCTTTTTCTTGTCTGATTTTATAAAAAATTTTGTAAGGCCAATTTGCGGGCAAATAAATTAATGTCTTTGATATGTGTAAATTTATCTGATCTTGATGTAGGGACAAACATTAGTCCTTTTTGTAGTACTGATTTATGATCATCATTAATGATAAAATCTGAAAGATTCACAATCTTAAAGCTTTGATCTAAGTCTAATTCTTTTGCTTTATTGTTGTTAATTGTTGTCATGTCTTTTTCCTTTTGTTCCTCCGCTCTGGGCCTCTGTCTGGAAACTGACCCTCTTCTAAAAAACCAACAGTATTATATTGATTTGGTGTTCTGGTCTGTGAGAAATTTCTGGTGTTATATGCTTCTCTTCTATAGGGAATGGTGCGTCGTCTACCTCGATTTTGTCGAGTCGAGAGGTCGTCTACATCTGAGTTTTCATATTCAGAAGAGCTTATATCTGAGTTCCTTTGGGTGGAACCTCCTGTGGGGAATCTCTTAAAGATTCTATTTGTTTGAAAGTCAGTTTTATCTCTCCAGAATTTCTTTTGTTTTCGATCTTTTATGTCTCTTTTGAATCTATCTATGTTCTCATTCAGCTTTTTACATAGGGCATCATATTCAGAAGATCCACTAAATTTATTGAATTCTTCTTGACATGTAGTGATCTTTGGTTTTAGTAATTCTAAATTCTGTTTTTCAGTTTCAATAATTAAGGTCATCAATTCAGATGAACATTTTAAGAGAATCTCTTTCCATTTATGGATAAATATTTTGTCACTTAAATTCACAGCAGGGTTGATATGCACTCTTAGACCTCTAGGGACAAAATGATTTTTCAAGTAATTTTGTAGACTGCTTATTTCCCATACTGAACGTACTTGTTTCCTCATTCCCTTTAATAGTTCACCATATACATTCTTGATATCTTTGTTCCCTTCAGCTAGGGGTTTTGTTACGGTGCAAAAACTCTCTTCCGCTTCTTTAAGAAGTGAGTCTAAATCTATACTTGGGATAGAGGTGATTGACATGGTGGAGTATTTTTATTTAAGATTTATCCAACCGTAATATATATGACAGTACTGCACAAGTCACAGTGATTAGTATATCTTGGATTTCTAAAAAATAATAATATTGCTCCTTTTGTGGATTGAACCATGAATTATATGAAAGAATAGAGTTCAGGAATGCTACTTCCTATGGTATTTTCTACCAAGTTAGTTCTTAATGTATAAACAACATAGGGATAATTGAAAAGGTCTATTAAAATCTTCTTTTATTGGGCTCAGGTAACAACGGCGAATTAAAATATATAAAAAATCCAGGATTGGAACATAAAGTTTAAAAGTAGGCTAGGTAGTATGAGATAAGGTAAAAACTAAGGAATGGTATTGTATTCAACTCTTAATAGAGGGGTGTCCTTATCTCTCCTATTATTACTGTGTTCAGGTGTGATGAAATAATATTTCAGACTGGTGTGTGTTCCTCCTATTGGAGTATTTTGCCAAAGGATTGGTATAGGGTTCTTATGGCTGACAGTAATGAAAGGATAAGAAGAGGGTTACAGCAGGCAACAGGGAACTGCCAACGGCAATATTCCAAAAATTGAGAAAGTGCTATGTAACTGAGAAAAGTGATCTTATCTATATTGAAGGTGTCCGCCAAAAAGTGGTTTATAATCACCTAATATAGTTCAACTGCTATGTGGAAGCTCCTTATCACTGTTTTGAGCCCTTCCAGGGGGATAGAGCTAACACTTGAGTTTTTTTGATATACAAACTACCTGCTGGTAGTAATTTTGTGCTTATTCAGTTTTGTCACTGCATGAACCTCTACCATAGGAATAGAGCTAGTATTTGAGCTCTTAATATCCAAACTACCTATTGGTAGTAATTTGTGCTCTCTCAGTTGTTACTGCATAGGCCCATGCCAGTGAAATGAGACTGACACTTGAGCTCTTAATATACACACTAACTGCTAGTAGTAACTTGTGTTTACTCAGTTGTTACTACATGAGCCCCTGCCAGTAAAATAAGACTGATGCTTGGGCTTTAAATATACAAACTACCTGCTGGTAGTACTTTGTGCTCTCTCAGTTGTTACTGCATAAGCCCCTGTCAGAGGAATGAGACTGGCACTTGAGCTCTTGATATACAAAACTACCTACTGGTAGTAATTAATGCACTCTCAGTTGTCTTGTACACTCAGTGAGCCCCTTCCACGAAAAATGGAGCTAACACTCTAGCTCTTAATAAACAGACTACCTGTTAGTAGTCATTTATGCATTCTCAGTTATGTTTGCACTTCATAAACTCCTTCCTGAGGAGTGGAGCTAATACTTGAGCTCTAAATATATGCACTACCTGCTGGTAGTATTCTGTGCTCATTAAGCTGTCGCTGCATGAACCCCTGCTAAGGGATTGGAGCTGACTCTTAAGCTCCCAATATATAAAACCCTTATTGTTGGTTATCTGTACCCTATCAGTTGTCTTGAGGAAACCCACATCTTTAAATAAGTATTAAAGAGCTTTCCACCCCATCATATAAACTATCTTTCAGCCATTAAAAAGATTACAAGTACAATATAGTCTCAATTATTTGTCTCACATATATATTTTCAATTCAGTATACTCGCAGCAATGCTGTGAGTAATACACTGTCCCTCCTCCAATCAGAGAGGGCACTGTGACACTACTGCGCATGTCCCAGAGTAAAGCATTGGTTGCCATGGAGATGGCAACGTTTATAAAGGGCTCCTACGGTCTTAGCCAGCCTATCCTTGAGAAAGACGTCTGATGACGACGAAACGCGTAGGCTGTTGATGACGTAGCCTGCCCATATGCACAGGGCACGCTGACGTTCATTTCCCTACTAACTGTGTGTATGAGTTTGGTGTGTGTGATAACCCTCCCTGTCCTCATCCAAATGGCTGAAAGATCGTTTATATGATGGGGTGGAAAGCTCTTTAATACTTATTTAAAGATGTGGGTTTCCTCAAGACAACTGATAGGGTACAGATAACCAACAATAAGGGTTTTATATATTGGGATCTTAAGAGTCAGCTCCAATCCCTTAGCAGGGGTTCATGCAGCGACAGCTTAATGAGCACAGATTACTACCAGCAGGTAGTGCATATATTTAGAGCTCAAGTATTAGCTCCACTCCTCAGGAAGGAGTTTATGAAGTGCAAACATAACTGAGAATGCATAAATGACTACTAACAGGTAGTCTGTTTATTAAGAGCTAGAGTGTTAGCTCCATTTTTCGTGGAAGGGGCTCACTGAGTGTACAAGACAACTGAGAGTGCATTAATTACTACCAGTAGGTAGTTTGTATATCAAGAGCTCAAGTGCCAGTCTCATTCCTCTGACAGGGGCTTATGCAGTAACAACTGAGAGAGCACAAAGTACTACCAGCAGGTAGTTTGTATATTTAAAGCCCAAGCATCAGTCTCATTTTACTGGCAGGGGCTCATGTAGTAACAACTTTGTAAACACAAGTTACTACTAGCAGTTAGTGTGTATATTACGAGCTCAAGTGTCAGTCTCATTTCACTGGCATGGGCCTATGCAGTAACAACTGAGAGAGCACAAATTACTACCAATAGGTAGTTTGGATATTAAGAGCTCAAATACTAGCTCTATTCCTATGGTAGAGGTTCATGCAGTGACAAAACTGAATAAGCACAAAATTACTACCAGCAGGTAGTTTGTATATCAAAAAAACTCAAGTGTTAGCTCTAGACACCTTCAATATAGATAAGATCACTTTTCTCAGTTACATAGCACTTTCTCAATTTTTGGAATATTGCCGTTGGCAGTTCCCTGTTGCCTGCTGTAACCCTCTTCTTATCCTTTCATTACTGTCAGCCATAAGAACCCTATACCAATCCTTTGGCAAAATACTCCAATAGGAGGAACACACACCAGTCTGAAATATTATTTCATCCCACCTGAACACAGTAATAATAGGAGAGATAAGGACACCTCTCTATTAAGAGTTGAATACAATACCATTCCTTAGTTTTTACCTTATCTCATACTACCTAGTTTACTTTTAAACTTTATGTTCCAATCCTGGATTTTTTATATATTTTAATTCGCCGTTGTTACCTGAGCCCAATAAAAGAAGATTTTAATAGACCTATTCAATTATCCCTATGTTTTTTATACATTAAGAACTAACTTGGTAGAAAATACCATAGGAAGTAGCATTCCTGAACTCTATTCTTTCATATAATTCGTGGTTCAATCCACAAAAAGAGCAATATTATTATTTTTTAGAAATCCAAGATATACTAATCACTGTGACTTGTGCAGTACTGTCATATATATTACGGTTGGATAAATCTTAAATAAAAATACTCCACCATGTCAATCACCTCTATCCCAAGAATAGATTTAGACTCACTTCTTAAAGAAGCGGAAGAGAGTTTTTGCACCGTAACAAAACCCCTAGCTGAAGGGAACAAAGATATCAAGAATGTATATGGTGAACTATTAAAGGGAATGAGGAAACAAGTACGTTCAGTATGGGAAATAAGCAGTCTACAAAATTACTTGAAAAATCATTTTGTCCCTAGAGGTCTAAGAGTGCATATCAACCCTGCTGTGAATTTAAGTGACGAAATATTTATCCATAAATGGAAAGAGATTCTCTTAAAATGTTCATCTGAATTGATGACCTTAATTATTGAAACTGAAAAACAGAATTTAGAATTACTAAAACCAAAGATCACTACATGTCAAGAAGAATTCAATAAATTTAGTGGATCTTCTGAATATGATGCCCTATGTAAAAAGCTGAATGAGAACATAGATAGATTCAAAAGAGACATAAAAGATTGAAAACAAAAGAAATTCTGGAGAGATAAAACTGACTTTCAAACAAATAGAATCTTTAAGAGATTCCCCACAGGAGGTTCCACCCAAAGGAACTCAGATATAAGCTCTTCTGAATATGAAAACTCAGATGTAGACGACCTCTCTACTCGACAAAATCGAGGTAGACGACCCACCATTCCCTATAGAAGAGAAGCATATAACACCAGAAATTTCTCACAGACCAGAACACCAAATCAATATAATACTGTTGGTTTTTTAGAAGAGGGTCAGTTTCCAGACAGAGGCCCAGAGCGGAGGGACAAAAGGAAAAAGACATGACAACAATTAACAACAATAAAGCAAAAGAATTAGACTTAGATCAAAGCTTTAAGATTGTGAATCTTTCAGATTTTATCATTAATGATGATCATAAATCAGTACTACAAAAAGGACTAATGTTTGTCCCTACATCAAGATCAGATAAATTTACACATATCAAAGACATTAATTTATTTGCCCGCAAATTGGCCTTACAATTTTTTTTATAAAATCAGACAAGAAAAAGAACATATGAGGCTGGGGATAGGTAAAGACTATATTGAAACCTTTAATCTCCTCTTGTCCCTTTTGGAAGATAACATCTCCTGTTCTGAAAACAGAGAACCCCCTAAAAAAGTCTGGAAAAATAAAAGCCAGTTCACTCCAATCCTAAAGGAGTTTTCAAATATCTGGGTATTCCTCCAACAAGTCACAATAGAGATAGAAAACTTAGATTATATGAGACTCAAAAGAGATTTTTAATCTAACAAAAAGAGAGTATCAAGCGTTAGATGAATTGAAATCCCAAAAGGACATACAAATTAAACCCGCAGATAAAGGTGGGAATCTAGTTATATTAAGCAACGAGAACTATAAGAAAATGTGTAACAAGATTTTGGAGGATAATTCAACTTATGAAATAATTAACAAAAACCCTACAACTGAATATAGATTAATACTCAAGTCTATACTAGAAAGAGCAAAAACAGAAAAAATTATAGATGAACAGACATATGCTTTTCTCCTGCCAAAATATCCTTGTATCTCCACTTTTTATGCCTTGCCAAAAGTCCACAAGAAAATGGTCCCTATTCCAGGTAGACCGATAATATCAGGCACAGGCAATCTGTCATCTATCGCCAGCACTTTTGTGGATTTCTATCTCCGTGACATAGTACAAACTCTACCTTCCTATGTTAGGGACACCAATGACATTTTAAGACAACTTGAAAATCTAACAGTACCAAAGAACTCATGGCTTGCATCCATAGACGTGGAAGCCTTATATAGCAGCATACCACATACCTTTGGCTTTGAGGCAGTAAAACATTTTCTTAGTGCTAAACGTAACAATCTCAGAAAATGTAATAACTTGGTTGTTCAATTACTTGAATACATACTCAAACACAATTTCTTCTTATTCAATGGCAAATGGTTCCATCAAAAGAAAGGGACCGCCATGGGAACCTCCTGCGCTCCTAGCTATGCCAACCTCCTACTAGGATGGTGGGAGGAAAAACTTTTCTCTGAGCAAATGTATGAACACCTTATTGGACACGCCACAATTTGGCGTCGGTATATAGATGATATTTTGCTGATCTGGACTGGTACAAAAGCAGAGTTTGAGACCTTTATGCATCTATTAAATACAAATGATATAGGTTTGAAATTTACGTATGAAATACATTATTCCCAAATTACCTTCCTAGATTTGTACATCCGGAAAGATAACCAGGGGGAAATCATCACAACCACCTATAGAAAGGATACAGCTACCAACACTCTGCTCATGTGGGATAGCCAACACTTCAAACCACTCAAAAGAGGCATCCCGAAAGGGCAATATTTGAGGATAAGAAGGAATTGTAGTTCGGACACTGAGTTCAAGATTGAAGCAGACAAGCTTAGAGAGAGGTTCCGGGAAAGGGGCTATTCAAATAAATGTCTGAAAAAAGCATTTCAATATGCTCTGACCTGTGACAGAACAGAAATGCTGAATAGACAACAGACAAAAAACCCTGATTCAACAAAGATACAACCTAGATGTATAATGACATTCGGGTATGATTCACCCGCAATAAAAGAGATTGTATCAAAACATTGGCACATTTTGAAAAGTGATGAAGACTTAGAAAAAGATCTCCCCTCACAAGTATCAATAACATATCGCAGAGGAAAGAACCTAAAGGATATGTTGGTACATAGTTTTTTCAAAGAAAATAGACCTACAAATACATGGCTAAATCCACCAATTGGATGTTATAGGTGTGGAAGATGTAAATTTTGTAAATACATAAAACCTACAAAAACCTATGAACATCCACAAAGTGGTGAAACCTTTAGGTTAAAGGACTTTTCAAATTGTTGTACCACAAGTGTGATATATGTAACTACATGTGAATGTAGCAAGATCTATGTAGGGAAAACGCGGCGTCAGCTGCGTAGACGCATAGGGAAGCACATATATTCCATCCAAAAAGATCTGGATACGCCCCTAGCACGCCATGTTAAATATTATCATAGGGGAAGAAGTGACGTTTTGACGTTTACAATATTGGAACGGGTACATATGGGCCCTAGACAGGGTGACCTTGACAAAAAACTGCTACAACATGAAGCTCGTTGGATTTACAAACTAAAAGCACTGACCCCTACAGGTCTCAATGAGGGCTTCACTTTTTCTTCTTTTATATAATATTTATTTACATATTCCTTTCTTTCACGTAAAGAGGGCTCCCAATTTGCAGGGACACCTCTCACCTTTATGCAATCAGTTGGCTCACGATACACTCACTGCTGAGCTGTCACTTTACTCGTCACTATTTATGTATTTAGCGGATATACAATACACTCACACACAATTAACTACCTATAGTATCAAGGTAAAAACCTTTACACAATAGTAGGATATATACACACACAATTGTTTTGGGGTCTTTGTTACCCCTTTTTAATACTCTTTTCTTTTCACATTCAAGACACCAATTTATCTTTATACTTTTGGTAATTAAACCATTTTTTTAAAACCAATTTAGAGGTCTGTCCTCTCATTCCATCACAAGTTTTTTATATTTTCATATATCCATCACATTAGTGTGGCACACACCTAATACACTCATTGAGACTGTATTCCCAGTCCACATCCCAGCCAAGACAGTCGGATGACTGCTTTAAGTCCCTTATGTACAAACACATGTAAATTCACTGTAAGTCATCAACCACTCTATGTACCTTATAACCATTACAAAATTATAAAAACATATATTACATCTGTGTACCTGTCAAACAAGTGCCATCTTATATCTTTCACTAAGATATTAAAGAGATTACAAGTACAATATAGTCTCAATTATTTGTCTCACATATATATTTTCAATTCAGTATACTCACAGCAATGCTGTGAGTAATACACTGTCCCTCCTCCAATCAGAGAGGGCGCTGTGACACTACTGCGCATGTCCCAGAGTAGAGCATTGGTTGCCATGGATATGGCAACGTTTATAAAGGGCTCCGACGGCCTTAGCAAGCCTATCCTTGAGAAAGACGTCTGATGACGTCGAAACGCGTCGGCTGTTGATGACGTAGCCTGCCCATATGCACAGGGCACGCTGACGTTCATTTCCCTACTAACTGTGTGTATGAGTTTGGTGTGTGTGATAACCCTCCCTGTCCTCATTCAAATGGCTGAAAGATCGTTTATATGATGGGGTGGAAAGCTCTTTAATACTTATTTAAAGATGTGGGTTTCCTCAAGACAACTGATAGGGTACAGATAACCAACAATAAGGGTTTTATATATTGGGAGCTTAAGAGTCAGCTCCAATCCCTTAGCAGGGGTTCATGCAGCGACAGCTTAATGAGCACAGATTACTACCAGCAGGTAGTGCATATATTTAGAGCTCAAGTATTAGCTCCACTCCTCAGGAAGGAGTTTATGAAGTGCAAACATAACTGAGAATGCATAAATGACTACTAACAGGTAGTCTGTTTATTAAGAGCTAGAGTGTTAGCTCCATTTTTCGTGGAAGGGGTTTACTGAGTGTACAAGACAACTGAGAGTGCATTAATTACTACCAGTAGGTAGTTTGTATATCAAGAGCTCAAGTGCCAGTCTCATTCCTCTGACAGGGGCTTATGCAGTAACAACTGAGAGAGCACAAAGTACTACCAGCAGGTAGTTTGTATATTTAAAGCCCAAGCATCAGTCTCATTTTACTGGCAGGGGCTCATGTAGTAACAACTTTGTAAACACAAGTTACTACTAGCAGTTAGTGTGTATATTAAGAGCTCAAGTGTAAGTCTCATTTCACTGGCATGGGCCTATGCAGTAACAACTGAGAGAGCACAAATTACTACCAATAGGTAGTTTGGATATTAAGAGCTCAAATACTAGCTCTATTCCTCTGGTAGAGGTTCATGCAGTGACAAAACTGAATAAGCACAAAATTACCACTAGCAGGTAGTTTGTATATCAAAAAAACTCAAGTGTTAGCTCTATCCCCCTGGAAGGGCTCAAAACAGTGATAAGGAGCTTCCACATAGCAGTTGAACTATATTAGGTGATTATAAACCGCTTTTTGGCGGACACCTTTAATATAGATAAGATCACTTTTCTCAGTTATATAGCACTTTCTCAATTTTTGGAATATTGCCTTTGGCAGTTCCCTGTTGCCTGCTGTAACCCTCTTCTTATCCTTTCATTACTGTCAGCAAATAGAACCCTATACCAATCCTTTGGCAAAATACTCCAATAGGAGGAACACACACCAGTCTGAAATATTATTTCATCACACCTGAACACAGTAATAATAGGAGAGATAAGGACACCCCTCTATTAAGAGTTGAATACAATACCATTCCTTAGTGGTTACCTTATCTCATACTACCTAGCCTACTTTTAAACTTTATGTTCCAATCCTGGATTTTTTATATATTTTAATTTGCCGTTGTTACCTGAGCCAATAAAAGAAGATTTTAATAGACCTATTCAATTATACCTATGTTGTTTATACATTAAGAACTAACTTGGTAGAAAATACCATAGGAAGTAGCATTCCTGAACTCTATTCTTTCATTACTGGGTAATACCTGTAAAAGTATGTATTGAGTTCCTCCATCAAAATGTCTGAAACATGGGCACAAACTCAGAGGATACTGGTATCCTGTCACAATATACTCAGTACAGATGTCACAGGTCTGGGTTTCTTTTGCAGTATTTTTTAGCTTAAATATGCTTTTCAATCTATTTAAAAGGGTCTTTATCAAGTGTTACAAATTGCCATTATCTTCTCACTTATTGGCTATGTTTCTGACCTTTCTGAAGCAGTACATAATACTCAGATGGCTTCCATACATTTCTCAATGTTACTTAAAATCTTAGTTCAATGTTACAAAACATAAACTCAAACAAACAATTAAAATAAAAGGCCTAGCTCTGTCAGAGCACTACATTTACTTTTAAATGATGTTAGTTCCCTCACTAACAAGGCCTAAACCCAGTTAAACCTGGATGGGGTAAACACGCAATACTTAATCCAAAATAGAAATCATACATCCTCTGCGCTTGTGGAGTACGTGACAGCAGCTCCTTCTCTCTCATAGCTGCTTTCCTCTGCTTCAGAGGTACTTCTATCTCTTGTAGCTGAGAGGTGGGATTGGTGATCTCTGTTTCTCTCTGAGATACTTAATTAGTGAGTAGATCTCGCTTCTCCTGTTTACCATTGTTCTGCAACTCCTGTACAACTGTCTTTTTCGGTGTCTTCTTCCTGTAGGGCTCCTTGTTGTCCCCAACTGCATACTTCTCCCTCCACCCACGAATGTAATTTTGGCATCATCTTGACACCTCCTATATTAACAAAGGCGCTGAATCTGAGAATGAACATTACCTTGTTTGGAGCACTCTTCTCCGTCACCTTTTTTCAGTTTTTAGTGATGCCATATGTTGGATGGTTTAAAGGACCTGTGATGTTATGAGGCACAGTATGTAAATCTGAACTCATAGAGCCTCATTCAATTGAGGCTTTTGGGAGATCTGGGATTGGAAATGTAGCCCGCAAGTTACTTTGCTATTCAATTGGCATCTTTTTGCAAGCTCCGGACGAGATAAGGGCTCCATGCTGCGCATCACTGCGATGGTTCAAATTACAAGTTAAAAGCCCCTCCAAGCCTTTGATCTTTCACAGCTGCAAAACTTTCGAGCCCTAAAATCGCTATTCAATTGCTCTGATTCCCCCTCGCCAACCACTCTGTCAAGCCCACAAATGAAAAAAAGTCGAACCACAAGTTACTGGTACCAAAGAGGTCTTGCAAAGGGCTTAATGACATGTCCAGAGCACTGTAAATGCATATATAAACACTCTACTGTACTTTTATTAAAATGGAAAGTGATGTTAGGTCTTAGAATTAATAGCACACCATTCTTAAGCTTGTATAAAAGAATACGAGAAGACGAGCGTGAGAGTATTTTCAAGAAAAGAAAACGTGTGAGACACATTGCAGAATAAAAAAACAGCTGAGACTGATGCATGTGAACAATATGGTAACAATAGTAATGTTGATGTAGTTAGTAACGTTAATATATCTTCACAGTATAGTCCATTATTGACAAATATAACAGTAGAACCTCACAATTGTGGTCAGTTGAATGACGAGTGTCAGTTTTGTGGGGCTTATCATTTTCCACAGGAAACACAGAGAGATAGCGAGTTCATTAGTTGCTGTCAAAAAGGAAAGGTAAGACTTCCAGAAAGAGAAGAATTCCCCACATACTTACAAAGTATAGCGAGTAACCCGACTTTCCCAAATTACACTAATTTAAAAAAAAAAATTAGATCTTATAATAGTGCCATTTCTTTTGCATCTATGGGTGCAACATTAGCTGCTAATGTTGCAGGGCATGGCCCTTACTGCTTTGAAGTCCAAGGCCAAATTTACCACCAGACTTCACATTTACATCCAGATGAGGGAGAGCAAATACATTTTGCTCAACTATATGTCCTAGATACAATGGAAGCTATTGAACAACATATGCAGCTTTCCAAAAATAAAACAATGCTTAGCTGCTGTTTTTCAAGAGCTTGATAAAATTATGGCCAAAAACCCATATGCTCAAGCTTTTTTGGCAGAAGTAGAACAAGAACAACTGATTCATGCTGAACAATATCAGTTGCCAATCCCAATAGTTAATATGGTTCTAAGAAGAGATCACCATTATGATAAACGCAGTTATAACTTATGCACATCTAATGAGGTTGCAATGGTGTTTCAAAATGACGATGGGGACCCACTATTTGAAAGGGATATTAGAATATATCCAAGAAATGAAGAGCAACCTTTCATTAATATGAATATCATAAGTACTAATTTAGATCCAATGACACATCCAATTTGTTATCCCAATGGTGAAGCAGAATAGCAAACAAAATGAATACTTGACATTTATCCAAATAGTAAAGTACGTGTCAGAAATAATATTTCCATGCTTGAATCTAAAGTTGCTCAAACAGCAATTATTAATGCATTTAATCAAATTTTATCTGGTAGAAAACTGACACAACAATGAACCATTGATTCATATCTGCAGGTAGAAGCTAATAATCTAAATTTCATAAAATATCAACAAAATAAACTATGTGTTGAACAGTATTGTGGCCTTATGGATTATGTAGCAGAACAGGCTACACATAGAGATCTTCTAGCTTGCTGAGCCATCATTTTGCCATCTTCTTTCCCAGGATCTCTTCGCAATATGAAAGAAAGGTACAATGAAGCTATGGCTATTGTAACTAAATTTGGGAAAACAAATGTATTTATTAAATTTACATCTAATCCACAATGGCCAGAGATTGTTGAACATTTGAAAACTGGACAAACTGCTTCTGACAGACCAGATTTAGAGTCCAGAGTCTTCAAAATTAAACTTACAGCATTAATACATACCCATCAAGTGTGTAGCTTATGTTTATACTATAGAATTAAAAAAAAGAGGCCTTCCTCATCCACGTCTTCTTTTCATTCTCCAAAAAAAGGATACATTGAATACTGCTGTTCGAGTGGATTCAGTTATTATTGCTGAACTACCAGATCCAAAACAACATGCAAGACTATATGAAATTGTTACACATCGCATGATTCATGGACCATGTGGATGTATGGAAAATAAGAAATGTACAAAAGTTTTCCAGAAAGAATTTAGAGACTTTTGCAAATTGTGATGGCTGTTCGTTGTATCGTAGAAAAGAAGGTCAAAATGCAATAATTCAGGGCAAAAATGTAGATAACAGATATGTTGTGCCTTTAATCCACCTTTGTTGATGAAGTACAATGCATACGTAAATGTGGAAGCTTGAACTTCAATAAAATCAATTGAATATGTGTAAAAAATATATTTACAAAGGATATGATGCAGCAACTGTGGTGGTGAAAAGTACACAACACCAGGAAGAAAATGAGATAGTACATGATGAACTTGCATGTCATGTAGATGCTATGTAAGTGCGCCAGAAGCAATTTGGTGTCTACTCAAATTTGAAATGCATGATCGTTCACATGCAGTATATCGATTTGCTGTACATCTTGCACAAAGACACTTCATTTATTTTACTGCTGACAATGAAATTAATGCTCTGGAACAAAATGAACATTGAGAAACAACACTTACTGCTTTGATTACGTTAAATTGTAACGACAATGGGGCGAGGGAATTCATATACATTGAGATTCCATATAACTATGTTTTCTTTAATGGGCAATGGCAAAAACGAAAAAGGAGTGGTAAGAAAATTATACCAAGAATTTATACTGTAAATTCTTGGTATAATTTCAAGACATTGAAAATTTCTGCTTACATTTACTCCTTTTAAATGTTCTTGGTGCAAAAAGTTTTGAACACCTGAGAACTGTTAATGACATAGTTTATGAGACATTTCAATTAGCTGTGCGACAAAGAAACTTCCTGGATGATGATACAGAATGGGAGAGATGTCTAGAAGAAGAAGCACTATGTCAAATGCCACGGCAGATGAGAGAATAGTTTGTATTCATTTGCATATTTGGTAATGTACCAAATGCATTAGCATTGTGGGGCACATTTAAATTAAATATGTGTGAAAACTTCTAATTATGTGGAGCGCTATTTCTATCTAGATGGACCCAGTGGATCGGGCAAAAAGTATCTATATAATTTATTAATGAGTTTAATTTGAGGTGAAGGTGAAATGGTACTTCCCGTTGCAACCACTGGAATTGCTGCACTTTTGTTGGAAGGTGGTAGAACTATACATAGTGGATTTAAACTGCGGGTTCCCATATTGGAAACATCAGTGTCTGATATTAGAATGACATCATTACAAGCTAAAAATCTAAAAAAATGTAAATTAATTATTATAGATGAGGCAACAATGATGTCATGTCATGCTTTGTAATGTATTGATTGTTTGTTGCGTAAATTCATGGCTAATGATTTGCCTTTTGGGGGAAAAGTGATGTTGTTAGGTGGAGATTTTAGGCAAACATTACCTGTTGTTGTCCATGTATAAAAGCAAGTCCATTATGGAAAAGATTTACACACCTTAAATTAGAAAACAATAAGAGATCAGAAGGCCAAAATGAATTCAATGATTGGCTCATTAAAATTGGTGAAGGCAAAACAGAGGCAATAAGTAGTTACCTGAGGATACTGTGGAAATTCCAAATGAAATGATTTACAACGATTCAATAATATCAGCTATATTCCACATAATTAACAATGAATACTCAGAGCTGGCCAACAAAGTAATATTAACATAAAAAAATAAAGAGGCATTGCTTCTCAAAAATGAAATATTAGAATTAATAGATGGAACCCAAAAAACGTCTTACAGTGCCGATTCTGTACTTGCTGATGAAAAACATAGTGAGGCAAACTTTACGACTGAATTTATAAATTCATTAACTCCATCTGGAATGCCACCCCATAATTTGCAGTGTAAAGAAGGCACAATTGTCATGTTACAAAAAAAAAGGATTTTCATTTTTATTATGCATAAATAAATTGAGACAATCATGAGACAATTTATTATAAACAAGGTCTTTTGACGCATATCAAAGAAATGGCTGTGACATCATGCTAACTCATGTTTCCAATCTTTCCAAACATGTATGAATGTCTACATTGAATTTCTACACTAATTTTTATCTAAATTGCCTGTTTATCATTAATCTGTCAAACTCTCCTCCACATTCTTCTGATGACGATAGAATTTACTATCTTCCATTTGCAACAAACACCCCCATAACTCAATTTGGCCACTCTGTGAACTGCAAATTCCACAACTGTCTGATCATGCCCTATAATTCTAGAGTTTCCATGGGGAGGAATTTGCAATGGGATGCATTTGCAAAATGTAACACCTATTGAAAAAGTTCACATATCCTAAGTGAACATTCTAAAGTGTAGTGAAATGGAATCATACAGGAAGTAAAAAGTATGGAATAGGAAATTAACACACTTACATTGAATATCACCTCTGACAAGAACAATTAAGGCAAGCATATTTTACATTTTATTTAATCTATTGCTTTTTGGCTTAGACATTGTGTCATAAAGTTTTCTCACCACCCTTCTTCTATCCCTGCCACAAGAACCAGCAGAAACCTGTAAGCACGTAACCCACAACAACTTTATAATGTGTTACAACCCCTCCTCAGCCCTCTCACCTGCCCTGACATTTCCACTTAACAGTGCAACATGTCTCTAACTTCCCCCTTCACACAATTGCCCACATAACCACAAGCAGACACCCTTGCACTCATCAACAACCATGACACACTACATAAACAAGTGATAAACAGAGGTGCTCCCACATTACTGAATGACTATGGAGGACATCTCTCACTTCAGCAGACTTTCTCCATTACAAGTTTTTCTTGTGTTCCTACTTCTCTGCCCTCAATCCTGCCAAACAACTCTACTTCTCATCATTAATATCAAATCTGTCCTTCAACCGCTAATGTTTGTTAAGAGAAAATCTTTTTTATTAATTTTTCAAACGACAAAAATACACAAAACAAAACAGACAAGACTATGCCTGATAATTTAAACAAAAGTATAATACATTATTTTACAATCAAAAAGAAAAAGAAAACAAAAAAAGAACAAAAGCAGATATAGCCTCATTCACACCACATTCATACCCTATGTTAGTACCCAGATGAGGGTCAACGAAATCTCATCTTAACTTGATTTGTTTCAGCATTCAAGGTTCTACAATTGAGTCCCAAACCGACCATTTAAGCTTGTGTTGGTTAATAATTTTGCCTGATTCATACAGGTTTTCTAAATCTCTATTATAGTTCATTTTTTGATAAATTTCAGCTCAGCTACGGGGTTTGGGTTGTTTCCATCTGCTAATAATGGCAGTTTTGACTGTGGAACAAATCTGAACGATTAATGCAATTCTCGATATACCATCTCTATATACCATCTATTTAAGGTCTTTAAATAAACCTCCCTTTAGGAAGCATTTTTGATAAATTTATTAATACCTCTGAAAGCTTTTTCGCAACAACTTAGGGAAATTGAAATGGTAACGTCTTGCTCCCACAACATCAAAGAGGCAGATTTCGTTTTTTCCTACTTCTCTGCCCTCAATCTTGCAAAACAACACTACTTCTCATCATTAATATCAAATCTGTCCTTCAACCCCTAATGTTTGATTGGTACATTCAACACCATCCTCTGTCCACCACCACCTCCTGCCCCTTTCTGCCTCACAGTTTTTTTTTTCGTTTTTTTTTTCTTCTTATAGAAACACAAATTCCATTACACAATTATACAAATAGCAAAGATATACATATAAAAAACAAACAGACAAGTTAAAAGTACAGGTATATAAAAGTAAACAGATTTAGGTATTTACTCAGCATTCCCCTTGAAAAGGTTTGTATTTATTTAGGTTGATGGATGGAGATAGTTATCCCAAACCGCCCAACTATTGCACTTAGACAGACTAATACCCAAAGCAAAGATATCTTTTTCCAATTTTCAATTTTTTTCAGGCGTTAAAATGACTTAGTTCATTGTTGGAGTTATCTCCGATTTCCAGCGTTTAGCTATCAACCATCTAACCACTAGGAATACTTGAATGAAGAAGGCTTTTTCTTCCAACTTAAACCCCTCATCAAAAATATGTAACAATGCCATTTCACATGAAGGAATAATGATCTTATCACAACATTTAGAAATATAATCAAAAACTGAGTTCCATATGTACACAATCCCACCAAATATGTTTATGGGAGCCTTGTTGGTTACAAAATCTCCAGCATACCCCCAGGTCTGGGTCCTTATAAATCAGAGCTATTTTTGAAGGGACAAAATACCATCTCTGCATCACTTTAAAATACATTTCCCTGTAAGATTGATATTTAATTAATCTCTGGGAGAGATTAAATGCCTTAGACCAAGTTTCTAGTGTAATAGGATTACAACAATCTGTCTCCCATTTCTGCATGGCTGAAGTCTTTCCACTGTAATCTGTTTTTTTATCATATCAAAGCATTTAGAGATTAAATGTTTCCCATCATTAAATCATGCTAATTTTTCAAAATTAGTTAAATCTCTAGTGTACATAGTGGAGAATTTTGATTGCATAATTGTCATCTTAACTCTTTCTTATTCTAACCATTTTGACAAAGGGAGATCAAATTCTCTGCATAACTCAGCAAAAGATTTCATCTTACCTGAGTCAAAAAGGTCCCCCAGAAAATGGATATTCCAGCTATTCCAGTCCTGGAGAAATGGGAGGTTAAGAACCTTACTCAGCCATAGCAGTTTCATTCCAGGTGATGGAGATAGAGAAAAGTTACATTTTTTGTTCCACTTAAACACAAATTCTAATCCAGATTTTACTACAGCGGTGGCTAATTTATTAATTTTACATGATGATTTGTCATACCAAAGCCATTCTGATAATACCAAGTTACTGGACAGATCTTGTTCTATGTTTACCCAGCTGTTCTTATTTATTTTAGATGACCAATTTACACAGTGTGAAAGTCTTACAGCATTATAATAGTCTTCAATACATGGAGCTGCAATACCGCCCTCAATAAAACTTTTTCTAACCGTTTTCAATTTAATTCTGTTTTTTTCCCCATTATAAATAAAGGAGTCAATTAAAGTTTGATGTTTTCTAATTATATAGATGGGAATGTTCAGGGGTAGACATCTAAAAAGATAGCTAATTTGAGGTAAGATTGGCATTTTTATAGCTGTAATCCTGCCTAACCAAGACAGCATATTTAATTTCCAGTTATCTAACTGGGTTTTTATTTTGTTATAAAGTTTTTTGAAATTTATTTGAATTGTTTCTTCCATTTTACTAGTAAATTCTATTCCTAAATATGATATTTTATTCATTTCCCAGTTGATGTCCCAAATTGAATTCAGCAAATTTTTTTCTTTCCCATCTATATAAATAGACAGCGCTTCTATTTTAGACCAGTTTACTTTATAATAGGAAATATTCCCAAATTTCTTTATTAACTCTTGAATGTGAATTAGGGATTCGCTGGGTTTAGTAATAGTTAGTATCACATCATCAGCATATAACATAATTTTGTATTCTATCTCACCGATATAAATGCCATGAATTTTATTGTTTCCTCTCATCGTCTTCAAGAGGCTCCATCATTAGGACAAAAATCAGTGGAGATAAGGGGCAACCCTGTCGAGATCCGTTATTAATGGGTATAGAGGATGATCCTAAACCAATCCAGAGATGAAGGTACTTGGGGAGTCATATAAGGCTCTGATTGACTTTTCACCAATTCTTCAAACCCAAATTTTAATGAGACTTGATAAATATAATCACAGTTTAACCTATCAAAGGCTTTTTCTGCGTCTAGAGTAATAATTGTACAGGGTTTATAAATATCTTTACTATAGGATATTAAATCAATCAGTCTTCTAGTATTATCTGCCTCCTGACGGTTTTGGAGGAACCCAGATTGATCCATATTTATCAATTTGGGCAAGCATTTATTCAGTCTAATAGCGAGTACTTTTGCATATAATTTTATGTCAGTGTTGATTAATGATATTGGTCTGTAATTCATACAGTATCTAGAGTCTTTATTTTGCTTTGGGATGTTAATTATCGCTGCTTCTAGCATTTCTTTTGGAGCTTTACCCTTTGTTTTAATTTCATTAAATGTTTTCGCTAGTTTATTTATTAGTGATGATTTAAAGGCTTTGTAATAAAAATTTATAAATCCATCCGGTCCTGGCGTAGAATCTAATTTTAAGTTATGAATTGCCTCCTCTATTTCTGTAACCTTTATATCACTGTTTAATAGCTCTAAATCTTCTTTATTGATTCTAGGGAGTATAAGTTGATCTAAAAATGTTTTTATTTCCTCTTTTCCAGGTTTTGTAACTTCTTGGTTGGTTTCCAGATTATATAAATTCCTGTAATCATTAAAGAAGGCCTTTTCCATATGACAAGGGTTAGCCAGTGTAGATGGTCCCTTATTAGTATCGATAATCAGTATCGATAATAATAGAATTCTATTATATGATTTTTTTTTTGTTTAGTTTCCTTGCTAATATTTTGCCTGCTTTATTACCTAAGAAATATTTTCTTTGTTGGAGCTTCCATAAGGAATTATCCATATTTTTTTGTATTAATTTCTTTATATTCATTTTCACCCGTGATATCTCCCCCGTAATGTTGAATGTTGGGTTAAGTTTATTCTGTCTTTTCAGTTTGGCTAACTGAATATGTAAATCTCGGAATGACGTGCCCTGTTGCACCCTTCTAGCAGCACTCCAAGAGGACAAGACCCCTCTTTATGAGTATTCCATATTATAGTACATTCGGTGACCGAATTTTCATTTGTTTAAAAAAAAGTTTCTATCTTTTTCTTTAATATAATTTGTTTGTCTGGTTTAATAAATAAGGAAATGTCCATTCTCTTTCTGGGATTTTTTTTTTAACCATCTGGTCGTTAAGTAATAATTCGATCATTGCATGGTCCGACCAGTTAATTATATTAATCTTGGATGATATAACATCCATAAGGGAGTTTACATCTATCATAAAATAGTCAATTCTAGAATAGGATGCGTGGCGGTGGGAGTAAAAAGTGTAATCTCTCTCATTGCCATGCCACAACTGCCAGACATCATATAACTCATAGCGTAAGATAGACTCTTGAAAAAGTTAAGCTTTCCTTATATTATGATTACCAGAGCTTTTAAGTTTAGAATCTTTTTTGTTCAAGGAAGCATCAAGAACCATATTAAAGTCGCCACAGATGATTACTTTACCTATCCTAAGGTTTTTGACCTTTTTAAGTAGCTTATTTAAAAAGTGATTTTGTCTCTCATTAGGAGAGTATATATTTACTATAGTATAATTTTGCTGGTTAATTTTACCTCCCCAAACAATAAATCTTCCTTCCAAATCTACTTCTCCGAAATATTCTTGGATGTTTCCATTCTTACTAAACAAAATAGAAACTCCTCGAGATTTTTTAGTAAAGGTTGAATCTTTTTTAGATGTAAAAAAAGAGTTATAAAAATGAGGGATTTTATCATTTTGCCAATGTGTTTCCTGAATACATGCAGTATCTACCTGGGCCTTCTGGAATTGGTCCAGGATCACCCTTCTTTTGAATGGGGAATTCCACCCCGAAACTATCTTTATCCTCATTTAGAATCATTTTGGGCGGGATACCATCTTTCCTTAACAACACCTTTCCAATTATAAACACATTTATGTACAACCCATACATGTTAAACCTATACAATAGACAGATGTAAACAGAATCTATTAAAAGAGAAAAGCTAGATCTAACTACGTCTAGCTGCCCCGTACAAAACAAACCCGCACAAAGAACGCTGCACGCTCACTATTTAGGATTAAATCTCCTTTTAGTATGCCTCTTTAGGACTTTGCAAGGGCGGGAGTGGAACACCCGGATGAACCGAGGAGAGAGGGAGGGGGGAAGAGGAAGAATACTTACTATATTATGACTCTTTTATTAATCGCTAATGTGCTTTAATTTTCTCTATTTACTGTGTTTCAATATCTTTTTTTTTTTTATATATATTTTTCCCTCTTCTTCCTTTTGATACTACATTGTGCAAAATGTTCCACTACTTACTTACTTACTACTTATAATAATCACTTTATGGAAGGATTAATAATATCAAAGTAATTTATTTCTAAGATCTATTCTAGCCAGTGTGTAAGATTGTCCCTTGACAAATAACCATATTTTGTGCCTTTTATATTGAGTTATATTACCTCAATATTCAAACTTCTAATTCCATTTCCTCTTCTCTCATCGGCCTATCTTAAAATGTGTTACCCCTTTCCATCACTCCTCATTTCCCCACTCCACCCCTGCCCAGTCCAGACCCAATTGCGTTTTAGCTGTCCTCCAACTACTTCTTTTTCCATTCTCTGAGTTGAAATTTTTGTATATCACCTTCTTAGCTTTTATCCCTAACTGTTTCTATGAATGACATCTTCCATTCCTTTAATAATATTTCCCCTTCTCGTACTGAGCTTACCAATATAGTGCGGTTGTCTTTTGAGATAATTAATTTTGTGGGGAATCCCCATTTATATATTATTTTCTCCCTTCTTAAGGCTTTAGTAATTTCAATAAAACTTCTACGTTTATTTAAAGTATCCCCTGAAAGATCTGTGAATATAGTTAGTTTTTCAAAAGGGGGATCAAATTTATCTTTCTGCCATGATGCCTTTAGAACTGCTTCTTAATATTCGTAAAAATGTATTTTCACAATTACGTCTCTGACCTTTTCCCCTTTGAAATCTTTTGGTAACGGAATCCTATGGATCCGATCCAGCATATTAATCCATGGTTTACTGGGAGATACTAAATGTGAGAAGAAGGCTGTTATAAATGCTGTTAATTCTTCAGCATACAAGGATTCCGGAATTCCTCTGAGTCTCAAATTGTTTCGTCTAGAAAAGTCCTCTTTTTGAGTCCTTTTAGTTTCAATATATTCTAATTTATGTTCCAAATCAAGTGAATGTTTAACTACTTTTGATACTCTTTAATCAGGATCTCTTGATTGGATTCTAACTCCTCTACTCTTTCTAAAAGACTAGTAATAGCTGATTTATTTAGTTGTATTTCTTGTGCAAAATCTGATTTTATAGTGGATTGAAACTCATTAAAAAGCTTTTTCATTACAGATGTCGTTAGTACTTCTTCCATTCGTGCACTCATTGTGTCTGGGGATTCCTCATTTGCAGATAGTTAAATTTTTCCTGCTGAGGTAGGGTACTGGCTTTGTGTTATCAGGTCTAAGTGAGAGGAATTTGAGGCTCCAGAATTCCCTTTCGGGGAAAAAAAAGAGGTTGAGTTTGCGGTTTGGTTATTAACGGGCTGTCTCTTAATTTTACTTTTTGCTTTTGTTTGATTCTTTATCTCTCATGATAATTGTTTATGTGGTTTCAGATTAGATTTTTTTTTATATTTTTTTTTAATTTTATTTATTTATTTATTTTAGATTATTTATATGACAGGACCCAATAATTATAGACTATAAGACCTAAAATATAGGTCCACCATTTAAGGAATCTAACTGGCCATGCACAGTGCGGGAAAAGTATTCAATTAATTAGATGTACTATAAAGGGAACCAAGAACCTTTTGGTATCAATAAGAGTATTAATTATTACCTTATTAGTAATTAGGCATATAACTCCTTAAATTTACCTTTCAAATATATTTATACCATGTAAAACAATAATGCTCTTTTATCAAATTAGTCAAATTATCCAATACAAAAGCCTTTCCCCTGCTTCCATTAAATAAATTCTATCCAGAAGCATTCAGCGCATAAACCTAGAGATTTCTCCTCCAACCCTTTCTTTTTTTTTTTTTTTACTATAAACAGTACCCTTCTCTGAAATACTATCAAAATGTGCAGAAAGGTCTTTGTTTAGCTCTCTTTCGGCTACAGTCCTTTTGTTCTCCTCAAGATGTTCATTCGCTAGTCTTCACGTTGTAGTCAACCGTAGTAAGAGAGGATTCTAGTGAGGTGATAAAGCAAAGAATTGTAGTGGGTGGTATTTGATGTTATGGACCAATGTCGGTAGAAATAGTCTCTTTAACTAAGAACCTCTTTGCCCATAACCTTATCAGTAATACTTATCCAGCATTGGTTTGCCGGTCGCAAAAATATACAGCTCACAGACTCCACTGTGAGCACTCTGGGCATCAAAGATCCCCTTCAGAGATATACAACACTGTTGTCAAAAAGGTGTCTTAAAGAGCCTTCACTTAGCTCTCTTTTTCCCCAACAAGTTTTTACTTTCTCTCAAGATGGCTTCCTTTGTCATTTAGACCCTTCAAATTCTCAGCAGGGGGTCATTGAATGGTGTGCTATGTCAGTCTACCAAAAAAAGTATTCATTGAGTTGCATTGTGAATCTCTGAAGTTAATACATATCTCTTTGGGCTATAAGCCCTTTTTCTCATGTGACTATTTTGACACAGCTTTAATTTTCCTAATTCCAAGTCTCCAACCCGTGACTCAGCTGTAAACGCTCAGAATACTGCTCTCACAAGAGACCACCTCAAGGGAATACATCATAAGGGTTATATCAGGAATAAGAAATGATTCAGATCCTTTTCCTTTCCACTCAGATCTTAAAAACTTTTTAGGGTACTTTTCAGTGGCATTCAAAGCCTTATGTCTCTCAGGAGAGGGTTACTGGCTGCTGTATTACTTCAATGTTCTTGAAAAAGATGATCTTTTATATTAAAGGCAACTGCATATAATGAGTGTCTCTATGGGCTATTAGCCCTGTTACCCACTTGCAAATGAATAGTGTTGTGTCATAAGGGTTGTATCAGGAATAAGAAAAGATTCAGATCCTTTTTATAATTTCTCTTTTCCATTTAGATCTTAAAAACTTTTTAGGGTACTTTTCAGTGGCATTCAAACCCTTATGTCTCTCAGGAGAGGGTTACTGGCTGCTGTATTGCATCAATGTTCTTGTAAAAGATGATCTTTTATATTAAAGGCAACTGCATATAATAAGTGTCTCTATGGACTATTAGCCCTGTTACCCAAATGCAAATGAATAGTGTTGTATCCTACACATCCTTACCGCCCGTAGCTCAATCTCTCCAGCTCCAGACTCTTCCTCACACATATCAGTTGTTACCTCTCAGTGTATTTCCCTTCGTGGGTGTACAGCTTTATTATTCTGTCTGGTCCAGAAAAGAAGGGGTCAGCTGAGACCTGTGGCAAGCAAACTTTAGAGCAGTTCCCAGGTTTACCAGGCCATGGAGGGCTGGTTCTCAGAAGCGCTGATGTCTCCCGCTTCTGAGGTGGTCCCTCTGCCAGCTAGCACTTCCTCAATATGTAGCACTTAATAGTCTGCACGGCCCCTCAACAACTTGTCTCTGCCGCAAGCTGCGTCAATGCTCCGGGTACTACCGTTCTCTCCACATGGCCGCGAGGGAGTAAGTGGTAGAGCTATTCAGTGAGCTGCAGCGTTCCTACAGTGGGAAAAGCCTGGGTTAGCACGTCACTCTGTGCTTCCTGGGCGGCTACATACTTGCCCCCCTCTCAACAAACCAACAAACACCTAGCGTCTTACTCTCTCCCCAATCCCTCCTCCACTATGGACCCTGTAACTGAGGATGAAGTATTTACTTTAATATCAACCTATCGCCTTACAACTTGTCAACATGATCATAATTCATCAAAGCTAATCCCTCCTCTCTCTACCACGCTTATCCCGGTGTTCACATATCTATTCAACCTTTCTCTAAAAACTGGCAAGTTTACACCATCTTTAAAACATGCCATATTTACAACCATTCTTGAGAAACCGACAGCTGATCCAGCTTCTGCATCCAACTATTGCCCTATCTCTCTACCAAACCTGGCTTCAAAATTGCTTGAGCAGCTCATCTGCAAATGTCCTATTATTTCCTCAAATTTCCTTCTTGACCCCTTCTAATCAGGCTTCCAGACCCAAAACTCTACAGAAACACCCTCATAAAAGTCACCAATGACTTGCTCACCAGCAAGTCAAAGGGTCACAACTCTATTCTAATTTTCATGGACATCTCTGCTGCCTCTTCTAATTAAAACTGTCTACTCTATTGGTATGCACGACACAGCTCTTTAATGGTTCACATCCTACCTAGAAGATTGTATATTTAGTACCTACTTCCCCTCACTCTCTGTCTGTTGGGGAATTCCAAGCTTCAGTCCAAGGCCTCCTCCTCTGCTCCATCTATACATCTTTTCTTGGTACCTTAATAAAATTGTTTGGATTTCAGTATCATCTATATGCATATACTTCTCAGCAGCAGATTTAACATCCTTTCTTCTGGCAATTGCTAACTGCCTCTTTAGAATATCCTCCTGGATGTCTGCCTATCAACTCAAACTCAACATCTAAAAGACTTTATCTTCCCACACTCTACTACATGTTTCACTCAAATATATCTCAATGTTGACAATGTCATCATCACTCCCACCTCCTAGGCCTGTTGTCTTGGGGTTTTACTGGACCATGCCCTCTCTCTTATTCCTCAAATACAATCGATAACCAAATCTTGTCCATTTCATTTAAAAAGCATCTCCAAAATACATAACTATCTTACACAAGACACAACTACAGTTCTAATACATTCTCTCATAATTTCTCTACTCGAATACTACAATTTGCTCCTTCCTGGTCTCCCCATGACTTGCCTGTCTCCACTCCAAATTATAATACTATACTAAACATTCAGTGTCAGCAGCTCCTCTCTATAAATCTCTCCACTGGTTTTCCACGGCCTCCAGAATAAAATATTAAATCTAGGTTGTAATACGTACTGTATAACATCTACTCACAGGAGGCTTCAATCTGTTTTCAATCTTTTATTGCTCCTTTGCCAGTGCTTCTTAACCTCTGGGCTCTCAGGATTCCCAGGATTGCCTACTCCCTGGACTCTGGCTGCAACCAGCTCTCTCAACAACCTGCCTTGATCTTTTCACTGCTGCAGCCACATTGTGATGTAAGAGTTGTTTTTTTTAATACTTCCTCTGCTGGATAGGGCAAATGCCTTTACCCAGACTCCAGCTCACAAATCTGATCTTCAGAACTCTTCCATATCTCTACCTAGCTTTGTCACACATCCCTCCCCTAAGCTCAATTCCAGGGGGTTAAGCGACTTCAGCCGAGAGGGCATCTGCATTTGTGCAGTCCTTTCCTGATCTGTGTTCCAGGTCAAACTTATTTTGCTGCAAAGAAAAAAAACACCTTGTCACCCTGGAATTTGTCTCTCTGTTGCATTGCATTCATTTCAATAAGGCATGATCTAAGACTAGTGTGAAATGTCTTCCCAGGAGATAATACATGGCCCACTTTATCACCAGGCATTCTTTCTAGTATTTTTGTTCTCTCTGAAGTAATTTCCTGCTCAGATGCAATGTGGATAGGAATCTAGCATTTCCCAATTGATCTATAAGCTCATCAATTCTGGGAAGGGGATATGCATCAAATTGAGATACCTCATTAAACTTTCTGAAATTGCCACAGAAGCGTGTTATCCCATCTGGCTTTGGGATCAATACGATTGGACTACACCACTCACTGTTGTATTCTTCAATTATTTCTGATTAAAGCATTTTCTTAACTTCAGCTCTTACGTCTTCTCTTTTTGATTCTGGTATACGGTTTGGTTTGGCTCTTACTGTCACTCCCGGCTTAGTAATGATGTCATGATGAATCTCATCGGTCCGTCCTGGATAGGCTGTTGCGGAATAGCATTTGTAAAACTTCTTCTCTTTGTTGTGGGGACAATTCAGGAGATATCAGTACTTCCGAAGGTACTGTAGTTCTTCAGACTGGGCAATCTGGGACACAAAAGTAGTTCTCTCGTGCCATGCTTTTAACAAATTAATATGATATATTTGCACTGTTTACCAGTGATCGGGTTGTCTGATCCTGCAATCTACTTACCTGATGGCTTTGATGACTTCATAAGGTGCTTGCCATCTTGCCAGAAGTTTACTCTCCACAGTAGGCAATAGTACCATTACTTTGTCCCCTGGTTGAAATTGCCTGACCTGAGCTTTACGATTATAGTAGGTTTTCTGTTGCTCCCGGGTTCATTCCATATGTTCTTTAACTATAGGACCAATTTGTGTAATTCAATCTCTCAGATTTTGGACATATTCTCTAATATTTTCTACCTGCACACCTTGATCTGCCCACGTTTTGCATAGGATATCCAGCAGTCCTCTTGGATGGCAACCATATAAGAGTTGGAATGGGGAAAATCCAGTAGAGGCCCGAGGTACCTCATGAACTGCAAATAACAGACAAGGCAGTAACATGTCCCAGTTTTTCCAGTCACGATCAAGCATTGATTCCCTTTAATGTTCGGATAAATTCCTCCAACAGTCATTGGTTTGGGGATGATATAATGATGTTCTCAATGCTCTGATTTGTAAGAATTTACACAGATCTGTCATCAGTTTAGACTCAAATGGTGTACCTTGGTCTGTAAGTATCTCTTTTGGAATCCCCACTCAGGAGAAGAGAAAAAACAGTTCTTTAGCCACATTCTTAGAGCTTGCAGTCCTCAAAGGAAAAGCTTCATGATATCGAGTAGCATAATCAACTACAACCAGGATGTACTGGTGCCCACGGGTTGTCTTTTCAAGTGGCCCTACTAGGTCCATGGCTATCCTGTCCAAAGGTTCCTCTATGATTGGAAGAGGTAATAGTGGAGCCCTTAATTGGGGCAGAGGACTTTAAACTGCCATTCACTGCAGGAGAGACAGTAACGGCGTACCTCTGCAAAAATACCAGGCCAAAAGAACCTTTTCATAAATCTGTTTATGGTTTTGTCTTTTCCCAGGTAGCCTCCAAACAGATGGCTGTGGGCCAGTTCCACCACTTTCATTCGATGTCCCTGAGGTATCAGTAATTGTTCTATAACCTCATCGACATTCTTGACAATCTAATATAGGAGATCTCTCTTTAAAACAAATTAGGGGTCTTGAGGATTTTCTCTTCCCTGCACTGCTACTCGGATCAGAGTAAGAAGAGAGGAGAGAAGGGAAAGGGGATAGGGAGGAAATTGGAGAGGGGGAAAGGATTGAGGAGGATAAGGGGGAAAGAGGAGGATAAGGGGGAAGGAGAAGGGAGGCGTGGGAGGAGGGAGGGGTTCCTGCAATGAGCGACTTTGCCGCCTATTGCGCATGCGCAAAGTGCAATGAGCGCCTTCAGCACTCATTGTGCATACGCAACATTTGCGTGACCAACATTTAAGCGTTCCGAACATCCACAACTATATATGTGATATATATATACAGTCAGGTCCATAAATATTGGGACATCGACATAATTCTAAGCTTTTTGGCTCTATACACCACCACAATGGATTTGAAATTAAACGAACAAGATGTGCTTTAACTGCAGACTTTCAGCTTTAATTTGAGGGTATTTACATCCAAATCAGGTGAAAGGTGTAGGAATTACAACAGTTTGTATATGTGCCTCCCACTTGTGTATGTAGTATATATTATAATTTACACAGGCTCCACGTTTTACTGTGTATGTTATATTAGAAGGTCTGCCTATCTCTATAGTATTTATGTATATGGTGTATGAGGGAACTTTCTGTATATATCTGCAGTATTGGGGATCTGTGTAGGGAAGCTGTGTTCTATAATGTGGGGGTAACTGTGTATATATATACTGTATATAACTGTGTATATATAAACTGTGTGTGGAGGGTAACTTTGAGGTTATATTTGTAGTGTGCAAAGCGAATGAATTACATATATAGTTGTGAGCATTGCGGGTTGTTGCTAACACTTGTGGGTTTATGCAGCAAGCCCGCTGCAACTGCTGCAGCAGTTGCTGGCAAGGAGCTCATCTCTATGACCCTGTACGACTTAGGCAGTGAGCGCCAAAGGCGCTCATTGCCCTGGTGGAGATGAGTGCCGTAGAAGCTCATCCCTATGACCCGCGGGACTACAGATCACCAGAATTCTCAATTATCCAATTTACAGTGCGTGCCCCAAAACAGTTTGAAAAAAATCGTGTTTAAAAAAAAAATTGCAAAGTAAAGAAAAAAAGAAAGAAAAAAAAAATACGACCTGCGGGACTCAGAAAAAAAATACGACTTTCACTTAAAAATCAAATCCGGCCCGCAGGACTTTGAAAAAAAAAATCTGAGCTTAAAAAAAAAAAATACGACCAGTGGGATTTAGAAACAAACCGCGCACATCGTAAAACATAAACAACACCAAACTAATCATAAAAAAAACATCACACATAGCATAGGGGGACAGCTAGGATGTCTGTGTGTGAGATTACATGAACATTTAAGTCAAATTTCACGCATTTCGGCACCATGCGAGAAAATAAATGGCGGCGAAAAAAATGAAAACGAGGCCAAGCACGGCAAATTAAAAAACGTACTCTGAACACTCACCCAAACTTAGTAACGCTTCATCCAGCACGTACCACACATCTTGCGGCAAACACGTAGCACAAAGAAAATGAAAAACATTTTCTATGGAAGAAGTAAGTACCTTGCGCGATATAGCGGCTGGAACGCAAATTGAGGGCTGGAACACAAATAGCGAATGCGCATTGCGTTATAACGGTTTCTACTTCAGCTCACACTCTATAAATACTGGAAACTTTCTAGAATTTTCTTCATTTCTCCTCAGGTGATGAACAGTGTGACTGTATATTTCACTGGTGGCTTTACTTCTTCATTTTGGTGGCAGTGGTGGGATGGAAATTGTCTGTGTTTAAGAAGACAGCCCACAGTACAGTATAGTAATGGAGGAACTATTGAAAGCCCTGGTAGATGCCACTACATACCAGAAAGTGGGCGGAGCTTGTCAGCAAGAAAACCAGCAGAAAGGGCTGAAAGAAATTTCAGAAGATAGAGCCCATGCTGCAAAGAATGCTCAACTAAGAGATGCTGCTGCATGTCTGAGAGAGGCCACAGAGAATTGGCATAGACAAGCAGAAGAGGATATAATCTGCATGAGTGAGGCCACAGAGAAAAGGCAGAGACAAGCAGTAGAGGATATAATCCGCATATGTGAGGCCACAGAGAAAGGGCAGAGAAAAGCGGCAGAGGACAAAGTCCAAATGAGATAGTTTTTGGAGGCACAGACAGCAAAGCTGCAGCAACTGAAGGCTGCAACTAATACTGTGGTAACAGAAGCAGGAAGCAAGTTACAGAAGCAAGTTACAGAATCGCTTCCTAAAGAGGATGACAGCTCAGGATGACGTTGACACGTATCTCCTGAACTTTGATAAGATTGCCACTAGGGAAGGTTGGCCTAAAAAGCACTGGGCAAGACTCCTTGGTCCCTATCTGTGTGGAGAAGCTCAGAAAGCATATGTGGTTTTGCCTGAAGAAAAGGCAACAAATTATTGTACCCTGAAGGAAGACATCCTTAACAGAATAGGAGTGAAAAGAGTACAGAGATTGCACTCCTGGGATTTTTTAAACCTGCTTATCACTCTCCAAGGGGCATGCTTGTCTACCCAAGTTTGAAAAACAGTTTCCCTGTAAAGGGAAGGCAAACCAAACCTGAGGATGAAAGAAATCAGGAGTTAGAGACCTGGTGGATGACAGAGAGAGTGCAAAAGGCAACTAAGAGAGCATCAAAAGAGACTGCTGAGATGGCAAAAGAGACTGCTGAGACTGCTGAGATGGCAAAATAAACTTCTGAGATGGCAAAAGAGACTGCAGAAGGAGCTGCAAGTGAAACTGCAGAAGGAGCCACAAGTGAGATGGCAGAGGGTGCCGCAGAGACGGCAGAGGGTGCTGCAGAGATGGCAGAGGGCACAAATGAGATTACTTTGAAAGTAACAGAAATTGCTAAGAAAGCAAAAGATGCTGCTAGTGCAGATAAAGAACCTTTGCCCCTGGATCAAACTGCTAATGATCTAAAAGCAACAAAGGTTGTGAGCAACAGTCAAAGAGAAAAGGACAAAATATTGTCACTGACTGAGTGCAAAACCAGCCTCAGTAAGAAGCATACTGATCAAGTATTTGGTGAAGTTTTGAGTCCAAACCGATGCAGACTCCATTTGGGTAAGAGCAATGAAGATGACTCCATAAGAAACCCGGACAGACACACTCACCTGTCCTTGGTGGAGAGTACTAGAGAAAGAAAGTGCATGACAAAGATCTCTGACCTAAAGAAAGGAGAAACCAAGTGGATTAATATAGCCAGTGTTCTTACAAAGGAAGAATGTCCTAAAAACGATGAAGAACCTTGAAACCTTACTTAAGTGAAAGATAAGGAAGAAAAGAGACTGGAGATTGAGATGGAGAAAGACAAACCACTGTCTATAAGAGGACATATGAAACAGAGCATGGAGATGTGTCCTTATAAAACTATGAAGTATCCCAAGAGCTTTCTGTCTCGGTTGGCCAGAAAACAAAGTGCTATGGATAAAGAGAAGAAAAATGGGAAACAATTAAAGCAAGGCGTGCAGATGAACTCTACCCCAGTGGGACTGAAAAAGTCTGAAGTAGAAGACGGGCAAATGCTACTAAAATGAAGGTTATCAGGATGATGCCAAATTATATTCCTGAATGGAGAAGGAAGCCTGCGTTTGAAGACAACCGAGTGTCCTATAGGAAGAAGACATAGATGTCTAATTGGGAGCAGTGGGAGAGTTCCCCCAAGTAAAAGATGAATGAGAGATTTATGCAGAAGGGGCTGCACAGTGGTGAACAGATGAAGCGAGATCTCTTCTCTAACCATGTATCTCAGAGGGGAGCAGCTATAACAAGAAAGGAACTGCTGTTACAAACTCCAGAACAGCAGCAGGTTAGCGAACTCTCTGATACTGAGGGACAGTTGGAGCAGAGTGTCGTTTGTCCAGAAGAGAATAGCACTGACCTGGAGGAACGGTGTGTACAAGATGCTACATTTAATGCAGAGCGATATTTGCTGGAAGCTCATATCCAAGGCATAGTGAAGGAGCCTATACAGGAGAGGCAAAAGGGCTGAGCAGCCAAAGATATTCAGGGAGGACCTGATAGAAGTCAGAGGAGGTTCCTCAGTTGAACATGCAGCAAAAGATCCAGTACAAGCAGAGTGAACTGGATTTGCAACAAGCAAATGAGGAGAAACTGCGGCTGAAGGAAGCCGAGGAAGATGAAAAGCTGGACGCCTTGGAGGCAAAGCAATTAGAGAAGCCACTAAAAGAAGAAATAATACAAATGAAGGCTGAGGATGCCAAAAATAAAAGTGTTTTCCAGGAATCTAGGGGATTCAAGAGGCTACTAAGAGGTGTACTAGCCTATCTGTTGGGTGTCAGCTTGAAGTTGCTGAACAGCTGGAAATATTCCAGCAAAACCAAAAGTCTGAGAGCTCCTTTCAAGCAGAGATATCTCATATGCTTGCTGTGCACAGAAACAAAGATGAAGTACAGATCTGAGAGCAAGATGCAGCCATGAGAGAGGACCTGCCTTTGGAGCCTATAGATGATACTGGGCCAGAACAGAAGAAAGATGACTGGATGAGGCTGATATGTTTTGGTGAGAGTTGTCAGCCAGCCAAAAGGAGCACCTGGAACTGAGAGTGCCAGAAACAGAGGGAAGAAAAACAGCCCAAGAAGTTGCTGTTCCATAGTGAAGTTGAAAGGGATGAGAAAGCTGCGGATAATCTTCTGGAAAAGAAAGAACGTTTCACAGGAGGATTAAAGGAGCAAATTAAATCCAAGCATAAAGAGGCCGAAGTGAGGCAGCTCTAGTCCCAGGGTCCCGGTCTGCAGATGAGGCATAAATACTGCTGAGGTGACTTTGAACAGAGGAAAACACCCCATCTAGCCATGAACTGGAAGGAAGTATCCAAGCTAGAGAGTGAACTGGCAAATGTCAGTCGTTGCATTAAAGATATAAAGAGGATAAGTCAGAGCTGCGAGAATGAGATGAAGGGTCTGAAAGAAAAGATGCATCTGGTGGAAGACAAGGTCACAGAAACCTGTAATGCCTGTGATGTACCCTCAGGGAAGCAACTGTATGGAGAATCACATTCTCATACCAAAGTACGAGAAGTACTTTTCAAGGGTTCCTGAGAGATGGGCGGGCCGGTGTCCTACCCTCAAAGTTTAAGTGATGACAGTAGGCGGAACGGCAAAGATAGCAGAAAATACGAAGTGAAAGGAAGAGAGGGAAAAGGAATTGTCTCTTCACCCTGAAAGAAAACACGGTTCCAAGGAAAGACAAAGGAATTTCAAAACAGTGATGAATAAGGTAAGCCGCGAAATGGGAAAAGTTCTATGAAGGAGTTTAAGATGACAGTAGAGACAAATGATGTAGATGCTCCTAGAAGTACAAAGTAGATAGCACCAACGGATGGTACAGCTGAAAGAACGGTAGCTCCGATGAATAAGAGAAAGTCTCCCCAGGAGTGAGAGAGTTAACAACCTGCTCAAAAGGCAGAGGTGTGACTGCAATCAAGACCTGCTGCTACCTCCAGTTGGAGGATTGTTTGGAAGTTTGGAGCCTGTGAAGAGGCAAATGAAGCCTGAGACAGCTCTGTGTGGCAAGAGAGATGTCAGTGAGACCTGGAAAGCCAGCGCAGTTGAGAGACATTGAGAAGAGTGTCCAACATGACCAGACAGCATCAAAGAGACAAAGCTCCTCTGCAGATGGAATGCAGACCCGGAAGGGAGTGGACTCTAAAATAGGCAAGTGTGCAGGCCTGTGTTTTGGACTATATTATGAATTACAGTAGAGCAGTGAGGGAACTGCAGATAAAAGTATAGGTAGTGCTTCAAAGAGAAGCTAGGATTTATTTTCTGTTTTGATTATTTTCTTTTATACTGACAAATAAACCAGTTATGGTAAACCATACAAAAGTCTCCAGAGTACTCCATTGTGTTGCTGAAAGACAATGCACATATCCTGAGCTTGACAGTGAATCTGTCACACACTTAAAAAGTTTAAAATCTGCAAATTACAGCAAATAGGTAAGGTATAATTAATTAATAACAAAAAAAAATACATATATGGTTTGAAATATTGCCAATAACAACATTATTCATGTACAGTAACATTGAAAAGATATATACATTTTTATAATTAATCAATAAATTAATAATTACAAAAAAACAACAACAATATTAAGGTACAGAAGAAATTAGAAGACACTATTCATGTATAGTAAGATTAACAAGACGATAAATGTTTAGGTGGCGTGAAATGGTTTAAAGTTAAAAATAAGAAAAAGGAGACATTTAAACAAGAAAATAGCTTTTGTTAGGACATGTTTGATAACATAATTTATGCTTTTAGCAAAAAAATAAATTATTCATATTTACAGTGGATTTCAACATTTAAATTTTTTTGCCATTTTCAACAGACTCTGCATGAAGAGTGTCATTGACTAATTTGCAGCACTGCACGGTTTGACACAGGCTATAAAATCTGCAGAAATGTACAGACAACAAAATAAACCCAACAGGTAATGTACAAAAATACATTTGCTTAACATCAATACTATGGTCTTAGTAAAAAACGTATTTCAACATTTACATCTCTGTCTCTCATCTTCAACAGACACTGCCCGAAGAGTGTCGTAGGAAGATTGGCAGTAGGGGACCCTCTGTCATTTATAGACAACCAATTCAAGACAAAAGGTACAGTATAACAAGTAAAAAATAAATAAATTGGTCTATCCTAGTTGGTGTGCGCCAATGTTAAAATTCACTAGAACCTACAGTAACGAACCCTGTAAGCATAACCCCATAAGTTACAACCCTAATGCCAATGTGAAAACTCACTGCAACCTAACTAACCCTCTAAGCCTAACCCCATGACCTACAACCCTAATGCCAACAGTGCCGCACACACAAAATGATAGCACAAAAAAAAATAGTACCCTAAACCCCTAATGCCAACAGTGGGGCACACAGAACAGTATACTACAACAAATGTTGTTAACAGATATAAAATGGAAGCATCTAGCCTCTTCTGTGAGCCTCAACCTATAAGCCTAACTTAAACTTCTAATGCTAACAGTGGCGCACACAAAACAGGATACTACAACAACTGTTGTTAACACATATAAAATGGAAGAATATATCCTATTTTGTCTGCACCAACCTCTAAGCCTAACCCCATAACCTAAACCTATAATGCCAACAGTGGCGCACACAAAACAGGACACTACAACAAATGTTCTTAAAACATAATAAATGGAACGATCTATCCTATTTTCTATGCACCGCTGTCTAAACCTAACCCCATAAGCTAAACCTCTTTGAATACGTACAAAATGGAAGTATATATACTGTTTTGTATTGTCTTAGTAGAAAAACAAACTGATTTAAATGTTATTTTAACATTTGCATCTCTCTCTGTAATTCTCAACAGACACTGCCTTAAGAGTCTCATCATCTCTACAGGAATTTATACACAGCACATTGAAGAAAAGAGGTACAGTATTACAAGTAAAAAAATACATCAAGTACTGCTGTTTACACATATAAATTGCAAAGGCCTATCCTGTTTTGGGTCTGCCTTTGCAGAAACGTACTGCAACCTAACTAACACTCTAAACCTAATCCCATAATCGTAAACCCCTAATGACAAAAATAAAGGGGTACCCTAACTCCTAATGCCAACAGTGGTGCACACAAAACAGAAAAGGACAATGCTGTAATCAAATAAAATGGAAGGATTTATACTATTTTAGGTGCGCAACCCTCTGAGCGAAACTCCATACCCTAAACACCTAATGACTACAGTAGCACACAAAAAAAACACAACTAAACAAAACAGGATAACACAAGAAATGCTGTTAACATATAAAAATAGAAGGCCCTATCATGTTTGCTGTGAAACTTTTATAAAATAGCCTGCAACCTAACTAATCTGCTAAATCCAACCTCATAAAGCTAAATGCAAACAGTGGTGCACACAAATAGGATAGGAGAAAAAATAACCAAAACAAAATAACAAAAAGTTAATTTACAGAAAATAAATAAAGGAGCAAAAGTACTAATGTACTACTTTTATTTACAGATTAATATGGCAACTACTGAAAACAAAGAGGAAAAGAAAATACATCAAACTAGACAAGGTCAAAAAACATAGGCAGATCGACAAAAGCCCAAGCAAAATGAAATTTGACAACAAAAAGAATGGGAGGGACTTGCAAGCAAAAGATTAGCGGCTAACAAACTAACATCTAAGCCAAAGAAGGCAACTAAAAAACAAAAGCATTTAGAAAATGTTGCTGACTAGTGATGTCGCGAACATCAAATTTTCGGTTCGCTAACAGCAAACGCAAACTTCCATCAAATGTTCGCGAACGGGCGAACCCGGCGAACCGCCATAGACTTCAATGGGCAGGCGAATTTCAAAACCCACAGGGACTCTTTCTGGCCACAATAGTGATGGGAAAGTTGTTTCAAGGAGACTAACACCTGGACTGTGGCATGCCGGAGGGGGATCCATGGAAAAACTCCCACGGAAAATTACATAGTTGATGCAGAGTCTGGTTTTAAGCCATAAAGGTCATAAATCACCTAATATTCCTAAATTGGTATGATGTTGTATCGATCAGGTAGTGTAAGGGTTGCACCCTATTCACAGTAACAGACCACTCTCCCCGTTTAATGCACCCCAAACAACCGCAAACAGTCCCTTTGCACAACCGCAAACTCCCCATTTGCACAAGGTTGGATACCAAGCTAGCCATGTCCCATTCCTTGTCCTCACTGATGTCATTGAATGTCTCTTCCTCCAACCAGCCACCAAGGGTCCCCGAAAGGCGACAACAAGCCCCCTGGGACGCCTGCTGTGTTTGGTCTTCCACCTCCTCAAAGCCATCTTCCTCCTCTGACTCCTCTTCTTCAGACTCCTCTCTCTGCGTTGCCTCTGTCTGCATTATTATAAGGTGTGTACTGTTAAGTAGTACTATTTCTATCTGTTTATTCCCTGTTATGTCCACTATTAGGGGACGTGTATATTGCATTGATTTTTGGAAGAGGGAGATGGAAAAAGATGCTTGGTCGGACCTCCTACTTCGAATTTGGGGCACTGCACGTGCTATGTAATGTGCCACTATATAGGAGTGGTATATTAAGTTGTACTATTTATTCCTATCAGTTTGATACCTGTTACGTCACCTATTAGGGAACGTGTATATGGCATGTATTTTTGGAAGCGGGAGATCGAAAAACATGCTTGGTCGGTCCTCCCACTTCAAATTTGGGGCACGGCGCGTGCAATCTAAGTTGCCACCAGATATGAGTGTCACTGTGCACTGGCAAAAGTTGGCAGAGTAGGCGCTGTAGGCCTCACACACACGCCTGTAGGCAGGCAATTGCTATTCAATCTATTACAGTCAAAAAAGTGTTGTTTTATTTCACTGAGCACAATATAAGCTGTGAGCCTGACACAGGCAGTCAACTGAAATTAGATTACAGGAAAAAAATGGTTGTTTTCAATGTATGGTACACCACCATTTATGAGTAGTGAAAATAAGCACAATATAAGCTGTTAGGTGTTAGCCTGTCACACACACATGCTGGCAGGCAGGCATATGAAATTAGATTACACAGAAAAATATTATAAAATAAAATAAATGATGTTCTAGCCCTAAAAATGGCTTTTTGGGTTGCTGTCCTTGCAGAAGATCAGATGAGTCCTTCAGGTCTGTAGTGGAAGATAAATACACAGCCTGGCTATCTATTTCCCTATTAAATCTTCAGCAGCTACACTATCTGTCCTCTCACAACGAATGCAGCTTCAGAATGATTCTAAAATGTATTTGTCCTTCAGATGGAAGGCCTTGGATTGGAGTGTATGCTGCTGATTGGCTGGAATGTGTCTGCTGACTGTGAGGTGCAGGGTCAAAGTTTCCTCAATGATAAAGTATAGGGGGCGAACCGAAAAGCGCATGTGTTCGCCGTCCGCTGCGAACGCGAACATGCCAAAATCGCCGCGAATAGTCCGCGGGCGAACTGTCCGCGACATCTCTATTGCTGACCAATCTGATAATAATTCTAATGATGATTTAGAGAGTCATATTGATATATGTTCTCAGAATTGTCCTTTACTTAAATCTTTAACAGTAGAGATTCATAATTCTGATAATATGAATATTGTCTGTCAGTTTTGTGGGGCTTATCATTTCAAACAAGAAATACAGAGAGATGGCCAGTTTGTTAGTTGCAGTCAAAAAGGCAAGGTAAGACTTACACAAAGACAACTCTTCCCAACATATTTAAAAAGCATTGTGACTGAGCCTACTTTCCCTAATTACCAGAATTTCAAAACCAGCATAAGATCGTATAATAGTGCCATATAATTTGCATCTATGGATGCAACATTAGCTGCTAATGTGCCAGCACATGTCCCTTACTGTTTCAAACTACAAGGACAAATTTACCATCGTAGTTCTCATTTACATGCAGAAGAAATTTGCTCAACTATATGTCCTAGATACAATGGAAGCTGTTGAACAATGTATGCAGCTTCCAGAAAATAAAAAATACTTACCCATTGTTTTTATAGCGCTTGTTATAATGATGGCCCAAAACCCGTACACTCAAGCTGATGAAAAGTTGTCACAAATTAACACTTGATAGTTACCCAAATTCATTTTATGTGATGGAAAACTGAAACAACCTTGGATCATTGATTCATATTTGCAAGTTGAGGCAAATAATTTAACTTTAATAAGATATCAACAAGATAAACTAAATGTAGAACAGTATTGTGGACTGATGGATTATGTCGCTGCGGTAGCTACAAACAGAGATCTTGCAGCTGGCAAAGCCATCATTTTACCTTCTTCTTTCCAACGGTCTCCTCGCAATATGCGAGAAAGATACAATGATGATATGGCTATTGTAACTAAATTTGGATTAATTTATTACATTTACATGTAATCCACAACGGCCAGAGACTGTACAGAACCTGCTAATTGAACAAACTGCTTCTGATAGACCAGATTTAATGGTAAGAATCTTCAAAATCAAATTAACTGAATTAATATGTGACATAACCATAACTTATTTATTAAGTTAATTGGCAAATGTCTGGCTTATGTTTATACCATAGAATAAAAAAAAGAGGCCTTCCAAATGCACATATGCTTATAATCCTTCAAGAGAAATATAAATTGGATACTGGTAATAAAGTGGATTCAGTGATTATTGCTGAACTATCAGATCCAAAAATACATGGTAGACTATATGAGATTGTAACTCATCGCATGATTCATGGACAATGTGGATATATTAATCCACAATCACCATGTATGAAAAATAAAAAATGCACTAAAGAATTTCCAAAAGATTATAGAGACAAAACGTATGCTAATTGTGATGGAAATCCATTATATAGAAGAAGAGAAGGCCAAAATGCCATTAATCGTGGAAAAAATGTTGGCAACAGATATGTGGTGCCATACAATCCACATTTGCTCATGAAGTATAATGCATACATTAATGTGGAAGCGTGCACTTCTATAAAATCCATTAAATATGTCTACAAATATATTTACAAAAGCTATGATGCAGCTACTGTAGTGGTCAAAAGTGCAGAAAATCCAGAACAAACTGAGTTATTACATGATGAACTTGCATCTCATGTAGATGCTCGCTATGTAAGTGCACCAGAAGCAATGTGGCATCTTCTCAAATTTGAAATGCATGATCGATCACATGCAGTATATCGATTAGCTGTACATTGCTACATAGACACTTAGTTTGTTTCAATGTTGGAAATAAAGGAAATGCTTTGGCACAAAGTGAGCATCGACAAATTACACTAATTGCGTGGTTTCAATTAAATTGTAATGACTTGGAGGTAAGGGAATTGTTACACATGGACATTCCATATCATTATGCTTTTGTTAATGGATTATAGCGGAAAAGAAAAACCTGTGAAAATAAAATTAGAATTAGAATTTACACTGTAAGTCCAAAAGACCTTGAACGTTTCTGCTTACGTTTACTCCTTTTAAATGTTCATAGTGCACAAAGTTTAGAACAGTTGAGAACTGTTAATGACACAGTTTATGACACATTTAATTTAGCTGTGTGACACAGAAACTTCCTGGCTGATGATACAGAATGGGAAAGATGTCTAAAAGAAGCAGCACTGTGTCAAATGCCACGACAGATAAGAGAACAATTTGCATTCATTTGTATCTTCTCAAATGTTCCAAATGCATTAGCTTTGTGGGACAAATTTAAAACAAATATGTCTATGATACAATGAGCCTATTGCAGAATTAAAAGCATTAATTTAAATTTAAGAGGTCTTTCTCTCTCATGGATTAAATTGTGCAAATTTTAAACTGCCAGATCCAGGACTCATAGATGAAATTAACTTTGAAGACTATGATACTAAGCTTCAAAACCAAATAACACAAGCAAAACTTGCAACTTTAAATACATTACAATTGCAAGCATTTAACGCCATAACAAGTGCACTACAGGATGACTTGCTCAACAAGATTTATTTCTATCTAAATGGACCTGGTGGACCCGGAAAAACATATCTATATAATTTATTGATCAGTTTTGTTCACGCACAAGGTCAAATATAACTGCTATTTGCAATAACTGGAATTGATGCACTTTTGTTAGAAGGCGGAAGAACTGTGCAAAGTGGATTTAAACTGCCAGTTCCCATTCTGGCAAAAACAAATCTTTACAAGCAAAAAAAAATAAGAAAAGTAAATTAATTATAATCGATGAAGCTACAATGATGTAATGCCATGCGCTACAATGTATTGACCATTTGTTGCGTGAAGTCATGGATAATGATTTTCCTTTTGGTGGAAAGGTCGTGTTGTTAGTTGGAGATTTTAGGCAAACATTACCTGTTGTTGTCCATGGAAATCGCACAGACATTGTAGAAACATGTATCAAGTCAAGTACACTATGGAAACTCTTTACTCCCCTCAAATTAGAACAAGATATGAGGCCAGAAGGACAAAATTAATTCAATGAGAGGCTCATCAAAATTGGAGAAAGAAAAACAGAACAAATTCATAATTTACACGATGATACCGTGGAAATTCCATTGCAAATTATTTGCAAACAGGACATTATATCAACTATATTCCAAAATACAATAACTAACAACGATTATGCAGAGCATGCAACCAAAGTAATATTAACATCCAAAAATAAAGATTCATTGCTTCTGAATAATGAAATCTTAACATTAATAGATGCACCACAAAAAAAATATCACAGTACTGATTGTGTACTTGTTGATGACAAAGAAACTCAGACAAACTTTTCAACTGAATTTATTAATTCATTAACTCCATCTGGAATGGCGCCACATATTTTGCAGCTAAAAAAAGGTGCAAATGTCATGTTACTGAGAAATATGAATCCAAAAAAAGGACTATGTAATGGGACCAGATTAATTGTTCAAGAATTAAAAGACAATTTAATAAATGCATAAAGACTTTTCAAACCAGGAATGGATTTAGCACCAAGTAAAAGTAGCTTGCACTTTGTACTTCAGAAAAGACAATTTCCCATCATCATGGCATTTGCCATGACCATTATTAGATGACAAGGACAAGCTTTTATATCTGTGGGAATATTTTTAGAAGAACCAGTATTTTCCCATGGCCAACGGTATGTTGCATTTTCAAGATGCAAGAATCCAGAGGAAATTAAAGTTTATATTGAAAACAACCAAATAAAAAAAAAACATTGTCTACTATGAAGTACTGTAAATCAAATTAGAAAAAAGAATAACAATAAAAATAATCTACAAATAAAACAATTAAAAAAGCAACAGTGTTCTTATATCTACAACAAACTCAAAAGAAATACTACAACAAATATAGAGAACAGTGGTTTTATTTCGAGGATGCAGTTTTATGTCACTCAGACTCTTTTTAGAGGACTACTATTTCGCTAAGGAAACTTTATAAGATGACAAGAAAATAGAGTACAGTGGTTTTACCCCGAGGACGATCTTGGAAGTCTGGCGGTCTCTTTGTAGATACCACTATTTCACATAGCAAACTCTATGTGCCATTTTTAACAACTACAAGAATATAAAAATAAAGTGAAAAAAAGAGAAAAAAACAACAATAATAATTGGTTATATCCCATAGACAAAATTACAAGTCTGCTGGGCTCTTTTTAAGGGAACCACTTTGACATACAAAACAAAAAAAGAATGGAATGTCTTGGAAGTGACCTTTGCCAGTATTGGCCCCACAAAACAGTTAACTTGCATTCTCTTATATTTACTGTTTCAATTTTAATACATTAAGTTCATGTTTGTAATGTTAAAATTCTGTTTTCAAAGGACTATAAAGTTGTTTCATTGTATGTAATTAAGGATTCATGTTAGTAGGAGTATGATCATTTGTTATAAAATGTAAATGTTTAATTACATAGAGAGTATTGATCCAGGGAATAATTTGATCGCCAGTTAATTGGGTCAGGAAGGAATTCGTTTATTTGCCCACTTTGAAACAATTGACCAAGTTTTACTGGGGTTTCTCTTTGGTTTGCCTTCCTCTGGATTCAATATTCAAGATCACTATATTTTTAACTAATTTAATTTTAAATGTCATTACATTAAGTTAATGTTTACATTGTTAACATTGTATTTTACAAGGTTTGAAAAGTTGTTTTATTGGATGTTATTAAGGGTTTATGTCAGTAGCAGCATAATCATTGGTTAAATATTTAAATGTATAATTAAACAGACAGGATTCATCCAGGGAATAATCTGTTCACCAGTTAATGGGGTCCGGAAGGAATTAAGTTTTTCCCCCTTTGATACAATTGGCACAGTTTCAATGTTTTTTTTTTTTACATAAAGTTGAAATAGGACTTTCAGTCCATCAAGTTCAACTTTTTAAGATCTCCTCTGATCTGCAATATGTGGATTTGTTATTATTGAAGTAGTTATTAATTGTTAATTAATTAATAATCACCTATTTATTTATTTGTAATTATTAATTAATCCAGAGGAAGGGAAACAGAAAAAAAAAAAAGTGAAAATTAGCCAATCGTCTCAAATGGAAAAAAATAATAATAATTCCTTCCTGACCCCAGATACTGGCGATCGGATTTCTCCCTGGATCAATACTCTCTCTCTCTAATTATCCAGGATAACCCTGAATTCCTTTTTTAATTAGAAATAAATCCAGTTCCCTTTTAGATTTATCTATCGGATCTGCTGTCACCACCTCCTTTGGTAGAGAATTCCACAGATTAACCACCCTTACTGTGAAGAACCATTTTGTTTCTTTAAGGTGGAATCTTTTTGCTTCTAACCTCAAGGGATGTCCTCTTGTCAGTTGAAAACCTCTTGGCACAAAAAGCTTCCTTGACAAATTTTTATTCTGACCCTGTATGTATTTATATAAAGTAATCATATCTCCTCATAGACAGCTTTTTTCTAGTGGAAATAAGCTTAATTTGGTTAGTCTTTTTTCATAACTTAGCCCCTCCATTCCCCTTATTAGTTTTGTTGCCCTCCTCTGTACCTTTTCCAACTCCAAAATGTCCTTTCTATGAAGTGGTGCCCAAAATGTTACTCCATATTCCAAATGAGGGCATACTAGAGATTTGTATAGTGGCAGAATTATATTTGCTTCCCTTGCTTCTATGTTCTTATTAATACATTATTATTATTATTATTATTATTATTATTATTATTATCTTTTATTTGTATAGCGCCAACATATTCCGTAGCGCTGTACAGGGGATAAGAACAGGGGAAATACACGTTTAACAAATTCAAAAGTTTAAGGGCCCTGTTTTGAGCTTAGAATCTTAGCAGAAAGTGCTGTATCCCAAAGCACCCTACAAGACTGGAAACTCGCTACTTACAATCTAAAGGGTATTAAAGGGCACAGAACTGGGGAAGAGTAACAAATAAGGAATAGCAAGGGTCAGGAAGCAAGTGAAAGATAGAAAGAGTTTTATTTTAGAGGGAGAGGGGAGGGATCTGAGGTGAAAGACTAGTATGTTGGCTGACCCCTAGTGTTGAGATGATATATCTGCAAGTAGGAAGTCAGGTGTTTTCCATGGCTCTATAATTTAATCTTAGTTGGGGTGGGAGGGAGGGCAATATTCTGAGTATGTCACAGATGTAGCAGGCCTTAAACCAGAGTGAATTTGCACTGAAAGAAAGAGAGAATGGATCGGGGTCAGACAGTACAGGAAGATAGGGGAGTAAGAAAGAAATGGGAGAGAGACATTAGAATGAAGGTATGTGAGGAGGGGGGAGGAGATTTGAGGTAATTATGACAGCCATAAATGGGGAAAGGATGGGGGAAGGTGGGGATGGCAAAACAGGGTATAAGTAACAGTTAAAAATTGAAAACAAAACATCAGAATTATTTATATCTGCCAAGATATAATAACATGCATACAGTAGTGATATTAATAAACATATTGGCTCCAGGAATGGCGCAGTTTCCATAGTCTCCTCCATACCTGCTGAGGTGGTGCGCATGCAGTTCTGAGTATGTCACAGATGTAGCAGGCCTTAAACCAGAGTGAATATGCACTGCTGGGGTGGTGTGCATGCAGTTCTGAGTATGTCACAGATGTAGCAGGCCTTAAACCAAAGTGAATTTGCACTGCTGAGGTGGTGTGCATGCAGTTCTGAGTATGTCACAGATGTAGCAGGCCTTAAACCAGAGTGAATTTGCACTGCTGAGGTGGTGTGCATGCAGTTCTGAGTATGTCACAGATGTAGCAGGCCTTAAACCAGAGGGAATTTGCACTGCTGAGGTGGTGTGCATGCAGTTCTGAGTATGTCACAGATGTAGCAGGCCTTAAACCAGAGTGAATTTGCACTGCTGAGGTGGTGTGCATGCAGTTCTGAGTATGTCACAGATGTAGCAGGCCTTAAACCAGAGTGAATTTGCACTGCTGAGGTGGTGTGCATGCAGTTCTGAGTATGTCACAGATGTAGCAGGCCTTAAACCAGAGTGAATTTGCACTGCTGAGGTGGTGTGCATGCAGTTCTGAGTATGTCACAGATGAATATTGTATTTGCCTTTGCAGCTGCTGCTTGGCTTTGAGCACTGTTAGCTAGGTGGTTGTCCACAAGCACTCCCAAATCCCTTTCAATATCTGATACCCCTAGATTTGCTCCATTAAGATTATAAATTGCATGGCTATTTTTCATAACTTTACATTTATTCGTATTAAATCGCATCTGCCATTTAGATGCCCATTTTTCAATGTTATGTAGATCCCTTTGGAGGGAAACCACATCACTATCTGATTGAATTACCTTGCACAACTTTGTGTCATCAGCGAAAATGGAGACACTACTTTCCAGTCCCACCTCTAAGTGATTAATAAATATGTTAAAAAGTAGAGGACCTAATACTGAACCCTGAGGAACCCCACTTACCACATTAGTCCAATCCGAGTATGTTCCATTTACAACAACCCTTTGCTTAGCCAGCTGTGAATCCATGAGCAGATATTTATTGCAATTCCTGTATCCCATTGTTCGCACAATAGTCTCCCATGTGGTACTGTATCAAAAGCCTTTGCAAAATCCAAAAAGACTACATCCACTGAGTGGCCTTGATCCAGTTTCCTACCAACTTCCTCATAGAAACTAATTAGATTTCACTACAGAAGTGAGGCTCACTGGTCTATAATTATACTGTTTGCCTTCATCTGGATTCAATGTGCTTTACATTTAAATTTATTAACAAATGGTTAATCTCCTACTAACATAAATTTTTAATTATGTACAATGAAACAACTTTGCACACCTTTTAAAATACAATGTTAACATCTCAAATAGTACCCTAAAATACTAGCATTTAATCTTGAATTGTACGAAAATGCAACCTAATTGTTTTGTGGGGCCAATTATGCAAAAAAGGTAACTTCTAACACAATATGTTACTTTGTCTTTGCATTTGTTTTTTTTTTCACTTTGTGTTGTTATTCTTGTAGTACTTGAAAAGGGCACATAGAGTTTCCTATGTGAAATAGTGGTCTTCTAAAAAGAGACCGCCAGACACAAAAGTTCGCCTGTGGGGTATAACCACTGTTCTTTAAGTTTTTTGCCCTTTTAGTTTCCTTAGTGGAATAGAGGTCCTCTAAAAAGATTCCAAGTGACATCAAAGTTTGCTCCTCAAAATAAAACCACTGTTTTCTATGTTTAGAGAACTTCATAGTACACAAAAATGCGTCCATCCTCCAATACATCAACTTGATTTGGGTTTTCTTCAATATGAACTTTAATTTCCTCTGGATTGTTGCATCTTGAAAATGCAACATAGAGTTGTCCATGGGCAAATACAGGTTCCTGTAAAAAATACTCACAAAATTAAAAGTTTGTCCTTGGGATTTATTAATGGTCATGGCAAATCAAGGCAAACCACTCTCACTTGGAGCCAAATCAATTCTTTGTATAAGAACTGGTTCACCTTTATGGGTACCATTCATAATTTCTGCATGTATAAAATTATCTTTTAAATCCTTCACAATTAATCTGGTCACATTACAAAGTCCTTTTTTGGGACTTATATTTCTCAGCTGTATGACAACTGCCCCCTCGGGGCTCATTGCGAGCCTCTCCTGTTGTGTACTTTTGGTCCTCTGCGAGAGAGATATATTTCTATGTATATGTAATTAAGTAATAATTAATGATTTGTTAAATCAATTAATAAACTTTCATTATTGATAATTGATACATGCAGCGAGCAATAGGCTGAAGAGCTAACAATCTGTTTGTATTTTGCGTCTGCATAGAATATATATTTTGATTGTTAGTGCCCTGCTTCTAAAGTGTAATGAATGTTTGAAGTGTGCATTCTAAATAGGCTGCGTGCGCAAAGTAAAGCCATAGGTTTATTGTGTAAAGCGGGATTGTATAGTCGTAATGTTATTAATGTGGTACGCGTCTCGTGAGCATCTTTTTGCATCTTTTGTAATAGTGTATCTTGTAGGTCGTAGTGTGATGGGTAAAGTGCTATGCGTTTTGCAGTGTTTTGCGTGGTCCAGGGCCGTGTATCTTCTTTTTCATGTTTTTCGGCGTCCATTGTTTTCCTTGGTTAGGAGATTTTCGAGTGGCGAAAATCGTTTAAATTGAGTTAAATTTGCATTCCACCTCACTAACGTCCTGGCCATTGCCCCATGCTGTCTGTAATATTTTTGTATTTTTTTGGGGTGTTTTTAGTGTGTTTTTTGTGTTTTTTGTTCAGCCGCTAATCTCGTAAATTTTTGAGTCTCGTCTCTATTTTTTTCTAAGTCCCGCGTCTCGTATTTATTTATTTTTAAGTCCCGCGTCACATATTTTAACAGCTCGCCTCGCTTTGCAAGGCTCGCATCTACGAAGTGCTACGGTTTAAGGGCTTGGCGTGTTGTGAGCATTTTCCGGCTTTTGTAATAGTGTATCTTGTAGGTCGTAGTGTGATGGGTAAAGTGCTATGCGTTTTGCAGTGTTTTGCGTGGTCCGGGGTCGTGTAGCCTCGTTTTCATGTTTTTCGGCGGCCATTTTATTCCTCGGTTAGGAGATTTTCGAGTGGAGAAAATCGTTTAAATTGAGTTAAATTTGCATTCCACCTCACTGACGTCCTGGCCATTGCCCCATGCTGTCTGTGATATTTTTGTATTTTTTGGGGGTGTATTTAGTGTGTTTTTTGTGTTTTTTGTTCAGCCGCTAATCTCGTAAATTTTTGAGTCTCGTATCTATTTTTTTCTAAGTCCCGCGTCTCGTATTTATTTTTTTCTAAGTCCCACGTCACATATTTTAACAGCTTGCCTCGCTTTGCAAGGCTCGCATCTACTAAGTGCTACGGTTTAAGGGCTAGGCGTGTCGTGAAAATTTTCCAGCTCTTGTAATAGTGTATCTTGTAGGTCGTAGTGTGATGTGTAAAGTGCTACACATTTTGCAGTGTTTTGTGTGGTCCAGGGTCGTGCAGCCTCGTTTTGATTTTTTTCGGCGCCCATTTTTTCCTTGATTAGCCGATTTTTGTGTGGCGAAAATTATCTAAATCAAGTTAAATTCACGTTCCACCTCACTCACACGTTCTGGCTGTTGCCCCACGTTCTGGCTGTTGTCTGTGATGTTTTTGTAACTTTTTTGGGTGTATTTAGTGTGTTTTTTTTTTGGCTACTAATCTCAAATTTTTTTGCGTTTCGTATCTTTATTTTTCTAAGTCCCTTGTCTCGTTTTTATTTTTTCTATGACCCGCGTAACTGCTCGTCTCGCTTCGATGAGCGCCTTTGGTGCTCATCGGCTAAGTCCTACGTGTTAATATATACTGTATTTACTCAAATCTAATGCTTGAAAAATCGTGTCCCAAACTTGGAGTGCACATTAGAATCGATGGCGCACTAGATTCAATGTTTTAAGCCCTTTTTCGGGGGTTACAACATTGAATCTAGTGCGCCATCGATAATATTTTAGTACCAGTACGGTATGATGAGGAGATTAATGAAGAAGACAAATAGTGCTGATTATGTTAATTAACAGAATGTTAACTTCTGGTATGCTATCATCACTGTTACTGTAATTGCTGGTATGTCGTTATTACTGTTAATCACTGGTATATTGTAAATGTTGTAATTACTGTTAATTACTTGTATGTACGTATGATGCATTATGATCATATTGTTGTACAGTAGTGTCATTTATAATAAAACTACCATAAGTTGGTAACATAAACTCATTGTTCGGTACTTCTTGTATAAATGACAAATGTGCATTACATTTGCAAGCAAATTTGGAGTGTGCATTAGATTTGATGGTGCCCTAGATTCGCGTAAATACGGTATATATATATATAAATATATATATATATATATATATATCACATATAATAGTTGTCAAACTACGAGACGTTGTCACGCTTTGTGTGTTGAGTACTAGTTAGGCGATGAGCGACTGAAGGCGCTCATTGCTTGTGAGCCTTTAACGCGGAGTACTTAGCCTCGTGTAGCGAAGCGAGCCGTTAAGGCACCAAAAACTTGCAGCACAAAGGCGATGAGAGCCGAAGGCACTCACTGCCTACTCGCCTAGCCTTGCGAAATGAGCAGTGAAGGCAATGAAGCACGTGGGATTTAGCCACCAAACTCTTAGTAGATGCAGGATCGTCAGTCTGCAAGCAGTTGACAAAGGTGGGACTTTTTTGATAAGACGCTGGACTTTGGAAAAAAAAAATATGAGATAGTAAAAATACGAGGTTAACGGCTGAACCGTGCAAACCAAAAAACAATAAAAACACACTAAATACACAAAAAAACACAACAAAAACATCACACACAGCATGGGTGAACAGCCAGAACGTCCGGGAGTGAGGTGGAACGCAAATTTAAGTCGATTTTGACGAGTTTAAGCACTCGAAAATTGACAAAAGACAGGGGCGCTAAAAAAAATGAAAACGAGGCTACACAACCCCGGACCGCGCAAAGCACTGCCAACCACGAAGCACTTTAACACAAGAAAGTACGAGGTAAAAATACACTATTACAGAGTAAAAAAAAAAAAATACGACATACAAAAAATACGAAATTAACGGCTGAACCGCAAAAAAAAAAAAAACACACAAAAACAATACAACAAAACATCACACACAGCAAGGGGGAACAGCCAGGACATCTGGGAGTGAGGTGGAACGTGAATTTTAATCGATTTGGATGCGTTTCGCAACTTGAAAATCGCCTAAGCGAGAAAAAAATGGCCGCCAAAAAATATGAAAATGAGGCTACACGACCCCAGCAGAGGAATCAACATTTGCTTTTTCTAATAAAAAATTAGCTGTAGGACTTTTTTCCTGATTAAATATGCTTAATCTCTCATAATTACTCAGTCTTTATGTGTGATATCAGCGATCATGATATGTGTTTGTGTAACATATGACTGCTGCCATGCCATACCATTTGTGCATTATTTTGGATCATCAACAATTGTCTTTAATAAACAAGTAACTGTTCAGTGTTTGTATGAGTAGCTATCTAGTAAAAATGGGAAATGCCTGTGAATTGTAATATACATGCACAGTAAAGGAATAATTGTAGTTCCTAAAGCCTGTAAAGGAGCCCGCAAAGTTACTGCTATTATATTGGCCTCTTTTAGCTACCCGCAGACTACCCGCAGATCTACGGGTTACAGGTTTAAAAACAACAGCGGTTGCCAAAATCTGAACTCCAAGGCCCTCATTCAATTGCAATTTGGCCAATTGAATAGGGCTCTAAATAAGCACATAGCATATTATTTTTACATAAGTTTTTAGTTAGTGAAAAACTTGCTTTTGGATAGATGTTTACTAACTAAAAACTTCTTTAAAAAAAATGTTATGTGCTTATTTAGAGCCCTATTCAATTGGCAAAATTGCAATTGAATGAGGGCCTATCTCAATTAAGCCTTTGATCTTTCAAACCCAAATATGATACAAATTCAAATAGCTATTAAATTGCTACGAATCCTCAAGCACGCAATTCTTTTCACACCCGTTAAAGGCAAATGTACCCCAAAATCCTATGGGTACTAGAAGGGAAAAGCAAGGGCGTTAAACTGTGAAAGTAAATATAAACACACAACTGTATTTTAAATTACAGGGAAAGCAATGAAAGGTATTAAAATGAATAGCACAACATTCTCAAGCTAGCAATTCTGCAATAAAAAAATAATGTTTTTATGTTTTTATTTCAGTGTTATATTGATCCCGGAGTTCAATGTGCTAATACATATACAGTAATAGAACTTGCATGGACTAGAATATTATATTTATTGATTTTTTCATATTGCAATATTTCTGGAATGGGGGCCCGATCGCAACTCAGACTTCAAAACTGTAAGTAATTGATATTTAACCTCCATGTTTTAGTGACGTAATGATGATGATGTCTTTTACTATTGGCTCCGTCTAAACCCATAATTATTATTTTAAGCCTGCAGACTTACGGACTGTTTGATGGCTACTGAGGGACTTTAATACGGCCCCTTGTGTTCTCACTCACAGGGGCTCCTCCAATTCACTGCCAAGGGGCTCCAACAAGGGAGATCAGGTCCTGAATAGAGGTAAAGAATAGATTTAAGGGACTATTCATGATAGATTGAATGCCTGAAGAACTTTGTACAGAAATTTGTGACACTTTTCAGAAAATAGCAGCAAAGAATATCCCAAACAAAATAAAACTAAGAAAGCCAACTGGATGTCTGCTGAGTTTTGAATGTAGCCCAGGAAAGGACAAAAGCAAATGGTTGTGAAGATAGGGAAAGATTTTCCCAACTGAATGCTGAATTTCAGAGGATAGCAAGAAGAGACAATGACACATTCAATAATGAACGTCAAGAGATCTCTTCAAGAAAATTTGGGATCTCAAAGGAGCCTTTCATGCCAAAGTGGGCATGTTAAAAGAAGGATATGGTAGGGAATTAACAGATGCAGATTAGATAAAGAAGAGGTAACAGGAATGCACTCACATTCTATACAGGAAGGATTTTAACAGCACTGATAACCTCAATAGTTTGTCCAATGAGTTGGAGCCAAATATCTTGGAAAGTGAAGTGAGATGGACCCTAGGAAAGCTGCAGGAGTTTATAGAATCCCTGCTGAACTGTTCCAAATCCTACAAGTTAATGCTGTGAACGTGTTGCTTGCATTATGCTAACCAATTTGGAAAACTCAACGGTGGCCAGTTGTCTGGAAAAGGTCAGTCTACACCCCAATCCCAAAAAAAGGCAGTGCCAACAAGTGCTCAAATTATCAAACAATTGCACTTATTTCACATGCCAGCAAAATAATGCTTAAGATCGTGCAAGCTTCCAACAACATATGGACTGAAAACTACCAGATGTGCAAGTCAGGTTTCTCAGAGGCAGAGGCACAAGAGATTAAGCTGCTAGTGTTTCCAGGGTAATAGAGAAAGCAAGAGAGTTCCAGAAAACATTTATTTCTGCTTTATAGACTATTCTAAAGCCTTTGACTGTGTGGATCACAACAAAATGTGGCAGGTTCTTAAAAAGATGGAAGTAACAGTACTCATCTGAGGAATCTGTATGTGGACCAAGAGGTTATGGGCAGGACCATATACGGAACAACCGAATGTTTAAAGATCAGAAAAGGAGTGTGACAAGGTTGCAGAATATCACATTAATTATTCTAATAATATACAGAATATATCATGCACAATTCTGGGCTGGACAAATCCAAAGCAAGAATTATATTAATTAATATTAATTAATATTACTGGAGAAATATCAAGGACCACCAATACATGGATGATACTATTCTGATGGCAGGAAAACCTATGGCAAGTCTGGACAAGCTATTAAAAGTAAAGATATTATGCTATCAACAAGGGTCTGCATAGTTAAGATGATGGTATTCTGAGTAGTAATATACGGATGTGAGAACTGGACTATAAAGAAGGCTGAGCTCCTAAAAATTGACACCTTCGAATTGTGGTGCTGGGGAAAACTATTTAGGGTCCCTTGGGCTGCAAGAAGATCAAATCAATCAATATTATAGGAAATCAAGCCAGGTTTTTACTGGGAGGTTTAATGATGAGGCTAAAGCTCAAACTCCTTCTAGTTCACTACTGGGGTGAAGGGGCTTGTGTACTTCATTCAAGCTGTGAGCTATACCATGTAGGATCACCCAAGATGAGCAGGTCAAAGCAGAGTGGTTAGACAATTTAAAGTCCACTAGAGAAGGAACTGGCAAACCCACTCCAGTATCTTTGCCAAGAAAATCTTATGGATAGTCACAACCAGAAACATAAAGATAGATGTGCCTGGTGTGCTACGGACCATAGCGTTCCAGACAGTTGGACAAGACTTAATGACTAAACAACAACAAAAGCCGAAATATTTTGGTCATATCATGAGAAGACGGGATTCCAAAGAAAAGACTGTGATGCTGCCAAAGATTGAAGGCACATGAATATTGGGACAGCAGGGTTGGACATGGATAGATTAGGTAATTGAAGCAATGAACATGAGCTTGAATGAGCTTAGAGGGACAGTGGCTGACAGATGTGCCTGGAATGCTGTGGTCCATAGGGTCACAAAGAGTCATACTTCACAAAAACATTTCCATGCAAAGCATCATTAAAAAATCTCATTAAGGACATCTTTAAAAAATCCCCATTTTTTAATAATAAGCCACCATAAGGCCACCATCTGGACCAGGTGCACTTCTCTGATGCAAAAACCTTGTTGACTTCATGTACCCCAATTAATGTGATGTCTTTGTTTAAATTACCCACACACGTCATGTGTCTCTTTCTTCCTACATAACCACCTAAGACATACTTTTTGGAATTCAGATTCTCTAAGATTATCAATCCATTTTGTATTTGGTCACAAGAGTCCTTTATTTCTTGAAGCATGACTCCAAAATTACAAAGTACCAAGCTATTCAATGACATATCATTTTTCTCAAAAGAGATTAACAGAATAATACATTTATAAACAAGATTTTAAAATGGGGAATCAATAATCACGGTTGGTAAAGTGTCTATTCAGCTAGTTACATTTCTGGAACTTTTATCATCCTAGAATAATACAATATTACAAGGTCATGTGCCAATAGAAGCTAATATGCTGCGGAGAAGCAAAAAAGTAGAAAGAAGCATTTTTCAAATAAGCATTCACAAATAATAATAAATATTAACCTAGCTAACATTCTTTAGTCATCATTATAAGTTGTGTATTAGTTCCATCTTGGTGCTCCTCCCACAACATCAACATTTTCTGTGTAATTAAAAAAAATAACTCTTTCATTGGCTATTGTACTGAACCCTGATAAGGAGACCTGAGCTCCAAAGTCTGTTGAATGACTCACTCTTTATTTGTCTTTAGTAATTCCAACTTGCAACAAGTCTGTCACTCTGTGACATTCTCACACATCTGTCTGACAGTTGATAGACATGAACCACTTATGTTTCCATTCCCAGACAGGCAATTTAAAATGCATTTCACACCCCTTTTAAAATTCAGATAATAATTGCCTGCTTGCATATTTTGTCCTGCTTCACACTAGTCATGGTGCATATACAAATAAGACAGAATAACTAAAAGAATTAATCTAAAGAGCCATCTATAATTCATATTACTGTTTTAAATGTGGGTATAGAACACACTGCTGCTGCTTGATTTGCCCCAAACATTGAGGATTAGTCTTTACTTTTTTTAAATTCACATAATAATGGAGTGATTGCTAAACAACAGCAATTATTTTGTTACCTAAGCCACTGTACAATAGAATAGCAATAATTTAAAGTATAAAATGAAACGTCCATTTGATTGTATTTCATATAATAAGAGGCTCATGCTCAACTGGGCAATGGTGATTAGTGATTAAACGCACACAAATGTTTTCAGTTATGTTTATAACAATTATTATAAGTATCCACTCAATGTGCTGTGTAACCAGATTACATCCTAGATTTACCAGGTTTCAAAGGGGCAGTAAAGTTAGCAGTAGCAGTCTTTTCTTGGTAGCCCCTGTGAAATTTAAGGAATCTGGGCACATTTCAAAGAACTCTCTATAGTAGGAATAACAGCAATCTCTTTTACCTTATGACCAATCACAATAGTTGTGGACCAAGAACGTTGGTCAAGTTTGTGGCTTTGTCACGGTTTGCAAACCTTGCAAAGCGAGGCGAGCCATCTTCTACGAGCCTGGCGAACCGAGGAGAGCCGTGACTTAGCCGAAACTGTGAGCATCGCAAAACGAGGCGAGTAGTTGAGACACGCAGGACTTAGGCTGCAATGAGTCCCGAAGGCAATCATTGCAGGGCTTGTGATGAGCGCCAAAGGTGCTCATCGTGAAGCCTGTGGAACTTAGCCGCAACTGCGAGCCTTGCAAAGCAAGGTGAGCACTTGAGGCACGCGGGACTTATGACCAATACCACTTAGCACTGAAACCTGTACATGCACTGTGCGCATCACAAAATTACGACTTTAAAGTCCGAACCACGGAACTAGAAACACCTGAAAAAAACAACAAATATGCCTAAAATTAACTTACACACTCACAAATAGCACAGTGGGACAGCCAGGGAGGCTGTGAGTGTGGTTGCAAGTTACATTGAGGCATATTTGGCATTTTTCCACAAACTAAAATCTCCTAAGCGAGAAAAAAATGGCTGCCGAAAAAACACACCATGACGAAAACTAGGCTGAAGGATGTAAAACTAGCCCAAAGGATGCAAAACTAGCCCCAATGATGTAAAACATGCTCAGAGGGCCGATAGCCTCGCATTGTGTGGCAAACAACATTGCCAGGCTTACTATTTTAATCACGTCATTGTTGATGGGCAATTTCCTAGTAAGTATATGTCAATAAATTGCTACTAATAAACGTATTTTGTATTATTTTCTACATGGTTTAAATAAGCATTTTTAATTATCCTGTATGGTCTGGAGACATATTAAAATTAAAATGAATGCCTAGCTTTATCAATATCAATTTCATTCTAGTACCAGAGGTTAATATGCATGGAGTGCACGGCTAGCAGTGGAATCCTAAACAGCACCAAATAACTTGTTTATACAGTATAATAATAAGACATGAACCAAAGCCTGTACAGTAAAATATTCATTCCATTAAAATATGCTTGTAGCTCATGCAATACCAATAGCAACTTCCTTTTGGCAGACATATTTGGAATCACTGTCTGGCAGAACAAAAATGTTGGAAGTCGAGACAATTGTTGTAACAAATACTCTTTTGACAGTGTTTGGCTATATTTTGTTTCTGCAAGTGTCTAAACTGATCCATTTACAACATAAATATCATACTCTATTTGCTACACATGCATGTGTCTTTTTTTCTGAAAAAAAAATAAGTACAAGGGACATATTTTTGTGATTCTCATGAAGAAAATGTTGGAGAATGTTACTACTGAAAAGTAATTAATTATTACGTTAGCATTGTTGTGCAAGAAAATACAAATTGTCAAATGAAGGATTGTTTTATAGTACTCTAAAAATAAGTAATATGTTTCATAGTTAGATAGTTACATACTAATTGAGGTCAAAAAAGACTTTCAGTGCATAATGTATAACCTTTTAAGATCTGCTCTGATCTGCAATATGAAGATTAGTTGTTAATTGATCCAGAGAAAGGCAAAAAGAAAAAAACAAACAAGTGAAACAAGTGAATCATCTCAAACTGAAAAAAAATATTAAATCCTTCCTGACCCCAGCGACTTGCTATCATATTCCTCCCTGGATCAATACTCCCTCTTTAATTAGTTAGGTTAACCCTGAATACCCTTTTTAATTAAAAATATATCCAGCCCCCTTTTAAAGATATCTATGTAATCTGCTGCCACGACCTCCTTTAGTAGAGAATTCCACAGATTAACCACCCTTACTGTGAAGAACCCTTTTCTTTCCTAAAGGTGGAATTGTTTTACTTCTAACCTCAAAGGATGTCCTCTGGTCAGTTGAAAACCTCTTGGCACAGAAAGCTCACTTGACAAAGCTTATACTGACCCTGGATGTATTTATATAATGTAATCATATCTGATTTTAAACAACTTTTTTCTAGAGAAAATAACTTTAATTTGGTTAGTCTTTCTTCAAAACTTAGCCCCTCCATACCCCTTAATAATTTTGTAGCCCTTCTTTGTACCTTTTCCAGCTCTAAAATTTCATTTTTATGAAGTGGTGCCCTAAATTGCACTCCATATTCCAAATGAAGGCATACTAGAGATTTGTATAGTGGCAGAATTATATTTGCTTCCCTTGCTTCTATACCCTTCTTAATACATGCTAATATTTTATTTGCCTTTGCAGCTGCTGCATGGCTTTGTTACCTAGGTGGTTGTCCACAAGCGCTCCCAAATCCCTTTCAATATCTGATACCCCTATATTTGCTCCATTAAGATTATAAATTGCATGGCTATTTTTTCTTCCCAGATGCATAACTTTACATTTATTTGTATTACATTTTATCTGTCATTTAGATGCTCATTCCTCTAATTTATGTAAATCCCTTTGGAGGGAAAATACATCATTGTCTGATTGAATTACCTTGCACAACTTTGTGTCATCAGCAACAATGGAGTCACTACTTTCCAGTCCCACCTCTAAGTCATTAATAAATATTTTAAAAAGGAGAGGACCTAATACTGAACTATGAGGAACCCCACTAACCACATTAGTCCAATCAGAGTATGTTCCATTTACCACAACCATTTGCTTCCTGTCATGAGCAGATATTTACTGCAATTCCTTTATCCCTTAGTTTGCACAATAATCTTCCATGTGGCACTGTATCAAAAGCCTTTGCAAAATTCAAAAATACTACAGTACATCCACTGCGTTGCCTTGATCCAAGTTTCTAGTAACCTCCTCAGAAACGTAGAAATTAGATTTGTTTGACATGACCTATCCCTCATAAATCCATGTTGACGCCTACTTATAATCCTGTTCAAATATACTGTACATATTCATGTATATTATCCCTTATTAACCCTTCTAAAAGCTCTCCCACTACAGAAGCGAGGCTCGCTGGTCTATAATTCCCCGGATTTGCTCTTATTAAATATAGGTATCACCTCTGCTTTTCACCAGTCATCTGGTAGTGACCCTGTGTTGAGTGAATCTTGAAAAATTAAATATAATGATTTGGCTATTAGAGAACCCAGTTCCCTCAGTACCCTTGGATGTATTCCATCAAGACCTTCGGCTTTATTAACATTTATTTTTTTCAACCTCTTTTGGATTTCTTCCTGCGTTAACCAGTTATTTGGTGAAGGTAGTGTAGCCCCATTATGTTGCAGTGACCCAACCATTGGTACCTTACATGTGTATACCGAAGAAAATAAACTATTTAGCTTGTCTGCCTTTTCCTGGTCACTAATTATCAGACGGCCTGTGTCACCTTGTAATGTTCCTATAGCTTCCATCCTGGCCTTCTTCCCATTAATATATTTAAAAAATATTTTAGGGTTAATCTTACTCTCTTTTGCAACAAATGTTTCATTTTCTATTTTAGCCAGCCAAGTAGCTCTTTTGAAAGCCTTTTTGATTTTCTTGCACTTACATAAAGCAGTCTCTGTCCCCTCTTGTTTGTTTAATTGAAATACCAGTTTTCTAATCTGTATCTTGATCTTTAAATCATTGTTCAGCCACATTGGATGTGATTTACTCCTTTTACTTTTATGCTATATGGTGATACTGTAAGTATGTATATTTAGTAAGGATTTAAATGTTGTCAATTTATGTTCAGTATTTTTACCCACCAATTCTTTGCCCCTGTCTATGCATTGTATTGCTGACCTTATACTGTTAAAATAGGCCCTTTGAAAATTAAGAGTTTTTGTTGATCCCTTACAGTTTTGCATTTTTATTTCAATCTCAAATGATATTGTTTTGTGATCACTGTTTCCCAAAGGATGCCCTATTTCAATGTTTGATACCATATCAATATTATTTGTGATAAATAAATCCAAGATAGCCTAATTTCTACTAGGTTCTTGTATAACCTGGGCTAGATAATGATCCCTGAGTGTTCTAAAGAACCTGCTCCCCTTCTCTGAATTGCTGGTCACATTTATCCAGTTTATTTCAGGGTAATTCAAAATCTCCCATTATTAAAACTTGCCCGTGCTTAGCTGTATTTCCGATCTGTAACAATAATTGCATTTCCTCACTTTCAATTATATTTGGGGGTTTATAGTATACTCCAACTCATATTCTTTTGGAATTTGCTGCTCCGCTATTTAACTCTACCTACAAACATTCAAACATTCAAATTACCGCTAGTTCCATAAATATCTTCTCTTACTATAGGCTTAATTTTCGCTTAACATACAGACAATTCCCTCCTCCTCTTTTACAATTTCCCCTGTCTTTCTTAAATAGGTTATAACCATCCAGATTAACAGTCCAGTCCTGAGATTCATCCCAGTAATGTCTATTAAATCCCATTTTTCATTAATTGCCAATAATTCTAACTCTCCAATTTTCCCTGGCAAGCTTCTGGAATTAGCAAGCATACACATTATGTAATGAGTGTGTACTTTTTTTGTGCCTGCCCCTGTACTTGAGTTACTTAGTAATACCTCCCTATTTACTATAATAACCCATCCACATTCTCCTCCCCCATGAGTAAATAATTCATCCTGTATCCCCTCTACACTTTCTACCCTATTACAATCATCTGGTCCCTACCCCCCACGTACTAGTTTAAAAACTAGTACACTAAAATCATTCTTTAGGACACTCCATCTTCCACTAACTTTGTCATTGATACCAATATGTACCAAGACCCCTGGTTCATTTCCAGCCCCTCCCAAAAAATGATCTACATGATCCCCAACATGCCGAACCCGAGCACCCGGGAGACAGCAAACTGTTCGATTGCTGGGATATGGGTGATAAATCACCCTGTCTACCTTCCTAATAATAGAGTCCCCTACTGTTGCTCTGCTTATTGATGTATATCTATATATCTATATATATGTTTAAGTCTGAAAACCCTAATATACTACATTTCTAATACTTCAATTTAAATAGTAAATTTAGTGTTGTAAGAATTAACAAGGTCTAAACCCAGTGGGATATATTTATTAAACAAAAATGGGAATTAGTGGGGTAACCATGGTTAAATGGGGATAAGTAGAGTTAAGTGAAATTAAACATAAAATATTCCCTTAAGGAGAGAACTATTTTTGATAAACATAGGAAGTGGAATTAATTAAATAGACTCTTTGGGCAATTTTTTTCTCCTTTCATATAAATGCTCTAAGTTTATTAAATAGACGTTTTCCTCTTCAATGTAATTATAATATAAAGTTTACCCTTCACTTACTTTTAACAAGACAACAAACTTGTTAACACTTGGAACTGTTTTCTTTCTCTCTGATGCTCCCATGCATGCTGCCATGATTCACATCTGCGGCCTGCCACTCTACAATGTGGATGCTTAGCTAGCACGAGGCTGCATCCACAGGGTGGTACTTCACACTAGCAGTCACTCAAGGTGAAACATTGATACTGATAGGGTTATTTGTTTTTCAAATTGAAAAAATGGGATGTTGAGATATGTAAATACTCCCTTTTCATATTCTATATACCTACAATGTTTTCTTAAAAATAATAAAAATTCTAGAATCTTGGGATACAGGCAAATAATAACATTTCTCTTCTGCATGAATGCAATGACACTCACCAACAGTTGACTCTTCTTCTCGGGGTCTCTTCAAGTGTAGTAGTCCAAAATAGTCTGCAGCCGCATAGTGTTTGGACCTGGGCGTGATATAAAACAAGCAAACAAATCAGAGAGTGCAAGACCCCAACCTTACTTAAAAACACTTATGAAACCAAGCGAGACTATCTAGGCCCCAATCAGACCTAAAAAAAACATATTATACAAAGCGGGACGATATAGGCCGCAACCGTAACAAAAAAAAACATAGTATGTCAACCGGGACTATATAGGCCACAACCAGACCTTAAAAACCCACATTACACCAATCAGGACTATATAGGCCCAAACCGTACCGAAAAAAAGTAACTAAAAAAACTTAAAATAGGCCCCAACCTGACCTTTAAAACCCACATTACATTAAGCGGGACCATATAGACCCCAACCAGACCTTTAAACCCCACATTATACCAAGCGGTACCATATAGGCCCCAACCAGACCTTTAAAATTTTAAAATACCAATCTGTACTATATAGGCCCAAACCAGACCTTAAAAACCCACATTATATCAAGGAAGATAATATAGGCCCCAACCGTATCTTTAAAATCTTAAAATACCAAGCGGGACTATATAGACCCCAACCGGACCTCAAAAACGTACATTACAACAAGCGGGACTATATAGACCCAAACCGTTCCTAAAAAAACATAAAATACAAAGCACGACTATATAGGTCCCAACCTGAGCTTTAAAACATAAAAATACCAAGCGTTACTATATAGGCCCAAACCGGACCTTAAAAACCCACATTACACCAAGCGGGACCATATAGGCCCCAACCGGACCTTAAAAACCCACATTATATGAAGCGAGACCATATAGGCCCCAACCGTACCTTTAAAACCTTAAAATAACAAGCAAGACTATATAGGTCAAAACCGTACCTAAAAAAAAACGTAAGATACCAGGTGCCACTATATAGGTCAAAACCATACCATAAAAAACTTAAAATACTAAGCGGGACTATATAGGCCCGCACCGGACCTTTAAAACCCACATTACACCGAGCAAGAGAATATAGGCACCAACTTAAAAATACACATTACACCAAGCAGAACCATATATTGCCCAACCGGTCCTTAAAAACCCACATTACACTAAGCAAGACCATATAGGTAACCGGACCTTTAAAACCTTAAAATACCAAGCGGGACTATATAGGCCCCAACTGGACCTTAAAAACGCAAATTACACCACGCGGTACTATATAGGCCCCAACCGTACCTTTAAAACCTTAAAATAACAAGACCATATAGGCCCAAACCGTACATAAAAAAATGTTAAAATACCAAGCGGGACTATATAGGTCGCAACCAGACCTTAAAAACCCACATTACACCAAGTGGGACCAAATAGGCCCCAACTGGACCTTTAAAACCTTAAAATACCAAGCAGTACTATATAGGTTTAAACCGGGCCCTTAAAAACTCACATTACACCAAGCTGGACCATATAGGGCCCAACCTGACCTTAAAAACACGCATTACTCCAAGCGGGATCATATAGGCCCCAACCGGACCTTTAAAACCATAATATACGAAGTGGGAATATACATGCCAAAACCGCACCTAAAAAAACTTAAAATACTAAGCAGGACTATGTAGGCTCCAACCAGACCTTAAAAACCCACATTACACCAAGCGGGACCATATAGGCTCCAACCAGACCTTAAAAACCCACATTACACCGAGCAGGACCATACAGGCCCCAACCAGACCTTTAAAACTTTAAAATACCAAGCAGGACTATATAGGCCAAAACAGGACCTAAAAAACCTTAAAATACCAAGCGGGACACGGGACTATATAGGCCGCCAACCGGAATTTAAAAACCCACATTACACCAAGCGGGACCATATAGGCCACAACCGTACCTTTAAACCCCACATTACAGTAAGCGGGTCCATATAGGCCCCAACCGGCCCTTCAGCGCTCATCACAGGCCTCGCAATCAGCGACTTTGGCGCTCATTGCGTGCCATCCCGCTCTACTTTATTGGCGCTCATCACAGGCCTCGCAATGGACGCCTTCGGCGCTCATTGTGTCTCATCCCCTTCTCCTGTGTCTCTTCCCCCCTCTCCTGTGTCTCTCCCCCCTCCCCATTGTCTCTTCCCCCCTTTCTTGTATTTCCTTTCCCCCATCTCCCTCCCCTGTGTCTCTTCCCCCCTCCGTGTCTCTCCCCCTCCTCCTCTCCCTCACCTGTGTCTATAGGAATAAAGAATCCCTCACCATACAGAGTACAGAGTATAGAGACAGATAATACATACACAGATATATGTTTGAAACACCAGGGGAGATCAGTCAGTAAAAATAGCAGTAACAGAGTAGGGGAGTGTTTCAGATAATTGGCTTATTAAAGCCTTCCTGATGTCATATCATAACAATAAATCTCATAGGCTTGGGGATGTTCATAGCAAGTAAATTGCCAGTCAAGTAAATTGTGCTCACAAAGCAGCAGCTCTAGGGAGAGATGTGACCAGGAAGGGGGAAGGCACACAAAGGGTTAATTTAAAGTGACAGATACATTTTTTTTAAAAATCATTTGAAAGCAGACATGAAAGCTGATATAAAGATATAATTAAATTGTATTATCTATGATGGATATTTTTTTGGGGGGTGCCTACCCTTTTGTCCCTATGCACCAGCCGCCCCTGTATATCAGCACAAAAAAGGGAAAATGGTTGTGTGTATACCATGTTCACTCGCAGGTGCTCCTCTACTTTACTGTGTTAGAAAATTCTGAAAATGTTGAAGTTTTTCTTAAACTAGCTTGTTTCATAATTTAAGGTTGGACTCATAAAAGGATTATAACTCTGCAAAGATATGGTGCAGTCACATTATTATGCCCATCTAATATCCCAAATAACCGCCATGTGCAGCATGGACAGCAGCTAGTTGGCATGGTAGTGAGTCAATAATATGCTGGAAGGTTGGCAAGGGAATTTGGAGCCATGAAGACTGCGGTTCTGGCTGTATGACATGTTGCATTATCCTGCTGGAAAATCCCAGCTGATCCAGGGAAGACAATCAACATGTATGGGTGTACTTGATCTGCAAGGATAGATAGATTACCCAATCGGTGGAGAGTGTATTTCAGAGGTATGAGTGGACCCAGGCAATGCTAAGAAAACATCCCCCAGACTATAACGCTGCAGTCACCAACTTGTGTTCTTCCAACAATGATTGCAGAGTGTTTGTTCTTGGAGGTTTCGCATCTGACAAGCCAATGTCTGTATATTCGATGGAGCAGAAAACATGACTCATCAGAGAAGGCAACCCTTTAAATCAGTTTCTGATGATGAATCCTCGTCAGCATGGGTGCAGTGACCAGCTGTTTGCTTCGATAGCCCCATATGAAACATGGTTGGCTGTACTGTGGTTTTAGACATACGTCTGGTAGCCCCCTGGTTCATTTGCATGGTGAGTTGTTTGATTGTAGCATGTCAGTTTACCCTTGCGCACCTTTGCAGCCGACGTTCACCTCTGACATCAATGGCACCTGGTGCTCCTCTGTTTATTCGCAATGGTGCTGTTTGTCCAGTCACGGTACACTTTAACCACAGTAGCATGTGAACAGTTCTCAAACTGTGCTGTTACAGAAATACTACCACTCTTGGGCCGAAAGTCAACAATCATCCCCTGTTCAAAGTAGGATAAATTGCATGTTTTACTCATGACAGCAATGGTTGATATGTTTGCAGAATGTGCATCTGAGGACGAAAAATACCTCAGTGGGTTTATTCTATAGGCCTACTCAGAGAGCAACCTCTTTTAGCTCACTTGGACGCTTCACAGGGAGAAATATCCTGTAGTATATCAGTGTTATCTCACTCAGAAGAGTGATCCAGTCCCGAAATACCAGGCAATTCTCCCTGAACAGGAGAAACAGCAAACCCTAGATGCATTTTGGCCTCTATGAACCTCATCAGTGAGGTGCAACTGTACTCCCTAAGGCACAGTAAGCAAGGAGTCCACGTCTGGTTTCCTAGGCGGTGGTCATAATAATGTGACTCAGCCATGTATTAAGAGCAAATATAAGTGCCAATGAAAAAGCAATTGTTTAATTTGAGCAGTATGCATCATGCAGTTTAAACCTAGCAGATGTTTGGAATAACTTGGTTATGAATTCTTTTTAGAATGGCTGTTTTTTCACTCCCTGGAAAACATGAATAAACATTTTTCAAACTTCTTAAAGGTCACCTAGAAACATTCTGGATTTTCAAAGCAAGAGCCGTTGAAGCATTATGTTCACAGATTACAAAAATGTATGAGGTGTGAATGATGTTGCAGAAATGTTTTGGCAGACACACCATTGACATATGGATCAGTGTCCTATACAAAATAGGGGCCTCATTCAATTGCAAGAGTGAAACTCTATCACAGTAGGCCATATGTCTGAGGGTGTGTTGCGGGCTCCCGTTCGTCTCCGATTGTGATGCTATTCAAATGAGCAAGGGCTCAAATTATGGGCCGATGCCTCAAGCCCGTAAAGTCTGTTTTCACCTGTAACGCTTCTGGGTATCCGATCCGATGAAGCTCGCCAAAATCCTGTCACAGGTCAATTAACCAATAGGAAGCAGAGAACGCCAATCAATGCCTCGGGAACCAGTTTAAAAGACTGCAAATTCTTTGACACACACAGGTCTATGCGTTGGTGAGTTTTTAAGAGAGATATAAAGAGAGAGATAGACAGAGACTGTGAGGGAGATGGAGAGTGTTAGAGAGAGATATAGAGTGTTAGAGAGAGATAGATAGTGTTAGAGAGAGAGATAGAAAGTGTTAGAGAGAGAGAGATAGAGAGTGTTAGAGAGAGCGAGTGAGAGTGCCAGAGAGAGAAATAGAGAGTGTCAGAGAGAGCGAGTGAGAGTGCCAGAGTGAGAAATAGAGAGTACAGGTGGAGAAAAGCTTGTGTAGGAGCAGAGTGTCAAGGGCCTGATCCCAGGGGGGAGGTAGTGGGGATGAGGGACAGGCCCCAGGGAGAGAACAGGGAGGCCAGAAACCCAAGGCACAGTTGGCAGGGCAAGAGGTTGTGCCAAAGCAGAGGGCCGACAATTATAACCAAAAGGAGACAGAAACCCTCCTCAGGGAATTCCAAGCCAGCCAGAGCATCATCCTTGATGGTAGGGATGTGATACAATGAATGTCGGATGAAGGTGAAGAAGAAGATGGCAGTGGAGGCCAGAGCAGCCCGTGGGGTCTTTGGAGCCAGCAGCAGTAGTGGGCCTCCCAGGACAGTTGGATGCTGGCTATCAGGAAAACCTGCAAAGTGGGTATCATATGCACCATCACAACCTGATATGCACACACATGAACCCCACACACATAGATAACTGACATACAATAGCACTGTAAGATTTCTGGTTCTGACTACAGATATATGGAGCATCAATAACCATGTAAATACAGTATTATAATATATTATATTATCATCATGTTATCATCCTAAGTTTTGACAATGAAATGTCAGTCCAATACATGTAGTTAAAACGTATTCTGAATGAGCAGTTGCCAATTCAATTTGTGTTAGTGTTATCTTCGCTGCTTGTTCAAAGTTAATATAAAACCAAACAGTATACATATAAATTGCATTTGTATATAATTTGTAATGAGTTCCCCTATCCCTACCTTCCCCATGTTACACTGCACTGTTTAAAGCTGTGTCGCTTAACACTTCAATTGCTTGGAAGCTATCAACAGCATTAAACGAGGTACAGCTGTAGATCTACAATTATTTTACATCCAATAGAGAGTACATGTATGGGTGTGCACACTGCAGCATATGCGGATACAGGCTCTGAGGGACTGCATGTGCGTGTCATGTACCTGCCTAACTTGGACTCTGAGGGACTGCATGTGTGTGTCATGTACCTGCCTAACTTTTTCTCACCATGTCTCATAAGCATGTTAACACCCATTGCTGAGCATTGGTCACAGATTGGTCAGTCTCACACACTGAGAGCATGTGTCTTAATGAACTGCAGATTGCACACCGCACCACTATCACCATCGCAGGCGGTGGTGGAGGAAGCCCAGGTCCCGGCCCATCACAGGAGGCTGGACCATCAGCAGCAGGACCATTGTGGGAATCACTCCACAGGCCCTCACGCGCATCATGGGCATGTTCCCAGCACTTTCAAATTAGTGGAAGTTCAATGAGCCACCAACCATCTACAGGGATGTCAAGCTCTTGGGGACCACTATCAATAGGCCCACTACTGCCACCTGGTGATATTCAAGCAATATGTGTTCTGGCCCCAATCCTCTCCCACTCCTGACCGGGCCACATTAGGTGTTGCCACAGCAGTGGTTTTCCCAGCAGTGGTTGGCCCAGCAGTTGGCCCAGCAGATGTTGCAGCCATTGTTGCCCCAGCAGATGTTGCAGCCATTGTTGCCCCAGCTGTTGTCGCAGCTGTTGATGTCACAGCCATTGTTGCCCTAACAGACCATTCAACACCATACTGATAGGCAGGCGTCTTGAGTGACATATATCAGCAAATCCGTTTGGCTGATGAGCGCTAGATCCGAGTAGTCCAACAGCTGACAGCTCAGCTAGCACGTCAGAATGATATTGCTACAGGGCAGTCAGAAAGCTTCCAAGCACTATATGGTGAGCTAAGCAGGCATAATGTTTGGAAGGAGAGGTACAAGCAAATTGCTCATAGGGACAGACAAGCCCAGTCACATCACTTGGCTTGGCTGGTGCAGTTGGCTGAAGCCCACATGGCTCCGGCCTTCAGTTCTACGGGCTCCACCACCACCGCAGGCAGAGCCTACAGCCTCCTCATCTCACCCCTTACCGCCAACAACAGCTGCTACACAGCCACCCCAGTTGGATGCACCACTCAATCCAACATCTCCTGGCTGTGGTAGAGGAAGGAAGCGCGTGGTAACAGAAGGTGTGGGCCCAGTGCTCAGAAAGAGGAAGTAGGTGAGAACGTCCCCCAGGTCTGTGGTTGTCAAACCTCTCCCCAGGACCCACCACACAGACCATGATTTGGGTGAAACACTGTGTGAATACACATGTGAAGCACTTTGAGGCTCCACCACCTGTTGAATACTATTTGCCTCATTTATCGTTCCCCATAAATCATGGTCTATCTGATGGCTCCTGAGGAGAGGATTGGGAACCACTGCCCTATGTCCTCTTCATCCACACTCCACAATGAATATCATTTTGTATTAATTTTAACATACTAATGGCTGGCTACAGTGTGTGTACTCATATGGTTATGTTGAATATTTCTGCAATTGATGTTCAATGTGGATTGCCATTGAGATGAGATGTTGAAGTCAATACAAATAGTGTACTGATTGATATCTTGTTCTTGTCTCTGTAGGTCTTCATAGCACAATCTCACGGCCATAAAGACATGTTCCTCAACCCCCTCTTTCTGTGTCACATATTCTGCTAATCAATTTCTAATTATTCCTTAATATCTGACAAAACACTGTGTGTGAATTAGATCTATATGACATTATCCATTATTATGTTCATCTGTTTAATAAACAAGTTGGAAGGGCTATGCACATGACTGGTTTCTCCAATTACATGGAATGATTTATGATGATCCTTTTTCTCACCAGATTCTGGTTGCAATGGTGTAGAGACCAAATGTGACCCTGGTAAGTGCTATGCATCATGCTTATTCTAGACAATGACATTACCCCTTTGTGTATCCCCTTGTTCACAAGCACAACCTCTTTCCCTTCCGGTATCCACCCACTCACACCCATGATGTTAAAGCACAGTCTTGTCCATTCCTGATTGTGCTCTGTATATGAAATAAACCTTTGTTTTACTGTTCACACTGTGTCAGTGTGTTGTCAAAGTTTGGGGTTTTGGGACATCCACATACATCCCATTTGTGTCACATTCCTATAGCAGCAAACTAATGAGCCCTAGATACTATGCAATAGATCAATACATATGATCACATATATAGTTGTGGATCTTGCGAATGTTGGTCACGCTTCCGAATGTTGGTCACGCAATGTTAAAAGGTACTTATCGCGAGGCCAGCAGGACTTAGGCTGCAATGAGCGCAGAAGGCCTTAGGCCAGCACGACTTGGTGCAACAAATTGTGGCCTTTCAGGATCCCTCTATGTGTCATCTGTCCCATCATGCCTGTTATTTGCTGGCTCCACAATGGTCATTGCTGGCTCCACAATGAGTGGCTTTGTCGCTCATTGCAGGCCGCGGCAAGCGCTGCGCGCATGCGCAAGACTCTAACTTTGGCACTCATGGCAGCCCTTTCCCCCCTCTCCCTCCCCTGTGTCTCTTTCCCCTCACTCCCTAACTAGCATCTCTTTCCCCCTCTCCCTCCCCTGTGTCTCTTTCCCCTCTCCGGAGTTTGAATCTGTAATTTTTTTTGTTTAAGCCTGCAAGAATTGAAGCTTAAATCGTTATTGCTCCATGCCTTGCAGGCTTGAAAAAAAAAATGTACAGGTTTAACACAGCCATTTTTTTTTTAAGGCCATAACTCGGCAGCTGTTGGGAGGCCACTAAAAGATGCCAATTGAATAGCAAATTAGCTTTAAACCTCACGTATGGAATCCAGTCTCTTTTGCGAGCCTTCTGCGCTCATTGCGGATCGTGTCAAACCCGTAACTTTCGGGTCTCGAGATGAGTGCCTATGGCGCTCATTGCGCATGTGCTACCTGTAACTTTAACATAGCGTTACTGACAAACTAGCAATAACAACAATTATTATAGTTGATCATGCTGCGCTGGAATCTACCATGTTTACTTCATCACGCATTTCTTGCTAAAAAGGAATACCTAGGTTATTGGAGAAAGATGCACCCTGGCATAAAAAGGAACTCCACAAAACATGTTTTTTTCTTTAAAATGTAGTAACATTTGTTGCTTATCAAAAACAGTAGTATTTAAGATGGAAGAATAGCTCTCAACAAGAAAACCAATTAATCAGTATAATTTGCAGTAGAACAAAAAGATAAGTGCTTCCATATTTGTTTTAAAGTACTGAATTCAGCTTACATCTCTGGGACAAAATGAAAGAGATCAGCTCCTTCCTATTTTAAATTTCAGATACTGGTGGAAGTTTACTAAGCATCTGAAGTTGCTTATTTGTGTGTCTCTGCCTTTAGTATGTACTATTTATTGTGGAGAAAAATTGAGACTACCACTCTTCTGACCTTATCTTAGCCATTTAAGATTCATCATAAACTCTACCCATTCATTTTTGTATCCAGAAATAGTGTTCATTGATGCAAAAGTGTTTGAAGAATTTTTTTTTCATGTTCTGGGGATTCTTGCTTTACTTGAGATGATGCATTATATCCAGCCATTTACACTTTTAATTACATTCTCTCAACTGCTGTAAATTCCCCAGAAGTAACTAATTTGTAATTTACTAAAAATGTTTTTGCCTTTACCCTAACCCTAACCCTTTTTTAAATTATTTTTAGAGCTGACAAGATATACACAATGGGCCCGATTCAATTGCAAGCCTGCAACTTGAGCGATGTGGGCCATATGTCTGCGGGTGTTTTGCAGGCTCCCATTCGTCTCAGATTACAATGCTATCCAATTGAACAAGGGCACGAGTTACAGGCCGAAGCCTCAAACATGTAAATCCCTCACACGCCTGCAAACTGTTAAGGGGCTGGCCGAGGTGCTATCAGCTGTTACAACCCAATTGCAGTATAAGTTAGTGCGACACAGGCCTCTTAGCCAATAGAAAGCGGTCTAGCCACAGATGATTGGCAGAGGGAGATTATAAAGTTGGGTTCCACCGGCCCATGCTTTGACTGCTTCTTCCAAGGTAACACCCAGGTCCCGGAGTTGGAGGTTTTTCAGTGAGAGAGAGAGAGAGTAGGAGTATTTTGAAAACAATAATTTGCGGTTTAGTTTATTTCTATATATTATTATATACTGTTTATGATTTTACACTTAATCATTGTTGCCACATATTTACAGATAACACATAATTGCAATACACACATAGAGGAACATAGAGCTAGGTCACTCCATACACCCCGCCCCCCCAACCCACACCGCACTCCCCATCCCCCCACAGTTATTACATACACATAATACACACATTTATTTTCCATCATACATATACAGCCAAACTTGATTATTGATTTATCATTATATTATTATTGGGATTACAATGCAGGGAGTAAAGAGGAGGGGAGAGGAGTTGAGAGGCGGGGAGGAGGAGATGAGGAGAGGCGAGAAGGAGAGAGAGGAGAGAGAGGTGGCCCTGGGGAGTGGAGGAGAGGAAGAGGAGAGCAGTGGACAAGAGGAGACGGAGGTTGGGAGTGGCGGAGGAGAGGAGGTGGCGGAGGAGGAGGAGCAGGAGGAGGAGAAGCTGTAGTAGGAGCAGGAGGTGGTGGAAGTGGAGTGAAGAGGAGGAGGGTGATGGCAGGATGGGGTGGTAGTAGCACAGGACCCACAATTACACGCACCAGGAGAATGTGGTCCTCCTTGCTGCCATCCGTGGCCGCCACGTTATCCTTGCAGGGGGAGGGAAGTTAGTAAAGGGCCTAGGGCCCAGGCATGGAAGGAGGTAGCATCTCATGTTACAGCAGTGGGCACAGAGCAAATGGATGTGAGGTCCGTCAATCACTGTTTTGACGACATCAGGGCCAAGGTGAGGAGGATGATGGCCAAAAAAGAGAAGAACGTGACTGTGTGATATAGTGGGTGGGAGAGGGTCGCCAAGGACCTTCTATGCCAGGTTCCTGCCGCTGGAGCTTCAGGCCTGGTGACCCAGAAATATCATATACACCAACATGCCACCACATGCACATGACACACACTACATATGTACATGATGACCAACAAGGACACTGACATGTCAGCACTATGCAATTAACAAGGGATAGATGGATGCATCATTAAATTTATAAAGCTGACAAATCACTGTCATTCCTGGGCACAACAAGAGTAATCAAACTATAGAGAGTCCATGTATTGGTGTGGCACCTGTCTCAGACCCTCTCCCATTCATTATAGGTCACAGTCATGTTCCTGTCCTCCTTGGCCATCCTCCTCCTCACCTTTGCCCTGAATTCATCAAATAGATGCTAGACGGACCTCACATCCCTGTGCGCTGTGCCTAACGCTGTCACCTCAGCCGATACCTCCTTCCATAAGCCCTAGGCCCTGGCCTAACTCTCCCCACCCCGCACTGCAAGTATCAGGAGACGGCCATGGATAGCCCTGAGGCGGACCATTCTACCAGTGCAATACATTGTGGGCTCTGTGCTTACGCTTAGCCTCGTGCCCTCCTGACTGTGGATGGAGACTGTTGCCTCCCTGACCTGTCCCTGAGACCTGTCACTTCCCCTAACTACCACCCCTCCTGAGATCAGGCCCTTTCCCCTCTGTCCCTCTCCTACGTATGCCTGGTGCTAGGGCCACACTGCCACAACCCACCTCTATACTCCCATCCTTCTCTTCCTGCTCCTCCTCTGCCTTCTCGTCCTCTGCCTCCTCCACTTCCTCCTCCACTCATCCTCCGCCACCTCCTCCACCTCCTCCTCCACCTCCTCTTCCGCCTCCTCCTACTCCTCCGCCTCCACCTCCTCTTCTTCTTCTCCCCACCTCTCCACTCCTCTAACCTCCTCTCTCCTCCCTCCATAATAATCCCAAAAAGAAAATAAGGATAATTAAAAATAAGTGTTGCTGTATATATAGGATGTAAAAAAAAGTGTGTATTATGTGTATTTAGTTACTGCTGGAGGATGGGGTGTGGTCAGATGGGATGGGAGGTGTATGGAGTGACCTAACTCTATATGTCTCTATGTGTGTTCTTTAAATGATGTGTATTGCAAATATGTGTAATCTGTAAATATGTGTAATCAAGTATTAAGTGTAAAATTGTATGTAATGGAATATAAATAAACAAAACCGCAAAATAATTTGCTCCAAACTCTTTTACTCTCTCTCTGACTCTCAAAACCCACGAACTCCGGGACCTGCGTGCCCCTTGGATAGAAAATACAACACAGTCAACGCGGGTGGAACGCAAATTTATAATCTGCGTCAATCATTTTCGGCTAGACAGCTTTCAATTGGCTGAATGGCCTGTGTCACACTACTTTATACCGCAATTGGATCGTAACGGATGATCGCGGGTCGATGGACCCTTAACATCTTGCCTGCGCGGATCAGGGCTTGCGTCTCTGGCCCGTAACTGGCAGCATGGTTGAATTTGATAGATCTGTAGCGCAGCTGAATTTCAAGCCCGCAGACTTTGCGGGTGTGCCGATACCGCTACAGTTTTCGAATTTAATGGGGCTGTTAAAATAGCAAAACATTCAAATGTTTTTGCACAGGTAAAATGAAAAGTCACACCTCAGATGCTATATTTCAATAATGATTAGCAATCTTTCAAGGTATTAGAAAATTTCAAAATATGTGCACTTTGCATATGTTTATATTAGAATAATATAAATATTTTATTAAACAAAAAGCACATGGCAAACATAATATGCTGTCAGACATGATATTGTGTATAGTCACAATATAAGCAGTAGTGATTTATGTATGTGCTGTTTGTTATGAATATTACTTTAGTAGATTCCTGAGATTATTTTATATGCAACAGGCGTATAAATGCTTTACCATTCTAACTTTAGGAGAGGGGAGGAAACTGTGGGAATGATGGCTGAAGGGTTAAGGTAGAAAGATAAAGTCACAAAATTAAGAACTGGTTAAACTATATTAACATAATAATTAAAGACAAAATATCGATTTTGTATTCAGCTATACTATGCATAACGCACGATACACTTTATGATAAGTGATCCTGTTGTGTTTTCTGCTTAGGCCAATTAGAACAAGGCCTAAAGCTTTACACTTTCAGGAGACAGAAGCCTGCCTCAAGTTGTCAGTGATTTATCATAAGTGGATGCACAGAAATGTTTGTATGCAGTGTTACTACTGTCTGTAAGTGCATCTCACATTTTCTGACATTGTATATAAACTGTAAATACATACATTAATAATTTAAAGAACAAATAGATAATTTTTAGATTACACAAAATGTTGCAGATTATAATTAAAATATATCCCAAGCAACCCAGGATAAATGTTCATAATAAATGATTATTAAGAATTTGATCAATCTGAAACCATATTTTGGAGGACAAGAAAAAAAATTACATATAAGATACTTCTCCTGCTAAGCAGATATCCTGAAAATCAGACTCAGTAAATTCTCAATGTTATGATAAACTTAGACTTGTACCCATGCCAGTCTAACCGGCCAAGTTAATATCAAAAGATTTTCTGATAAATCAAATTATATTAGTACAGTAATTGAGTTGGCTAAGATTTAAGTCATATCACATATATAGTTGTCAGTGTTGGGAACGCTTACAATGTTGGTCGCACTTTGCGAGCCTTGCGAAGTGGGACTTAGGCTGCAATGAGCGTCAAAGGAGCTCATTGCACTGCTCGCAATTGAGGCACGTGGGACTTAGGCTGCAATGAGCACCACAGGCTTTGCGAGGCGAGCAGTTGAGGCATGCAGGACTTAGGCGGGAAGCAGTTTCACGCGACTGCTTGCCTTGCAAAGCGAGCAGTTGAGGCACGTGGAACTTAGGCTGCAATGAGCACCAAAAGCAAAGCGAGGTGAGCAGTTGAGGCACACAGACTTAGGCGGCAAGCAGTTTCACGCGACTGTGAGCCTCGCAAAGCAAGGCGAGCAGTTGAGGCGCACGACTGCAAGCCAGACGCGACACTCTAAAAACTCGAAACACAAACAAAGTAATGTAGCAAAAATAATAATACATTCACACACAGCACATGGGTGAGAGCCAGGAAGCCTGGGAGGGAGGTTGCAAGCAAATCCAAGCCATATTTGTGGGTTTCCTCAATACAATATCGGCTAAGCCAGAAAAAAAAATGGCGGACGAAAAACCCCAAAATTCGGAAACTGGATGAAAACGAGGGTGAGCAAAGCCAGGCACGAGGGACTTAGAAAATACACTACAGCAAAGACAGTAACACGCCAGGCACGCAGGACTTTGAAAACAAAACCAACGGCAGTCAGCGTGCAACACGCAAACATTCGACAGACACACAGAGGAGAAAGACACAGGGAAGGGACAGGGGGGAGATGGTGGAAAGAGACACATGGCATTCCGAAGCACAAAACTTGCAGGTTAACGAAGCCTGCAATGAGTGGCCAGTAAAGTAGGCAGGAGGAAAGGTTCGCAATGAGAGCCAAAGACGCTCATTGCGAGCCACACGATGAGCGCCAAAGGCGCTCATCAGGGGCTCACGATAAGCACCAAGAGCCGGAGAGGTTTGCAATGAGCCTCGAAGGCGTTCATTGAGAGCCCAGTGATGAGCACCAAAGGTGCTCAGCGTGGGGCTCCCGATGAGTGCCGAAGGTGATCATTGCAAAGCAAGAAAGTTGAAGTACATGGGGGGAGAGGCTAGCAATGAGCACCGAAAGTGCTCAGAGGAGCAAAAGCCTCACATTGTGTGGCAAACAGCATTGCCAGCCTTATAATTTTAATCCCATAATTTTTGACGGGCAATTTCCTAGTATATAAATCATTTTTAATCATCAGACCAATAGATACAAAATAAATAATATCCCTTGTGAATATGCAGTGGAAGTAAAAAATAGATTTAAGGAACTAGGTATGGAAGGTAGAATGTCTGAAGATTTTTGGAAGGAAGTTTGCAGAATTATCCATGAAAGATAATCAATATCCCTAAAAGAAAGAAAACTAAAAAGACAAACTGGCTATCTGATGAGACTTTGAAAATAGCTCAGGAAAGAAGAAAAGCGAAACATAGTGGAGATAAGAGATTATTTGTCCAACTGAATGCAGAATTCCAAAGGATAGCAAGAAGAGACAAGGAGACATTCTGTAATGAGCAATGTAACGGGATTGAAGAAGAATGGGTAAGTCAAGAGATTTCTTCAAGAAAACTGGGGATCTCAAAGCACCTTTCATGCCAAATTTGGTGTGGTAAAAGACAAAAATGGCAGTCAATTAACAGAGGAAGATCTGATAAAGAAGAGGTGGCAGGAATACAACTGAAGATCTATACAGGAGGGATCTTAACAGCACTGATGACCTCGATAGTTTGTTCAATGAACTGGAGCCAGACATCTTGGAGAGCGAAGTGAGATGGGACCGAGGATGCTTTGCTGATAACAAGGCTGCGAGAGGTGATGGAATCCCAAATTAACTATTCAAAATTCTACAAGATAATGCCTTATGCCAACAGATTTGGAAAACTCAACAATGGTCCGTAGGCTGGAAAAGGTCAGTCGGCATCTCAACCCCACACAAAAAAAGGCAGTGTCAAAGAGTGCTCAAATTATTGAACAATTGCACTCATTTCACATGCATCATGGAAATTATTAAGATACTACAAGCTTGACTCCAACAATAAATGGACTGGGAACTACCAAATGTGCAATCTGGGTTCTGCAGACGAAGAGGCACAAGAGATCAAATTGCCATTGTCTGATGGATAATAGAGAAAGCAAAAGAGTTTCAGAAAATCATTTATTTCTGCTCTATCAACTACCCTAAAGCCTTTGACTGTGTGGATCACAACAAAATGTGGCAAGTTCTTAAAGAGAGTACCAGGTCATCTCATCCTCCTCCTAAATAATCTGTATGTGGACCAGGAAGCCACTGTCAGAACTGAACATGGGACAACCGAATGGTTCAAGATCAGAAAAAGTGTGCGACAAGGTTGTATATTGTCACCTTATTTATTCAACTCATATGCAAAGTATATCATGTGTAAGGCCAGGCTGAATGATTCCAAAGCGGGAATCAATATTGCTAGAAGATATTTCAACCTCAGATACTCTGATAATACTACTTTGATGGTTTAAAGTGAGGAGGAACTAAATAGCCTATTGATGAGGGTAAAAGAAGAGAGTGCAAAAGCTGACCTGCTGTTGAATGTTAAAAAGACGAAGATCATGGCAAACAGCAATCTCAGTTCCTGACAAATAGTCAGAGAAGAAGTGGAAGCAAGACACATGTAAGATCTTTTCAGATGGTGACTGTAGCCATGAAATTAGACATTTGCTTCTGGGGAGGAAAGCTATGGCAAGCTTGGACAAACTAGTAAAAAGTAAAGATATTAAGCTCTCAACAAAGGTCCACATAGTTAGATATATGGTATTTGGCCATATCATGAGAAGGCAGGATTCCCTAGAGAAAACTCTGATGCTGGGCACAGGAAGACGGGGACAACAAGGGCGGAGATGGATAAATGAGGTTACTGAATCATTGAGCATGAACTTGATGGAGCTCAGAGTTGTTTACCTGGAGTGCTGAAGTCCATATGTTCACAGAGAGTGGGACGCAACTGAATGAGTAATCAAAAAAAAAAAATGCAGTGTGGGAGCTACAGAAATGTGAATGGGCATAAGGCTCCATAAAACGTACCAAAGTCCCTGAGTTGATCATTGAACTAAAAAAGCAGATAATACAATACAATGCGAGGGAAACTAAGATTAAGAACTTGCTTAATTATTAAATATGAAGGCAATTATAAGGCCACTAACACAACATCAGATTTACCACTGTGCATAGCACAAATAACATGTAATAATAAAGTTTAACATTAAGTACATTTTAAGAGGTTATACTGAACAGTTTAGGACTGGCTATAGTCTATGGCCGATTGATTAATTAATAAGTCCCTATTATTCATAGGGCTCACTGAAGAACTGGTTAAAAGTCCAGTTGTATGGACAATGATAGGATCCAGAATTAGTCTGCAAATTTAGCTTACCAAATACCTATCCAGTAGGCTATTTGCCTCAGGTAGTATTGTCTTGGTGCTCCTACTGGATGGAGTGGTATGAAGTAGATTGGGTATCTATTGGCATTGTTTCCTAATGTAATGTGGAATATTGTGAATCCCCATTCTGTCATAGTATTCTGCGTGAGTCTGAGGCCTCAGATATGCTCCACAAAAATGAGAAAAAAAAAATACAGGGGGGCATTGTGGTGAGGGATTTATCTCTTCCAGAGGCTGTCGGTATCAGTTATGTAAATCTCAATTCTGTGAGTTAGCTGATGTAAGTCTTTTGTAAGTCTCTGTTGTATTCCTCCTGTTGACAGATATTCAGTGTAGAGTTATTGCTGGCTAGCCAGTACCCCTATTAGGAAATGCTGACAATATTGAGAGTCCCATGTTGATTCACAATGTTTGCTTTTGTAAATATTTTTTATACAGGAGGCATAAATCAAATGCACAGTGATTTAATAAAAAATTGAGCAATGGTCTAAAAGTCATCAACCATTAAATGCAAACTTATACACTTGGTCCACAATACCCCTCAAATAGAATATTTTCTTAAGGGTGAAAAATATGATGGAAACTGATGAAGAAATTGAGAGTTATTGTATCTCATGATTTAAAAGTATGCAAGGAATACAGAAAGTTGCAGGAAAATATGTAGGATGCCTGCATGTATTAATAGATGAATAAGTAACAGAATAAAGAGAAGTACTAATCCAACCCCATAGTAGTACCTCACATGGATTACTATGTCCAGCTCTTTATCTGAAGATGGGTCCTACCAGGTGACGAGGGCAAGAGGCCCTGGAGGAGGGGACTCCTCATCAACCTGCTCTTGGCATTAGCCAAGGTGGCTATTTATAAGTTCAGGAAACAGGTCCAAATGTCAGCTTTCTCATATGCTCGTCACATGATTGTGCCTTTGAGAAAGATGACATTTGGCACAGCTAAACGGCCCATCATATAGTCCAGTGATAAGTACAATCAACAGTTTAACCCCTTTGAGCTGCAAGGTTCCCAAAATGGGCAGCTCACTATGGTTTGTGTGTGTTTACATTCCAATATGAGTCTGACATCCTGTTGTCTCGTTAAATGGAAGTTACTGTGTTACTGTTGCAATGCGGATGTGAAACTGGCAACTTGTAGTTTTTGTTTTTATCTTTAATTGTTTTAATAATGTGTGTGTTTGCTATACTCATGGTAATCCTGGGATTAATTGCTATCTGCATGATAATTATTTTACTTTTGCTAATACCTAGAATCCCCAGGTATAATTCAGCAGTAAGGACAATTTGTGTTGCAAAGTCTCTATTTAGCAATCTATTTGATGAATTGCAACTAGAAAATACTTCTGTACAAGTTGAAATCAAAGAGACTGTTTTTTTCATGTCTGTACTGAATGTTTAAATATGTCAGGAGATGATTAATTCGATACCAATGCTACATTTAGCAATTTACCTGCTTGGTTATAGTGATTACATCAGATAGATTACCATAGGATTAAGACATTATAAATTTTTTCGATGTTTACCACTTTAAGGGATACCTAGCTGTTTTTTGTTCCAATCCTAGGATTATATGTCTTTATAGGTGAGTTTGTAAACTCTAGGTATTAACGGACACACATTTTTTATAGAAGCGTTGTTCATTGCTTCAAATAAAATTGGACCAGAAGTCATAATTTGAGTTGGAAGGTAGAAGATTTATAATGAATTAATAACAATATGGTAATATGGGAATGTACTACTTAGTAGGAATAGTAGAAAATAAGTGGAACAGTCTCCCAGTCAAAGTAGTATGGTCAAATTTAGTTAATGAAGTTAAGAATTCCTGGGATAAGCATATGTGTATCCTGAGGCTTAATTAAACCAAAATATAAGTTGATATAATGGGCAGACCAGATATTGGGCCCTATTGAAATAGAGCTGCGTTTGGAATCGTATCTCGCAAATGCACCTCGTAGCGTGATTTGCGTACTACGAATCGACTTGCGTTTGACTTGCTTAATTTCGGACTCATTTTCCGAGATTTGTCTCCGAGAAGCGCTAGGTAATAAGTCGCGGACAAGAATTCTTTGCGTGTACGCTGGTATCTTGCAAAATCGCTAAGTGCACAAAAATGCACCAGCAAACTGGTTTACGCATTACGTACAGACAACTTAAAGTGTAAAAGTGACAGTTTAACAGAGGGAAAGCATGGAAGGCCATTACAATTGATTGCACAATAACCCCCTCCCCCCACCAAAGCAAATGCATTATACAACCAAGTAGTTGTTACATTTGGAATGAAAAGCCAATCTGCAGCTTACAAAAAGCAATTAAAGACACACTACCTGATTACATAAAAACACAAAAACATCAAAATTATGCCATATTAACCCTTTGTTATTCACAGAGGGTCTATTTAATTGTATATACATGTTGCTCATCACATCTACATTTGGGAACACAAATATGGGGCAAATTACACTGCCATGCTGGTGATACTGGAGTGGCTTGTCAGTTCCTTCTTTATTGGTTTGGGATTTGGCCTTCCACTCTGTTTTCACTCTCCCACCCACAATGGCCCTTAATGGCATAGCTCACAGCTTCATTGAAGTACACAATATCTCTTGTTTGGTCTTTCAGTTGTGTCTGACTGTCTGTGACCCTCTGTACTGCTGCACATGCAGTTAGGCCTCTGCCACTGCTTTCCTACAAGGTTTGCATGCTGGTGATACTGGAGTGGCTTGTCAGTTCCTTCTCCAGCGATTTGAGATTTGGCCATCCACTCTGCTTTCACTTTCCCACCTACAATGGCCCTTAATGGTATAGCTCACAGCTTCATTGAAGTACACAAGCCCCATCACTTATCAAACCACAAGGTGACCATGGGAACATACCCCACAGTAACCCATCAGGCAGGGCAGCAAATACACATGGAGGGTTTGCAGAGGCACATTGAGCAACAGCCAACTCACCTCCATCAGGGGTAATCTCTGCTACGCCCATCCAAGGAAGTCCCACTCCATTGCTGGTGGCCATGTGCCAAGATGTCCATTTATTCCCATTTGGTGACCTCCAATTATGTTCTGATATTCATCAATTTACATTAGTTTGGATTGCTAAGTGATGTTGGGGATGGGGCTTGTATACTTCAATGAAGCTGTGAGCTATAACATTAATGGCCAGTGTGGGGGTGCGGGTGAAAGCAGAGTGGACGGACAAATCCCAAATCACTGGTGAAGGAACTGACAAGCCACTGCAGTATCACCTATCATTATCCTGTTAGGCCCACAGGGAAATGTTCCTACTCCACAGTATCACTAATTGGACTTGGCCTGTGCATTAACCCTTTATTATGCCTAGATTGTAGATCTATTAGATGTATTATTTGATATCTAATGCTATTAGTAATATTATTACTCATAATATGTATGGATCTATTTCAAGTTAACTAGGGCTCATTAGTTTACATCTATAGTAATGTGACATTAATGTGGTGCATGTGGATGTCCCATAACCCCAACTATTGAAAACACACTGACATGGTGAGAACAGTATAACACAGATTTATTATTTACACAGACCACAATCAGCAGTGGTAAAGACTGTGCATTCACATAACTTTATAACAAAGCTTTATTTTGGACACAGACCACAATCATCAGTGGTCAAGACTGTGCATTAATATCATGGGTGTGGTGTGGGTGGGTCCTGAGAGAGCAAGGGGCTAGAATAAAACAAAGGGGATACCTACAGGGGGCAATCTAATAGTCTAGAATAAGCATGATGCATAGCACCTACCAGGGTCACATGCGGTCAGTACACTGCTGCAACCTGACTGATGAAAAAAAGGATCATCACAAATCACTCCATTTAACTGAAGAAACCATTAGAGTGCATGGCACTTAAAACGTGTCTGGATCTGCTCAATGGAATAGATGATTCAACCTCTGGACTGTGTAATCAATCCAGTTTCACACATACAGTGTGGTGGGCAAAATTGCCCACAAAAATAAATGGTCAAAAAAAAAAAAAAGGAGGAGGATAAAAAAACTTAATGACAATGCATGTACAGTGCTAAATACTGTACCAATATACCAACTCACCTGATTCCCATCTGCAAGCATTACTAACTATTAGCAAGGTCTCTGGATAATGAGTAATATGGGCAAATAGCCATTAATACGGAGAGGACACACAAGTCAGCAGCCAGAGTCACTGTCACTTACATCAGACCCAAGGATCTGTTCTCAGACTGATATTGAGGTCAGGGTCACATGCGTTACTAGTGCATAAATTAATGCTGGCTGTCATTAACATGCCATTGTGAGACTTTGCAAGTCCACCGCCATAGCGGTATTAGTCTACATTTAAGCTAACAACAAGCATGTCTGAGATATCTGGCTATATGATAGCTTTACGATTGTGGGAGCTACATATTAAGGAGGGGGGCTGTCATTGAAGGAATGTCTAAATGAGAGGCACTGGGAAAACCTTACGGCTCATATAATTCCCCCACAATGCTTGCAGATGCAGGAGATGCCTTCATGGGCCTGAATTGTACCTAAAATAAAACAAAACAAAACAAATGGAAAGAAAAACAAAGAGAAAACCTAAAACCTAAGGCTCTAAAAAAAAAGAAGACTGCATCATCCCTTCACAACAGCATTCCCCAGTGACCATCAATTGGTGGCATGTTCAACCGAACCAAACGTGTCCACAGAGAAGAGGATCATCGACCATGTGATGGAAGGTAGCCATCTGCATACAAAATATCACCATCACATAGGCCAAGATCCAAGACTCTGTAGCCAGGTTAGATTAGGTCAGCATTATGACCAATAGATTGTCACTGAGGAGTGCTGTTGAGAAGGCACAATCATGTCCACAGCCCCTAGGTCCTCCTCTGCCTGGGTGCAGGGCCCGCGCCGTGACGCCGTCTACCCTCTGTTGGTGCTGGGGGAGCGGAAGGAGGTAGTGGCACCCCGGGTGCATGGTGGAAGGAGAGGAGGTGCTAGGCTGCTGTTGGCTGGTGACCTGCCCCGTTCCCAGCAGCCTAACCATGTACTGGTCCATCATCAGGTGATATCTTCTCTCCTCCGTCAAGCTCATGTCCAGGCTGCGCCTCATGCCAGAGATGTCGGCAGCCATCCTCCTCATGAGGGCCAACAACTCCGGCAGCGCAGCCTGGGTCATTGTTGGTGGTAGTGTGGGCAGGGGTCCTGCTGGCAGGGCCGGTGAGAAGATGGCGGGGAAAGTGTGGGTAGGATCTGGGACCCGGCTGGAGACAGGGGCTGTGATGTTGGGGTCCCCGGTGGCTCAGTGTGTGGGGAAGGAGGTACTGTGGCATAGCCCCGGCGAGATGGCAAGAGTTTGGAGGAGGGGGACAGTCGGGTGAAAGCTGCTGAAGCTCTGTACAGGGGGCTGTCATCAACTACCATGACCTCCTCAGAGCCAGGGCCCTCTGATGAGCCTGTAGCCTCCACCCCCTGATCGGTCCCCAGCGGGGGGAGGGGGTGGTCTGACGGTCCCGCTCCTGGCTCATCAATGGACCCAGACTTCCTACTGAATGCTAAAATAGAGAAAAGAGAGGTACATGTCATTAGTATGCTGATTAATACATTGATCTGTTTTCACTCCTAACTATCTGACATCTAGGCCTGAACATGGATGATTCTCCTAATTGCAACTCAGATTAACTATCAATTGCTAGATTTGATCTATTCTTTGGTTTCTTGTCTTGACTTCTCCTGGCTCCTAACGCTGTCTGTATTTCATCTGCGGTCTGTAATTGCATAGGCTGCATTGGGCACACCAGTACATGAACAGTATTGCTTGATTACTCTTGGGGTGGCCAGGAATGACGGTGATTTGTCAGCTTCATGGATTTAATGATGCAACCATCTATCAATTGTTAATTCCATGGAGCTGACATGTCAGTGTCCTTGTTAGTCACCATGTACATGTGTACTGTGTGTGATGCACATGTGGTGGCATGTTGGTGTATGTCATATTCACCTGAACTGGAGGCTGGGTCCTGCTGGGCCACCGGGGATGAAGCTCCAGTTGCGGGCGACGGTCTCAGAAGGTCCCTTGCGATCCTCTCCCACTCCTTACAGGTCACTCTGTGTTGGTCAGCTTCTCTGGCCATCTTCCTCCTCACTGTGGCCCTGATATCCACATAACGGCGCTTTAAGGACCGCAAGCCCCTAGGCACCATGGACACCTCCTTCATCAATTCCACTACCTCCTTCCAAGACTGAGCGTTAGGCCCAGGCTTCGCTTCCCCTGCAACAAGGATGACTGGCCGGTTACGGATCACACCCGGGAGGAACATATTCTCCTGGGGCGTATAATTACGAGCCGTGCTCCTGCCCTTGCCAATAGCCCCTTGCTCTCTCAACTGTGCTTGGGGACCCTGGCCTCCCTGAACTCTCCCTGAGGACTTAGCCAATTACATATGCACTTGTAGTGTCAGGCCGCTAAGTGCTTATGTAATTGGCTGAGAGGCTTTTGGCAGGTTTATGCGCTATTGCTGCGTTTGCCCCCCAAAAGCCTCTCAGCCAATTACATACGCACTTGGCGGCCCATGTTAGGCCTCTCAGCCAATTACATACGCACTTGGCGGCCCGTGTTAGGCCTCTCAGCCAATTACATACGCAGTTGGCGGCCTGACACGGCCAAGTGCGCATGTAATAGGCTGAGAGGCTTCTTGACGTAAAATCATCAGCTAGAATGCCACATAAAGATTCACAGGTGACCAATGCCAAAGCTGAAATGAACATGCCTAATACCAGGTAATGTAATCAACAAGCTATATAACCCTATCCCCAACAAGTCATCAGCACGTCTGAAACAGCATGGATGATCAACAAGTGAGAGGGATGCTGGACAGTCTGAGTAAGTTGAGGTATTATTGTGTGTACCACATAGCACAGCGTGCAGATCCAGAAGCAAGGTGTGTGTTTGAGGGGGTGATGGGGAGTGGCAGAGAGGAGTGTCTGGGAGTGAATGAGGGTGTGAGTGGTGATGTGATCCATGCTGGGGCAGAACCAAGCCGGGCAAGGGAATTACCACAGGCCATGCCTAGTATCGTGGGGGTGGATCAGGGAGGAGAGAGAGCTCCAGTAGCACAGGGACAGAGGGATATAGGGCCACCTGCAGACAGGGAGGCTGACAATGATGTCGGTGATCAGCTGTTGGGGGGAGAAGTACAGGACTTGGTGGCTCAGGCAGAAGAGGGGGAGCCTGTCCAGGAGCCTGTGAGGAGGCGAAGGAGACTCACATTAGAGGGGTTGACTGATGTGGAGGTGCATGTGCGTTTTCGGCTGACCAGTGCCAGTCTTGTGGTGCTCTATGCGGTTCTGAGAGAGGACCTTGAGCCTCGCTCATGAACCAATACAGCCATCTAAGGAATGACACGGATGTTAGCTGCAATACACCTCCTTGCCTCAGGTAGCTTTCAGAACACCCTCAACATAGCCGGAGGAGTGTCTCAGCCAAGCCTCTCCAATTGTCTGAGTGCATTCCTCTGTGCTATTGTTACAAATGCTACCAGATACATCAGTTACCCTAACACTGCTGAAGAGATCTCGAAGGTGAAGTTAGATTTCTACATATTAGGAAGTGTCCCCAATGTGCTTGGTGCTATTGATTGTACCCATGTGGTACTGATACCTCCTAGAGAGCAAGAAGGGCTGTACAGAAATCGCAAGCATTATCATTCAATCAATGTATAGGTTGTTTGCGATGCGAACATGCACATACAAAGTGTGCATGCAGGCTTCCTGGGAAGTGCTCACGTCTGTCCGGCACATATGACATATTTGAGGCTGGCAGATTTCCATCTGGATGGCTACTGGGTGAGTACACAGTAGTAATGGCAGTCAACCATATCTTACTATGACTGGATACAATAACACATACGGTACATCATGTTTCCCTCTATTGCTCTGATGTTCACATGTGCATTAGGGAGTAATACTACCAAAGCCAGAACATAATAGCTCATTGCTGCCCATAACCCTGTGTTAGCTTGGCCAAACAGTATGCAGTTCACAACAACATATGACAAAAACACAATTGATTAATCATTAGGTATATGTTCTGTTGCGTTACCTTGTATCCTGTGACATGGACATCTCTATCCTTCATAACGTGTTGTGTGTTATTGTAAGGGCTATGTAAGTGAGCTGGATTCAGAATGCATCTGATAGAGGAAAATTAATAGTGTTTGGAAAACATTTTCTTGCACGAATATATCCCGGAATAAACATGAATTAGCTTACATTGAAGTTATCAAAATCTCCGAGGTCTTTTGGCATTTGCGTTTGATTGTGTACGCCCCTCGGAAATTCCACCTGAATTAGCATCACATTTACATTCACAATAATACACTATCAGGCTTCACCTCAGTGACTTCTGGCATGTGCTCGGTACAAGAACCTCAACAGTGACTTCCTGTGCTCTCTACCAGAAGGGTCACAATATGTACCCTGTTGTATTTCCCTTGTGTCCCCACCTCATGTAAGCATCCTGTGGGCGTGACATCTGGATTTGACATTTGTGAAAATCACATTGTAATTGAACTGAAGCTTCATATAGAATACACTTAATACACTACTAATTAGCCTCTGTGAGATGCATCCATGATCCAGCTCCCTTACATATATCTTTAACTGTGTTTTGGCCACAGGTTTCTGTTGATAGGTCATGATGACGATATTTGATGACGATGCTTTGTCAAACATCACAACATCCTATTCATATCAACATGTCACACTTTGTTTCTATCAGGTGATGCAGGATATGGGTGTTTGCCGTGGTTGTTGACCCCTGTGTGCAATCCCCAGACTCGGGCAGAGGTGCAATATAATGCTGCGCATAAGACCTGCCGGAATGTAATTGAGCGCAACTTTGGTGTACTAAAGATGCGCTTAAGATGTTTACATTTTACTGGGGGTGCTCTACAATACAAGCCCGAGAAAGTTTGTCACATCATCCTTGCCTGCTGTTGTCTGCACAATATAGCAGTACAGGCCAACTGTCTGGGGGACATTCATGCGGCTCCACTACATGGGGAGGAAGAGCCTTTACCCCCCCCCCCCCCCCTGTAGTGGATAATCTGCAGGGATCACTACAACGTACCTGCCTCATTTGTGAGTACTTCACATGTAAGTACATACCCAATATGAATGGAATACAGTCTAATGTATCTGGATTATGCCTAACTCCCAAATCCACCTTGATCCATCGCCCTTGTCATACAGAACTCCAACCAGTCCACAGTAGAGGAGAGTTTCCTGATATGATGTATGTACACTGAAAACAAGCCACACGATCAGTTACAGGTAAGTAAGCACACATTCCCATACACATCTTTCGTACTGACAGTTCTAAACATCAATGGCATAGATATGTCAATGTATATATGCCCCACGTTAGTATTTGAATGACCTACAAACATTATGGACCAGTATTGTTCACATCGTATGATCCTGCCAGACCACATGAAAAGGGATCAGTATGTCGTAGATAAATACTATACACACATACTTTGGAGATCAAGAACCAGACACGATAACACAAAACAGAGTCCTCTGGTTATTTTCTCATGATTAGAGTTTATTCAGTAGGATCAAATATGGATCAGCAGCCAAACCCACCATGGTGGCTGCTGCTGACTAGCTGGAGAAATGACTACTACTGAAATATATCCAGACACAGCTTTTTAGACTTGTTTACATGAGACAATGCAGAAATCCATATTTTCTCACCCTATAGCAACATGGCATAACCCACTAACAGGCAATGACTTTTTATTAATAAGAGATATCCAATACAAATAGAACACATACTTTGTCTAATTTGTGACTGTAATGCTCACATCATATTAACCTTACAGAGCTGCTGCCGTGTGTCAACTCTTCTTTCAACAATCTAGAAAAAGACATGGAAAAACAAGAACAGCAACAGAACTGCTACATCAATGTGAACTTCATAGTGAGTATTTGTGTAATAATATGGCCACGTATGCTGAAGGACACAAATAACACATCAATCACTTTATTAATGTAGGCCTATCTCTCTCTTTCCAGAATACATCAGATAGGTAAGCGTTAATAAATAATGACTATCCACAGCGCACGTGTTCTGGTGGAACAAATCACCTTGTGGATGAGCTTGGGACTGCGTCCAAGGTAAAACACCACATTTGGCTCTCCAAAGATACATTAATGTGTAATATATGTGATATTCCTACAATCATTAGTCATCAGATATATACTTCCACATCTGCCAGATGAGTAGCTCGTTTCATATGTATGGAAAGAACAGTGAAGACGTATGTATGAATGAGTAGCATATATTGATATGTGATGAATTAGGCGCTCAGGGAGCATGTGCAATGTAAATATTGACATGCTCCCTGTATGTTTCAGATCGCAAAGATGAGTCCCTTTCCACAGTCAGAACAAGGAATGATGATGAGCATTCCCATTTTCCAGGACTGTGCTATTGTCACATTGCATCATGTATGTTCATATGTCAGTCATCATGCGTTGCATCGGGTGTGATATCACATCCTCTACAAAGATTTATATGTACCTATTATTTTAGACATGCCATTCTCTCCTCTACTTGGAATATTGTGAAGCCTGTATCATACTTCATTCCAGATCTCTTCCTCAGTGCTGATGTGATCCTCCCTGTACATATGGGGAAGAGTAACTCTAGCCTTGGAACATAACTATTAATGAGGTTCCGTTTACCTTCAGTTTTGCATATGCAAAAGCAGATAATAGAGATGCTCATTCACAGAACAGAATACACCTCAAACTGGCCAGTTTGTGAGTTCTGCTAACACATGAAATTAGTTTGTCCAAACTTAGGTATGTAGAGTCTTCTCTCATAGTGGCATTTCCAGTGACTGGACCTATGGGGGTTCTAACATTGACTGATTGAGCACTTCTACCTCTGCAGTTTCATAGGAGTGTCTATTGCGCACACACACAAGACTACAGATTACTTCTCCCCATGAGCATATCTCCTTATTCTGTATTGTTGGGTTTGAATATTGAATGTTATCATGATATATTTAATAATGATATAACTGATATTGCCTCATGTTGGATGATGCACTGTATATCCCCCCTCAACTGATCATCTATACCAATGTCATCCCCCCTGCCTGCATTCTGTCCCCATGTCCCTATTTCCGTGTGTTACTGGGACTCTGTATCCTACCCACCTTCCACCATGATACTGAGCAGGCCTGTAGTAATTTGTCACTGTGTGGCTTTGTGAACAATTAAACCTATTTTTTCAGTCAATGTTGTTTGTGTAATCCTGGATATTAAAATGTAACAAGTACATTACCCTGAAAGTCAACAGATGTGCTCATCACCATCAGTTAGGGGTGTAACTATTCTGTTCAATATGCGTTTACATTACTACATAATCATGAATGTAGATTCATAACATCATTCAAGTTGAGCCCTTCAAGTCATTATATACAACATTGCATGTCTATAATCATGATTTCTGAATTCACACCCCTCTGGCTGGCACCTACATCTATATTGGCAAGGTACAGATGAATATAGCATATGTATCTCTGTAAACAAACAATGACACTTCATTCTATCTGTATTCTGTCAACTAGAAAGCATGATATAGTACAAACATACAGAAACAGTGATTACAGTATAACATCATCATACTTTATTTCATACACAGAGCACAAATAGAAATGGACAAGATTGTGCATTAATATCATGGGTGTGGTGTGAACGGATCCCAGTATGGCAAGGGGCTGTGGCAAATCAGAGGACATCTGAAGGGTAATGCATAGCATCTACTAGGGTCACATGTGGTCAGGACCCCACAGTAACCAACAGCATAGAATACGCCATTTCATCAACATAGCTATTAATGCGCATACAACAACCATATGGTTGCTAGAATCAACAGACACTAGAAAACATGGATCATGTGATACTAAGCAATTTCACACACAGTGTGTTTGCATACATTACTGATAATTGGTCAATAGATAATGTGAATCTGGAAAATATAGAGAGGAGGTGTTAGAATAATCATCAGCTGTTATTATAGTACATTGTTTTTACTCTGGACACTTCTGTAAACCAACTAACATGAACGTCATCTACGAGCAGTAATACCATATTGATTCTGTCCTGTTCAGTCAGCCTTCCCGGAATACGTTAAGGATGTGTAATATGACAAGGCTTCACTGTGAACACAATCCTTCAGCAAAATGTACTATCACTATCTACATGGAATAGTTGTGCCATGCTGATATCACATCTCACTGGCATATGGGTGGTGCCAAGGCCAGACAGATTACACTGTTCACATTATCCCTAAACACATGCACATTGATCATGATGTCAAACCAAGGAAATTAGCTGTTCAGTTTGGATGACATGAAATAAATGAATCCACTTTCATAATGTTAACGGGATGGAATGCTACAAAAACATATGTAGAATTGCTGGTTTGGATTAGCAGATCCTAATGGGACTGTGCAACTCTAGAGCATTATAATGAAAAATGACACAGTAATTTTCCTTAGTGAAGAGATATGTAGTCATATATTGCATTTCCAAGCCATCTGCAGTGGTGAATGATACTGATCAAATGCCTGTTGGGAACTGGGTTGAGTGTTTACTAACATGATTGCACTGCTCGAAGATGAAGAATGTCTTTATAGTTGTGAGATTTTGCTATTTACACCTACAGAGACAAGAACAAGATATCAATCATAACAATATTATGATTAAATAAAGCATTTCACCTCAAAGTCAATCCACATTGAACATCAATTGTTGAAATGTTAAACATAACCAGACATGTACACACTCTGTGATAGGATTTTTGTGTCGTTGGGTTCGATCGTACCGCAACCCGTGTTAGCCTTAGCGCTCAAGAGATCCTATCTGCGTAATGATGACCTCAATAGAAAGACTATAATAACACGAGTTCTCAATATATAAGAGGGGCTTTCGTATACGTTGGTCTGATGTGCAGCTATTCCCGAAAGCACTGTTCACGCCGGTGCTTTATGGATACATAAAAGAGTTTTGTTGTGGTAATGTCTGTAAAACGCACAATCATAAGTGAATTTAGCACAACATTTCCGGCTGATGTTCTCTGTTTAAGAATATGCCGTATATGCATACTTTACAGCCTTAGCTTCTATCAGGATACATCCCCCAAGCTAAGGATAATCAGCACCTTCCATACTCCAGCAACAGGCCAGATTGATTTATTTATTCAATTTATTTGTCACTGGGGAAGCTGCAGATCACAGCTGCGAAACCCGTCTGACACTTGTTTTACTATCTATTGATTTTACGATTTTTATCACTGGATTTCTGTACCAGAATCAAACCGGAATTTTTACCAAATAAATATATTTTTATCCATAAAAAATGGTCTGAAGTACTTTGGGGAACCCCGACACGCACACTCGAAAAGTAAACAGCATCAGACTAAATAATATCACCGCCCTACATGGACTCAAGTACCATGGAGTAACACCAACATATACAGCATCTACTTAAACAGAGAACATCAGCCGGAAACGTTGTGCTAAATTCACTTATGATTGTGCGCTTTACAGACATTCCCACAACAAAACTCTTTTATGTACACACTCTGTAGCCAGCCAATAGTCTGTCAACATCTATAACAATCAGTAATCTGTGAGGAGTGATCAGGAGGCCTTCCTGGATGGTCCTAAGACCTCCTACTCCTTGTTACTGGGCCCCCACCGTCCGTACCCGCTGACCATCTACCTCTTTCACATTGTTGTGGTGTGGGAGCAGAGGGTGCCACTACACTAGGTGGCTGGGGATCATGTGGAGATGGTGTCTGAGACGAGGAGGCAGACATCTCGGGTTGCGGTTGTGCAGCCGAAGGCTGGAGAGGTATGGGCCGGCAGGGGAGTAGACACATTAACATGCGTCTCTCCCAACTGACCCGTTCCTCATATCTCTCCATCCTTCAGTTGTGCCTCCTCATCTCAGCATGGAGAGCTTGAGTGCTAGCCTGGAGGGCTCTATTGCCAGCCAGGATGGCGCTACTAAGGCGGCACTGCCTCTCACTTAACTGTAGCACCCGCTCAGCCCTTTCTTGTTGTGCCTGCTCCTCTCTGTGACACTGGGCCAATATGTTGCACAATTGCACAAATACTGGTGGCAGAGGGGCCACAGGCAAGGCCTGAAAGGCTGGAGGTGTTTGCTGGCTGGCTGATGGAGGAGATGGCAACTCAGCGGGTGGCGACTCAGCGGGTTGAGCCGCTACTGAGGGTGGAGCCTCTGCTGAGGGTGGAGCCCCTGCTGAGGGTGGAGCCGCTGAGGGAGGCACAGCAAAGGGAGGCACAGCAAAGGGTGGTACAGAATAGGGTGGCCACTGCTGCATTGGTGGCTGGTGCAGGCCCTGATGTGGCAGCATATAGCCCTGATGAATGGCCAGGTGTATTGAAAGATGGGTACCCATGTCCAACATTATATGGCCTTGGATAAGGGGCAGCATGGTAAGGGGAAGCATAGGATGATGGCATCCATGTGGTGTGCTGCCCCCATTGCTGGGATAATGCTGTTGGCAGCTGGGAGGTCTGGGACCAGGACATGGCCGGCTGATATTGCTGGTATGGCTGTGGCCGGCTAGATGTTGCAGTAGAGGGCCCAGGCATCACTTTCCACTCTTCATAAGCCAGTGATGTGGATGGTCCCGGGCCCTCTTGGATGTCCTTGGATGTCCTCCTCTGCTGGACTTGTGGGTACTGCAATGGAATAAACATATATTTCAGTTGGTTGCCATACACAATGCAGCTATGCATTTATATATCCTTGACATCATGGTCACCTGTGATTGACTGTGGTGTTTGGGTCACACAGATGAGACAGGAGCTGCATAATAAGCATTGTGTATCATGGCTCATATGGATATGTACTGCATGTGCATCAGACATGTGCTGTGCTGGATCTGCTGTGCAGTGTATGAGACTGACCAATCTGTGACAAGTTTCCAGCAATGGTTGTTAATAAGCAGCTGATACATGGGCCAGGTTAGGACAGTGTGTGACACACATGCAGTCCTACAGAGCCAGTATCCCCATATGCTGCACAGCCAGATTTTTACTCTCTATCGCAGTGGAGGCCAAAGTCAGGCCTTTATTTGTGGATTGCCATGCTGCACCCAGCTGAGAATATCATTCTCCAAGTCATTTAGTCTAATTGACTCACCTGTGCACATAAAGGAAATCCATATATCCAGGCCTGTGCGCAGCCCAGCAAGTTTGACTTTGGACACCCCTGCTCTATTGCAATCAATCTGGATATAATTGGAAATTGACATATCAGGTATACAAATTCGGAACATGAAAGGTTTGCTACCAGGACTGAAATGGTTATTGTCGCCCCATATATCATTAGTCAACCATAGGGCTTACAGTGCTATTGAATGTCACTTATCCCTGCGTGTGTGCAGGGGTGTAGGAGGCCATAAAATTCTTGAGCAAGGGTGGGCAGGTTAGTTCCTAGAGGGCCACACAGGTGAGTCAATCTCCTCTTAAGTCATCATGATTGACTCACCTGTACACAGAAAGGATATCTTGAAAGGCAGGCATGTATGTGACCCTCCTTACCCACCCCTGTTCTAGAGGGATACAGCTCATTATATACAACAGCCAGAATACAAGCCTATTTATACATGCAAAGATACATACATACAAACAGCATGATATCTTGAAGGGCTGGCATGTATGTGGCCCTCCTTACCCACCCCTGTTCTAGAGGGATACAGCTCATTATATACAACAGCCAGAATACAAGCCTATTTATACATACAAACATACATACATACAGCATGTTATCTGCAGGCTTTTGGACAGCCCATCCCCCCACAATCTCAGACAACCATGTGTGGGATGTGATATGATACTCACGTGCAGTGTGCTAGAGTGATCTGTGTCCACCTGGCCTGGTATGCCCACCACTGCTTCAGCAGGAATAAAGTTCATGGCTGTCCTCTCCCATTCCTTATATGCAAAGTCAGCAGCAGGACCACCACCTGTACCACGTGCTGCCTTCTTGGCCATCTTCCTTTTTACCATCATTTTTAAGTCATCAAACTTATGGCGCACAGACCTCCAGTCCCTATTGATGACCCCTACTGCCGACACAGCTGTGCCAATTTGGGACCAGGCCTGCTCCCTCTGGCTGGCATTGACATCTCTCCCACCACATATGATCCCCTGGCGGGCACAGATTTCCCTGAGGAGAACCTGTATCTCCTCTGGCCTATAACTGGGGACCCTGGCCCTTGCCACAACCCATTGCCCTATGGACTGTGCCTGGGACACCTGCTCTTCCTCTTCTCTCCCTGGGGCCGCTCCCTCATCCCGACCACCTCCCACCAAGGGATCAGGCCCCTGACCCTCTGCCCATTCTCCTTGTATTCCTACATCTGGGGGCACCTCCCTCCACCCCTGCTCTCCTCCTTGCTCTCCTCTTCCTCTTCCTCTCCCTCCTCATCCCTCTTGATCTTATTCCTCTTCTCCTCCTCTCCTCACTCTACCCCTCTGATGTTACCCCCACTCTCCTCCTCGCCTCTCTTGCCTTACTTTCCTCCTCCTCTACCCTCCTATGAAAATAAAATAACAATGAATATATATATAATATGTATGTGTAGGTTTATGGGGTAAAAAAAGAAGATGTGAGTATTATGTGTAATTCAGTAATTGTTAGGGGGGGACAGGTGCTGGGGGGAGGGGGGGTATGGGGGGTGTAGGTGTGCAGTGGCCTACCACCAGGTGTAGCTATGTGTACGTATTATCTAGAGTGTGAATTATGTGATATCAGTAATTATGTGTGTTGTGAATGTGTGCCACGGAAATCAAAGTTATCCGAGATACCGTCCCTCGTTCGCAAGTCCTAAGGTGTACGAGATCGCGTCCCTTGCTCGTACCTCGCAGCACTTAGAATTTAATAGCGTTGTAAACTGTCTCATTTTTCCACTGCGTAGGCCTTGCGTTTTCACCTCGTATTTACGAGGCTACAATTTAATAAGGCTGTTGGTTCTTATTAGCTGTCAAACCCATATTCTTTGTTTATATGTTCACATACCCCCTCCTCTATATTCCTCGACACTTTGTAGATATGCTATGTAATGGGGGGGTTGCTCCATAAGTTCCTGGATAAAAAAAATAAGTTTCATAAAATGTTCATTGAGCAGTTTTGTTCAGACTTTAACAAAGCTATCTGTAAAACATGGCTCAATTTGATTCAAAGGCATCAGGGAGGTAGAGGCATAGAGGCATCTTTGGGTCTTTATTATTTTTAATGACTTTCCGGGAGTACATGCTCTCACTACAAAATAGCAGTCTTATTAAATTCCAGCCTCGTAGATAAGAGGCTTCTACTTAAATCATACGTGCTGCAAATTTCTAAAAGTTACAACGCTATTAAATTAGCCCTGCTGCGAGCAACGCGCTAGCTACGCAGGAGGGCCATCCGTATCAACACAGAGAAAATCTACATGAGGAGTGAAAGCCTGCGAGATGATTTCGCAGGCTCCCACACGTCATCAATTGCTGCGGGGTCCTAAATGGTCAATATACGGTTAATATACAATAAATCCTATCTAAAATACATACCGCTATCTATCTAATATACAATAAATCCTAACTATCTAAAATACATACCCCTATATATCTAATATACAATAAATCCAACTATCTAAAATACATACCCCTATCTATCTAATATAAAATAAATCCTAACTATCTAAAATGCATACCCCTATCTATCTAACATACAATAAATGCTTTCTACATACAGAAACCCTAATTCTAACCTAAAATAAAACAATTAAGACAACTTACCTGTGCAGATGTCCTTTCAGATCACCAACCTAGGGGGAAAAAAATAGAGCAACACATTTACATACAATAAATAAACATTATAAACATTCTAAATATTCTACTCACCTTTCCAGCATGTCCTTATTCTTCTTCTTTTCTTCTCCGGCGCGGCCCCTGTTAAAAAAAACCATTACATTAGTACAACATATAGACACAAAATAAAGTAAAATAAACATAATATACATTCAACTTACGTTGGCGCAATGTCCCCGCCTCATCCTCTTCTGCCCCGATTGGGCCCTGGAAAAATCTGCAAAAAACTAACAGAGGTCCGCACTCGGGAACCTCCCCAACCCTAATGAGCCTCCTAGAGCCTTTTCTGGAAAAGGAAATAGGCAATGGTTCCTTCTGATGGGCTGAAAACGCTGTCTATCCAATTTCTGCCAATCAGAAGGAGCCAATAGGATGGGATACACCCCAAAATCCCACTCTGATTGGCTAACGCACCTGTCAATCTTTATTTAAACCAATCACAAGGTGCAGATGCCGTCAGCCAATCACAATGGGATACACCCGTGATTGGCTGAAGGCATCTGCTTATTCTGATTGGTTGCAGTGACAACAGCCAATCACAATGGGATACACCCCCACGGGGTGATTGGCTGAAGACATCTGCGCCTTCTCATTGGCTGTTGTCAATGTCAACCGTCATGGCACTTATGTGGTTAATGTTAGGGTTGAAACTGCCCCATAAGTGTCATAATATTAATGAAGGGCTTATGGGGGTCTGTTTTGACCCCCATGAGTTATAGGGTTAATTAAGGCTTATGGGGTTCTGTATTGACTCCCATGAGTCATCAGGTTAATTAAGGCTTATGGGGGTCTGTATTGACTCCCATGAGTTATACGGTTAATTAGGGGCTTATGGGGGTCTGTATTGATCCCCATGAGTGACAGGGTAAATTAAGGGCTTATGGGGGTCTATATTGACCCCCATGAGTGATAGGGTTAATTAAGGGCTTATGGGGGTCTGTATTGACCCCCATGAGTTATACGGTTAATAAAGGCTTATGGGGGGCCGGATTGACACCCATGAGTGACAGGGTTAATTAAGGGCTTATGGGGGTCTGTATTGACCCCCATGAGTGACAGGGTTAATTAAGGGCTCATGGGGTACTGTATTGACCCCCATGAGTTATGGGGTTAATTTTAGTTGCCTGGGGTTAATATTTTTTAGTGTGAGTCCTTTCAGGACCTTTACGGTCCTTTAAGGACTTGCAAGGTGGGAAATTAAAATTTTGAAATGCAGCAGGGCCACGATTAGTGCCGATCGGGGACCCCCACTGCAAGGGGTTAATGTGGGGGGCTGCAGGGTTCCCTATGGACCCCTGCAGCAAGGCGTTAATGTGGGAACACTTCAGGGATCCCAATGGGGACCCCCAGCACAGAGAGGGGTTAATTTTAGGTGCCGCGGCCGGGATTGCTGATTGTGTGACGCCGTTCCTTTAAGGAGCCGCGGTGGGGAATTTAAACGTTTTAAATGCAGCAGGTGCCTGATCTATGCCAATCGGGGACCTCCGCTGCAAGGGTTAATGTGGGGACACTTCGGGGGTCCCAATGGGACCCTCATCATAGAGGGGGTTTAATTTTAGGTACCGCGCCTGGGATTGCTAATATCGTCCCGCAGGCCCTTTAAGGAGCCGCGGCGGGGAATTTAAAAGTTTTAAATGCAGCGGGGGCCTGATCTATGCCGGTCGAGGACCCTCGCTGCAAGGGGTTAATGTGTGGGGGGGCTGCAGGGGTCCCCTGCAGCATAGGGATGTGTCTAGGGAGCAGGGGCGAGCATCACACGGCGGTGTCGGGCTGCTCCGAGGCAGCACGTAAAGGTTTTAGGATCCCTTGCTAGCACTTTTTTGTGCACGTAGGGATTCTTCCGAGTTTCAAGATCCACCACATAGATTTAAGGCTGCGTGTTACTCCGTAGCTCTCTCAGAGCTTATTCTCGGCCAGTTTTCGGAGTCATCTCGCAAAGCAGGCTGCAAGGGAAGTATTGGGGATTCGGTCCTCGTAAACAGCAAAAAACTGCCTTTTGCGAGGACTGAGTGAACTACGATGGCTAATTTAATAAGGCCCTAGATGTTCAAGGTTTGCAGTAATATGTCATCTTTAGTAAAAAGGATCAATTGGACTCTATCCAATACTCATCCAAAGTTACAAAATAGCATTTCTTTGGAATTTCCACAATAGGGAGCAATAGCACAGAGAGAGAGAGAAAAGGCTTGAAAGGGATAGGTTATATTTTGAAGTGCCAATTTATGGTTAACCCATCTAGATTCAAATATGATTGAAGAAACATGCAACGTGTTTCTCAATTATGGCATTGGTAAGGTTTTTATTTTGTTGTCTGTGAAAGAGAGAATAAGAAATAGTCATTGAAATCTCAGGGAACCCTTTCACAGACTTTAAAAAGCTCTTGTTTAGCACATTGTGACCGTTTCAATCTTGTAACTATGTTATTTTTAATTACTATATGGTAAGGTTTGGATTGTAATTTCTTTCCACAGTTCAGCAATAGCACACATGACTGCATTCAATATAAAGGAGGTTAATTTGTTTTGAAGATTGGTAAATGTATCCAATTTTTTTTAACTAAAAAAGCAGGGACAGGACTTGATATCCACATAATCCACAACCACATTTAATATTAGTTTTATTAACTAATGATTTTATGAAATGTTCAGCTGAACTAGATTCTTTCCATCAAATATCAAGATTGCAGGTTTGCGAGTGGAAAGCACTATGTACACTAGAATCTAACCTCAAAGACAGAGCCCTCCATTATTTTGCAGTGTAAACAAAATTTAAAAAAATGTTGTCTTGTGCAAAATTAATGTATAGCGCTATAGAATATGTTGGTGGGTTACAAATAAATGAAAATAATAAACAATTTTAGATTTATCCATTCTGAGAAATAGTATACAACACCAAAATAACATATATAGCCTTTTTTTTTATCACACAGAAGTAAATGAGCCTTCAATTTCTAATTTGATGCCATTTTTAATTTCCCAGACTATAAAATACGTGGCAAAATAATAAACCTGGTTAATAGGAGGGAGTACATTTCTTTAGACAAAATCGATTTTGTGTTATGTACAGATTGTTTTTATTTCCTCTCGTTGGGCTAAAAATGTAACTGTATTAATCTTAATAAATTCTGGAGCAGAATTATTTTGGAGTAAAGTGGGGTGAAGGCATTTGCAAAGTTATGAATGGCAGTCAGAATAGAATAGATTGTGATTAGTTTAGTATTAATTTCTGCCCACTCCTTAGGTTTGTAAGATATTAAATTTCGAAGTGTGATTTCTGACAAGTGAGTTCTATAGACTTTAGGGACCATAATATAAAATCTAGATACATTCTCTTATTGTACTTTCTACTTGCCTGTTGTGTTCCTATCAAAGCTTCTACTTGTCTATTGCTGTAAAGGACATTTCTTAAAGATCTTGCCATGTCATTGTTCCATATTAAAGTGCATATGGAAATAGTCTTAAATTAGTAAATTGCTCTTCAGAGGAAGAGTAACCTTGGTTAAAAACATTTATTTGCAGTTTTATTTGTCGGTTCTCGAGATCACATTTTATATTTCTTCCATGATTCAATTTCCATGCATTGATTTGTTTACAGTTTTCTTTGGACAGATTATCATGGCATGTGAGTATGATGATACTAGGTTATTCAAGAAATGTGGTTTTGAATCTAAATGGGAAAGTAAGCTACTGTGTAGGTGGTGATGCTTGTACAAAGATTAAGTAGTTCACTTACAATAAGGGATACATGAATTGCAGTAAATATATGCACATAGATTGAAAACAAGCTAAAAGACAGGAAAGAAGGAAAGGAAAAGTTGTTGTAAATGGATATAGTCAGATTGGGCTCATGTGGTAAGAGTGATTCATCAGGATCCAGTATTCGATACTTCTTTTATATAACATATGTATTAAATGTATATGAAAGTGAGTTGGGATATGAATGCATCCAGTAGAATGCATCATAACCCACCTAGCAAAAATGTTTGCATGTAAAAATGCAAGCATTTTTTGTGGGAAAAAAATGTGCTTGGGGGGATGTAGACACCCCCAGCAACTGTGCTGGGCATATTGGATATTTAATTATAAAATTGATATCCATTCCAAAGTGCATGCGCATGCTGATTGGCATTTCAGCCAATCAGCAAGCAGCGGTGACGTCAGCCGTGATGTCACCGTTGCTTCCGAACACCTTCAAGCATAGCTCTGAGGTTTCGGAAAATTGCCCTGCTGGGAGGAGGGAGGAAGGGGGAAGGGAGAAGGGAGGGATGATGGCAGCCTTGGAGGAGGAGAGAGGGAGAAGGCCAGGACGACAAGGGAGAGGTAGAAGACAGGGATGGCGGCGGTGGAGGAGAGTGAAGGAGGAGGGAGAAGGCAGGGACGGTGGCGGAGGAGAGAGAGAGAGTGTATGTCTGAGTGTGTATATATGTCTGAGTGTGTGTCTGAGTGTGTGTGTATGTCTGAGTGTGTGAGTATATCTGAGTAAATTTGTATGTCTGAGTGCATGTGTATGCCTGAGTTTGTGTGTATGTAAGAGTGAGTGAGTGTGTATGTCTGTGTGAGTGTGTATGTGTGAGTGTGTCTTTGTGTGAGTGTCTGTGTTTGTGTGAGTGTCTGAGTGTGTGTCTATGTGAGTGTGTGTGTGTCTGTGTGAGTGAGCATGTCTGTGTGCATGTCTGAGTGTGTGAGAGTGTGAGTGTGTTTCTGAGTGTGTAAGTGTCTGAGTATGTGTCTGAGTGTGAGTCAGTGTGTCTGCCTGTGTGTGAGTGTGTCTGTGTGCGTGTCTGTGAGTGTGAGTGAGTATGTATGTCTGTGTGAGTGTTTGTGTGAGTCTGTATGTGTGCGTGAGTGTATGTCTGTGTGAGTGTACATGTCTGTGTGTATGTCTGTGTGAGTGTTTGTGTGAGTGAATGTGTGTATTGGTATGAGTGAGTCTGTGTCAGTGAGTGTGTATGTCTGTGTGAGGCTTGGGCAGGTGATGGGGCAAATCACTGGGGCTGGGGGAGATGATGGGGCAATTACCTGGGGCAGGGGGAGGTGATGGGACAATTACCTGGTGCTGGGGGCAATTTACTTGGGCTGGGGGTGTGCGAATGTCTGTGTGAGTGTTTGTGTGAGTTTGTTTCTGTGAGTGAGTGAGTGTGTGTGTTTGTGTTAGTGTGAGTGATTGTGTGTATTGGTATGAAAGAGTCTGTGTGAGTGAGTATGTCTGTGAGTGAGAGTGAGTCTGAGTGTGTGTGTGCGTGAGTGTCTGAGGGTGAGTGAGTGATAGTGTGTCACAGGGCAATTCACTGGCGCTGGGTGAGGTCACTAGGCAATTCTCTGGGACTGAGGGTCAATTCACTGGGTCAGGAGAAGGCGATGGGGGACTTACCTTGGGCTGGGGGGCAATTACTTGGGGCTGGGGCAGGTGATATGCCCCATCACCTTGGGCAGGTTATGTGTCCCATTCACTGGGGCTGAGGGAGATGATGGGGCAATTCACTGGGGCTGGTGGAGTGTATATGTCTGTGTGAGTGAGTGTCTGAGGGTGTCTTTGTGAGTGAGTGAGTGAGTGAGTGTGTATGTCTGTGTGAGTGTGTCTGTGTGTGAGTTTCTGGATTTGTGTGTGTATCGGTCTGAGTGTGCATGTGTCTGTGTGAGTGTGTCTGTGTGAGTGAATGTGTCTGTGTGAGGAAGGGGAAGGCAATGGGGCAATTACCTGGGGCTGGGGGGCAATTCACTGGGGCTGGGCCAGGTGATATTCCCATCACCTGGGGCAGGTGATGTGCCCCATTCACTGGGGCTGGGGGAGATGATGGGGCAATTTACTGGGGCTGGGAGAGTGTGCATGTCTGAGCGTGTGTGTATGTGAGTGTGTGTATGAGTGAGTGTCTGAGTGTGTCTGTGTGAGAAAGTGTCTCTGTGTGTGAGTGTCTGAGTGTGAGTGTGTGTCTGTTTGAGTTTGTCTGTGTGAGCGAGTGTTTGAGTGTGAGAGTCTGAGTGTGAGTGAGTGTGTCTGATTGGGTGTCCGAGTGTGTCTGAGTGCATGTCCGAGTGTGTGTCTGAGTGTGTGATAGTGTAAGTGTGTTATAGTGTGTGTGAGAGTATGTGAGTGTCTTTGTCTGTGTGAGTGTGTGTGTCTGTGTGAGTGAGGGAGTGAGTGTATATGTCTGTGTGAGGCTTGGGCAGGTGATGGGGCAAATCACTGGGGCTGGGGGAGAGGATGGGTCAATTACCTGGGGCAGGGGTGGTGAAGGGACAATTACCTGATGCTGGGGGCAATTCACTTGGGCTGGGGGAGTTCATGGGGGGAGTTCATGTCTGTGTGAGTGAGTTTGTATGTCTATGTGTGTGAGTGAGTGTGTATGTCTATGTGTATGTCTGTGTGAGTATTTGAGTGAGTTTGTTTCTGTGAGTGAGTGAGTGAGTGTGTGTGTCTGTGTGAGTGTGAGTAATTGTGTGTATTGGTATGAGTCTGTGTGAGTGAGTGTGTAAGTCTGTGTGAGTGTGTATGTCTGTGAGTGAGAGTGAGTCTGAGGCAATTCACTTGGACTGGAGGGCAATTCACTGGGGCTGGGAGAAATGATGGGGCAATTCACTGGGGCTCAGGGGCAATTCACTGGGGCTGGGGAAGGTGATGGGGAGAATCACTGGGGATTAGGGAGATGATGGAGCAATTCACTGGGCCTGGGGAAGGTCATGAGGTAATTCTAGTGGGCTGGGGGGGCATTCACTGGGTCAGGGGAAGGCGATGGGGCAATTACCTGGGGCTGGGGGGCAATTCACTGGGGCAGGTGATATGCCCCATCACCTTGGGCAGGTGATGTGTCCATTCACTGGGGCTGGGGAAGATGATGGGACAATTTACTGGGGCTGGGGAGTGTGTATGTCTGAGCGTGTGTGTATGTCTGAGTGTGTGTGTGTGTGAGTGAGTGTCTGAGTGTATCTGTGTGAGAAAGTGTGTCTGTGTGTGAGTGTCGGAGTGTGCATGTGTGTCTGTGTGAGTATGTGTCTGTGTGAGTGAGTGTGTTTCTGTGTAAGTGTGAGTTTGTAAGTGTCTGAGTGTGTACTGAGTGGGTGTCTGAGTGTAAAAGTCTGAGTGTGTCTGTCTGATTGGGTGTCTGAGTGTGTCTGCATGCATGTCTGAGTGTGTGTCTGAGTGTGTTATACTGTAAGTGTGTTATAGTGTGGGTGAGAGTCTGTGAGTGTCGATGTCTGTGTGCCTGAGCGTGTGTGTATGTCTGAGTAAGTGTGAGTGAGTGTCTGAGTGTGTCTGTGTGAGTAAGTGTGTCTGTCTGTGAGTGTCTATGTGTGAGTGTGTCTCTGTGAGTCAGTGAGTGTGTGTGAGAGTGTCTGAGTGTGTGTCTATGTGAGTGAGTGTGTGTCTGTGTGAGTGGGTGTCTGAGTGTGTCTGTGTGCATGTCCGAGTGTGTGTCTGAGTGTGAGTGTGTGATAGTGTAAGTATGTGATAGTGTGTGTGTGTATATGTCTGTGTGTCTGTGTGAGTGAGTGTGTATGTCTGTGTGAGTGAGTCTGAGTGAGTGTGTGTCTGTGTGAGTGAGAGTATGAGTCTATGTCTGTGTGAGTGAGTTTGTATGTCTATGTGTGTGAGTGAGTGTGTATGTCTATGTGTATGTCTGTGTGAGTATTTGAGTGAGTTTGTTTCTGTGAGTGAGTGAGTGTGTGTGTCTGTGTGAGTGTGAGTAATTGTGTGTATTGGTATGAGTCTGTGTGAGTGAGTGTGTAAGTCTGTGTGAGTGTGTATGTCTGTGAGTGAGAGTGAGTCTGAGTGAGTGTGTGTGGGTGAGTGTCTGAGGGTGAGTGAGAGATAGTGTGTAACAGGGCAATTCACTGGCGCTGGGGGAAGTCACTGGGCAATTCTCTGGGGCTGAGTGTCAATTCACTGGGTCAGGGGAAGGTGATGGGGCAATTCACTGGGGCTGGAGGGCAATTCACTGGGGCAGGTGACATGCCCCATCACCTGGGGCTGAGGGAGATGATGGGGCAATTCACTGGGGCTGGGGGAGTATGTATGTCTTAATGAGTGTGTATGTCTGTGTGAGTGAGTATCTGAGTGTGTCTTTGTGAGTGAGTGAGTGTGTATGTCTGTGTGAGTTTCTGTATTTGTGTGTGTCTGTGTGAGTGTGTGAGTGAATGTGTCTGTGTGTGTGAGTGTGTGAGTGTCTGGGTGTGTGTCTGTGTGAGTGAATGTGTCTGTGTGTGTGTGTGTGAGTGTGTGAGTCTCTGAGTGTATGTCTGAGTGTAAGTGTGTCTGAGTGTCTGTGTTTGTGTGAGTGTGTCTCTGTGAATGAATGGGTGTGTATGAGTGGGTGTATTTGTGTGAGTGAGTCTGTGTGAGTGAGTGTGTATGTCTGTGTGAGTGTGTATGTCTGTGTAAATGAGAGTGAGTCTGTGTGAGCATTTGTGTGAGTGTGTATCTGTGAGTAAATGTGTGTGTCTGTGTGAGTGAGTGTCTGTATTGATATGAGTGAGTCTGTGTGAGTGAATGGGTATGTCTGTGTGAGTGTGTATGTCTGTGAGAGTGTGTGAGGGTGAATGTCTGAGGGTTAGTGAGTGAGTGACAGGGTGTCCTGGGGCAATTCACTGTGGCTGGGGGGAGGTCACAGGGAATTCTCTGGGGCTGCTGGGTGATTCACTGGGTCTGGGGCAGGTGATGGGGCAATTCACTTTGGCTGTGGGAGATGATGGGGCAATTAACTGGGACAGGGGGAGGTGAAGGGACAATTACCTGGGGCTGGGGGGCAATTCACTTGGGCTGGGGGAGTTCATGGGGCAATTCACTTGGACTGGAGGGCAATTCACTGGGACAGGGGGAGGTGATGGGGAAATTCACTGGTGCTGAGGGGCAATTCACTGGGGCTGGGGCAGGTGATGGGGAGAATCACTGGGGTATTCGGAGATGATGGGACAATTCACTGGGGCAAGGGAAGGTCACTGGGCAATTCTCGTGGGCTGGGGGGGAATTCTCTGTGGCTTGGGGAGATAATGGGGCAATTCACTGGGACCGGGGGTCAATTCACTGGGGCTGGGACAGGTGATGGGGCAATTCACTAGGGCTGGGGGAGATGATGGGGCAATTCACTCGGCTAGGTTGGGTCACAAGGCAATTCACTGGGGCTAAGGTGCAATTCACTGGGGCTGGGGCAAGTGATGGGGCAATTCACTGGGACTGGGGCAGGTGGTTGGGCAATTTACTGGGGCTAGAGGAGATGATGGGGCAATTCACTGGGGATGGGGGTGGTCATGGGGCAATTCTCTGGGACTGAGGGGCAATTCAATGGGGCTGGGGCAGGTTATGAGGCAATTTACTGGGGCTGGAGGAGATGATGGGGCAATTTACTGGGGCTGGCAGAGGTCATGAGGCAATTCACTGGGACTGTGTGAGTGAGTGTGTATGTCTGTTTGAGTGTGTATGTCTGTGAGTGAGAGTGTGTGTGGGTGAGTGTCTGAGGGTGAGTGAGTGAGAGTGTGTCATGGGGCAAATTCTCTGAGGCTGTGGGGCAATTCAATGTGACAGGGCCAGGTGCTGGGACAATTCACTGGGACTGGGGGAGATGATGAGACAACTACCTGGGGCAGGGGGAGGTGAAGGAAAAATTACCTGGGGCTGGGGGGCAATTCACTTGGGCTGGGGAAGTTCACAGGGCAATTCACTTGGACTGGCGGGCAATTCACTGGGGCTGGGGGAGGTGATGGGGCAAATCACCTGGGCTGGGGGAGATGATGGGGCAATTGGCTGGGGCTGGGGAAGGTCACAGGGCAATTCTTGTGGGCTGGGGGGGAATTCATTGGGGCTGGGGGCAATTCCCTGGGACTGGGGAAGGTCACGGGGCAATTCTTGTGGGCTGGGGTGCCAGTCACTGGGGCTTGGGGAGGTTAAGGGTGGAATTCACTGGGGCTGGGGGGGGGGGCAATTTACAGGGCTGGGACAGGTGATGGGGCAATTCACTGGGGCTGGGGGAAAAGATGGGGCAATTCACCAGGGATGGGGGAGGTCACTATGCAATTCACTGAGGGGCAATTCACTGGGGCTGGGGCAGGTGATGGGGCAATTTACTAGGGCTGGGGGAGATGATGGAGCAATTCACTGGGGCTGGGAGAGGTCACCTTTTTTAAAGGCCTCAGAGGCTGCAACACCTAAGCAAGAGGCACCACTAACCCAGCACTGCCATGAAGACCAAGAAACTCTCCAAACAAGTAAGGCACAATGTTGTGGATAAGTACAAGTCGGGGTTAGGTTATAAAAAAATATCCAAATCTTTGATGATCCCCAGGAGCACCATCAAATCTATTATAACCAAATAGAAAGAACATGGCACAACAGCAAACCTGCCAAGAGACGGCCACCCACCACAACTCACGGACAGGGCAAGGATGTCATTAATCAGAGAGGCAGCACAGAAACCTAAGGTAACTCTGGAAGAGCTGCAGAGTTCCACAGCAGAGACTGGAGTATCTGTACATAGGACGACAATGAGCCGTACTCTCCATAGAGTTGGGCTTTATGGCAGAGTGGTCAGAAGAAAGCCATTACTTTCAGCAAAAAACAAAATGGCACGTTTTGAGTTTGCAAAAAAACATGTGGGAGACTCCCAAAATGTATGGAGGAAGGTGCTCTGGTCTGATGAGACTAAAATTTTACTTTTCGGCCATTAAAGAAAACGCTATGTCTGGCACAAACCAAACACATCACTGTCACGACCGGCCAATTTAGGGGACCACGCTCACCCCAAATCTCTCTCTCTCTCCACGGTTGCAACCTTTTGTTCAGATCTCAACACCAGCAGACACTTCAGTTGACAGCATCATTACTGCAGAGACATGCACCTCAGACCCCTATTCTTAGGATCTAAGAATCACACCCATGTACCTTGGATTAGTACAAGCAGACTCTGACACCACCTGTGTTTAGTGTGTCAAAAGTCAGACTGGCCACTTCTTTATTGTTACAAAGATATATAAAAAAAAAAACAGAAAGATGACACAAAACACCAAAGACTGCCCCCAGTTCTAGCCCAACCTCCTAGGCAAATAGCTTGCTATTCCCCCTCACCCACATGATTTCCTGATGTAGAGAGGCATCTGACTTTCTTCTAATTACACCTTTTGTTTCTCCTCTTACAGAGCCATAAAACTAGTTACCCCTTTCATGAATAAAGCCAGAGCCTTCACACGTGGCCGATCGCAGGGCCATATAAATTCCACTATCCTATTTCTAACACAGATACAGTTTTGCAATGTTAGTCAATTACAGCACCACATGCACTTATTACATCCATGATGTAAATGTTAAGCAAATTGTTAGTACCTTCTAACCACACATAAAATAACTGATGAACCCCAAATAGTCCAGTGGGCCCTTCTGTTCATAACAATCACATTACCCAAAGAACATTTCCCCCTAAAGTCAATACTTTGTAGAGGTACCTTTTGAGGCAATCACAGCTCCAAGTCGCTTTGGATAAGTCTCTATGAGCTTGCCACATCTTACCACTGGGATTCTTGCCCATTCCTCCTTGCAAAATTGCTCCAGCTCCTTCAAGTTGGATGGTTTGCGCTTGTGAACAGCAATCTTTAAGTAAATAGTTATGCACATTGACTTTTTCTGTGATTTTGTCCTATTCGTTCTTTGCTTCACAATGACAAAAAAAACATATTCAAAGTTGTTGGCATGTTCTGTAAATTAAATTATGCAAATCCTCAAACAATCCATGTTAATTCCAGTTTGTGAGGCAACAAAACACAAAAAATGCCAAGGGGGTGAATACTTTTGCAAGGCACTATAAATGTAAAATTATGCTTTTGGGAAGGAAAAATAAGTATGCAACTTATAATCCTAGGAGTATCAGAGATATAAAGGGGTTTACAAAAGCAACCACCAAAGGAAAGTTAAATATTAGCATTCTTTAAGAGGGATATTGAAGCAAGGGAAGCAAATATGACTCTGCCATTTTAAAAATCCCGATGGAATACAATTTTGGGCAACACTATTTTAATAAGCAGAAAATGTACAGAGAAGAGCAAAAACATTAATACATGAAGAGGATGGAGCTCTGAAGAAAGACTAACCAAACATATTTTCTCTAGAATAAAGGTGCTTTAGAGGAAATATGATTACCTTACATAAATTTATCCATGGTTAATATAAGGCTTTGTTAGGGGAACTTTTTGTGTGAAGAGGTTTTCAGCTGACAAGAGGACATCCCTTGAGGTTAGAAGAAAAAGGATTTCACATTAATGAAAGAAAAGGGCTCTTCATAGTAAGGGCAGTCAGATGGTGGAACTATCTATCAAAGGAGTTTGTGACAACATTTCAAATAGATATATTTTTGAAAAATATAAAAAGGCTTATGTTAGATAATTAGAGAAGGAGGGACATTGATTCAGGTAGTAATCAGATTTCCAGGAAGGAATATTTCTTTCTTATGCAACAATTGGCAGTGTTTCAATAGAGTTTTTTGTTTGCCTTCCTCTGGATAAATTAACAGTTCATTAATTACAAGAATCAGAGGAGATCTAAAAAGGATGAACTTGATGGACTAAAAGTAAAGCAGGCAAAAAAGGTAAATTGTGAGCTGGGGAAGGATAATAGTCATCTACTTTTTATTATTTCACATGATTGTATAATATTAATGGGTGAGTTGTTTCTGAGAAAATGTAGTTCTCTTAAATTGAAAGCAGGTCAGTTGGAGTCTGACAACTAGTATGTGATTACAAAACTAGTGGAATTAGCGATTTGGGTGGAACAAGGCTTGATTGATCAAATGAAGTTAGAGGAAGAAATCATAAGGTATTACTGTACCTACCAAAGGAGTAGGATGAATAATCATTAGTAGAGGTCAGTATTTTTTTCTCAGTTTTTCAATGATATTAAGGCATGTCTACCTTAAGCTGCGTAAGTTAGGTTTTCTTAGGGAAGTTTTGTCTCTCCCTTAATATGTAGTTTCCCAGTTCTCGTATTTAAACTTACATTTGTGGGGAGAAGCTTGAGAGTCAAGATAAGCTTTTTACCTGACAAAATTACAACTGCATTATTTAGTAATTGGAATACATTGGAACCTTTATTAATACAGAAGTGAAAAAGGGTGACAACTTAGTCATTTTTTTATCATTTGTTTTATATAACTACCAGCAAGGAACAATAAAATTATCATACATGATAAAACATTGAAGAAGGGAACACCTAATGTTACAACAAACATACCATTTCTTATAAACAGTCTAGTAAAGTTATGCCAAATTAGCTGGACAAAAAGGCTAAATATATTATAGTGTTTTATAATTAAAAATACCTAAAGGTCTACTTGCATGTTAGACATGAATGATAGATTTTATCACTTACTGCTCCTACACTCTCTGAATGCAGTAAAATGGATGCATTAAACAATTCAATGGTTTCCTTATGCTTTAGGTAGTGTACTGTCAGAAAATACTAAATGGTTTGTTTTCCTCCTCTCTAAATTGTTGGTAAGAAAGGTTTGCATTCAGCAACTTGTATCAATACATTGTGTTTGCAAAGACAACAGAAATCAAACTGATCAATGAAAGCAGGAACAAAGGGAGAGAATGAGAATAATCCAAATGAGTAACGACCTATCATTTGGTTTTATTTATAGCTATTGTGGTATGTTAGTGCTTAGCCTTACATCTTTTTGTCTTGATTTCAAGCTCGTAAGTGTGGCGGTTGAGCTAAATCTACGCTACTGATTTTTTTTTTGTTATTTTAACATAGGTAATCTCAAAGCAAGAACCAGTTAAAGTTCAATGTACCCAACTATCAAACAGAGGATCACTATCAGTGGACTCTCCTGCTTGTGCAAGGAGATACCTGGACCAAATACAAAGAACAGTAGCACATATGTATTATATTGCAAAACTGTTTACCTGCACTATGTGTTACTGATGAATATGCAATTGTTTGTGCACCACTTTGTGCATGTGAGGTACAGCTCTTGGTGATTCCCTGTGCACGCCATTTACCACTTATTTAAGATTCCAGGAATCATACTTGGTTGTTTAGCCCTGTTCTTTAACTTGGTCATTTAATTAAATATGTAATTATGTTCCTGTTGTGACTTTGACTATTTTACTCAACTCATGTGATCTTTGGTGCTTTGATCCTTGCTTTGTTTAATGGACGTGTCTCTTGTACTGCCTGCAAAGACCTTTGGACTGTGTGACTCTATTGAAAGTCAGCGCCATTAAAGCCTAACAAGAATAGAATTTATATTGCTCTAGGATTTTACCAAAAAAAACTAGGAACATTTTTTGGTGTAGATTTCCACACTTTATTTCTAAATGACTCTAATAAACACTAGGTGATATAAATGACATATGACATCCATTTAGGGTACTTAGTTACATTGGACACTAAATCATGGGATCACTGAAATCCAGGTTGCTATTAGAGATGTCGCAAATAGTTCTCCGGCGGATTGTTCCCGGCAAACATAGCATGTTCGCGTTCGCGGCGAACAGCGAACATATTCGAGATTTGACCCGCCCCCAATACTTTATCATTGAGCAAACTTTGACCCTGCATGTCACAGTCAGCAGACACATTCCAGCCAATCAGCAGCATACACTCCCTTCCAGAGCCTTCTAACTCATGGACAGCAGCCATTTTGGAATCATAACTAACTTGCAGTCTTACTGAGAGGAGGGAGAGTGTAGGTGATACTGATTGAATAGGGAAATCAATAGCTAGGCAAGTTTATTCAGTGTCCAGTGCAGTGCTGAAGGACTCTTGTGCATTATTATTATTATTATTATTATTATTACTACTATATAATGTGTAGATGTACCAGCTGGGTATGCTCTTGTGCATTATTATTATTATTATTATTATTATTATTATTATTACTACTACTATATAATGTGTAGATGTACCAGCTGGGCATGCTCTTGTGCATTATTAATACTAATACTAATAATAATAATAATAATAATGCACAAGAGCATGCCCAGCCGGTACATCTACACATTATATACTAATAATAATAATAATAATAATAATGCCCAAGAGCATGCCCAGCCGGTACATCTACACATTATATACTAATAATAATAATAATAATAATAATGAACAAGAGCATGCCCAGCCGGTACATCTACACATTATATAGAATAATATTAATAATATTGCACAAGAGCATGCCCAGCCGGTACATCTACACATTATATAGTAATAATAATAATAGTAATAATGCACAAGAGCATGCCCAGCCAGTACATCTACACATTATTTAGTAATAATAATAATAATAATAATAATAAAGCACAAGAGCATTAAGGTCTTATTATGGAGAGATCTTACATCTCATGGGTTATAGACCCCAATTTTGAGATAATTAAGCACATGAGATAAACTTGTTAGGAGAACTGGGGACTCGTTAATGTGATTTCGGATTCAAATGCCCAACTTTTCCCAACTCATTGTGTTTATATTTATTTATATTTGTACTTTTCATTCTTCAAGTACTGGGACCTCCAGAGTTACTGAATACTGTTGTGTTTTTATTCCTCCTCCCTTTGACAGATGTGCTTGGCGTGCTGAGGGCCATAGGGTCACGTATAGTTGGACATGACTGAACTACTAAACAGCAGCAATTATTGCTATGTTATATTATTATATTACTGTACTAGACCCTGGTCAGACAGCGCTGCGCGGACCCTGAGTCGACAGTGATTGGTGGGACCCGGTGCAGAAACATTTAGGGCCCACTTTGCAACTTCTCTATAGACATTGGGTGCCTTTTAGGTTTAATTAAAAGTTCTAATATATAAAAGTTTAATTAAAAGTTCTAATAATGGGAGATTTTAATTACCCTGAAATAAACTGGATAAATGAGACCAGCAGATCATCTAAGGGGAGCAGGTTCTTGAGTACACTCAGGGATCATTATCTGGAAATTATACAAGAACCTACTAGAAATGGGACCATCTTGGATTTAGTCATCACATATAATATTGATATAGTATCAAATGTTGGAATAGGGGAAACAATGATCACAACACAGTCTTATTTGAGATTGAATTAAAAAAACAACATTTTAAGGGGCCAACAAAAACTCTTAATTTTAAAAGGGCAGATTTTAACGGTCTAAGGCAGGGGTCACCAAACTTGGTCCTGGAGGGCCGCACCCAGGCCTGGATTTGTGGATATCCTTGCTGCAAACAGGTGAGACTATTGCTTCTTCAGTCATCCTGATTGACTCACCTGTGCACAGAAAGGAAATCCTCAAATCCAGGCCTGGGTGCGGCCCTCCAGGACCGAGTTTGGTGACCCCTGGTCTAAGGGCAGCAATACAAAGTATAGACTGGGACAGAGAAAAAATGTATTCAGGTCTCAGAGCATAATAAAGTGATTTAGATTTGTAACTGCTTTGAGAGTGCTATCGCTGGCAGCCAATGAGCAGTAATCCAGATATATAACTGCAGAGTAAAAAGTAAAACATTTTAGTGTAGTGTAAAGTCTACATTTTTATTTTCCATTACTAATTAATACTTAGTAAATGAATGCACGATAATAACTATTGTGAATGAACAAATGTATTAGGAAGTGCGAAGCGTTAATGTATGTAAAGTAACGGCAGTGTAAAATATGCTATTAAGCGTATTTTTTTATATATATTTTTTTTTAATAATAATGAATTAATTAATTACTAAAATACTTTACCTATTTGTAATTAATATATCCAGTGATCAATATCCTGAAGAGCTAACAATCAGTTTTGATTTTCCTGCAGCTTACAGTGTACATTTGGACTGTTGGTTACCTGAGGTGTAAGTGTCAGCAATGTGCGCAGTGCACGAGGGGAAACCGCTTGTATAGTCGTGTAACGCGCCATTTTAGATTTGTAATGTTATTAGTTGCAAGTTAGTGTTGTAAAATGGCGGCGATTCTATATGTGTTACGCGGCTCGCCAGCAGTTTCCATTATTTCTAATAGTGTATTTTGTACCTCGTCTGTTCCTAGGTAAAAGTCGTACATGGCTGGCGATGTTTTGTGTGGTTTGGGGTGGTGTAGCCTCATTTTCATTTTTTCCGGACGCCATTTTTTTTGTCGCTTAGCCAATTTACAAGTGCCAACTGGGGAAGACGTTGCAGATATCACATATATAGTTGTGAGCAGGCGGGTTGTTGCTAACGCTGCGGGCTTGCGAAGCGAGGGCCAGAGTTGCTGGCAAGGAGCGCCGAAGGCTCCCACGTCGGCTGCAATGAGCCGCAGGCGGGACTTACACCATCAAATTTACGGACTTACCATCCAAAAATATGGGACTTAGAAATAAAAACATTACGAGCTCACAAAAATACGACCTTAACGCCCGAACCGCGCGCACTTAAAACATTAAAAACACAATAAATACACACAACAAACACAGAAAAAGCTTACCCACAGCAAGGCGGGCACCGAGGACCTCTGCAAGTGAAGTTACACCTCCATTTAAGTCCAAATTCATGAGTTTAGACACCCGAAAATCACCTAAGTGAGAGAAAAAATGGCCGTGGAAAAAAAGAAAACAAGGCTACAGGACCCTAAACACGCGAAACACATACGGATTTTCCTAAAAAGCCGTACAAGGTAAAGATACACTATTAACAAGGACGCTAAATCATCCACACCCGCGTACCACATACACATTCCCCGCCATTTTACAACACTAACTGCGGAAGTACCCAGCTACCCTAACGGCTTCCCCTCGCGCACGCAGCCTATTTACACTACGCAATGCGCACATTGCTGACACTTACACAGCAGCTCCACAGCACTGAAAACCTACATTGTATGCTGCAGGAACATGAAAACAGATTGTCAGCTCTTCAGCACAATGCTTCCTGCATATATTACTTACAAATAGGTAAAGTATATTCATTTAGTAATTATTTAATTAGCATACAAAAATACATATACACAAAAAAAACATTATCACATTAAACATAAAAGCCATTCACTGCGCGCCTCACAACGAGCGCCAAAGCTGCTCATAGCACACAAAGCCTTGCAATAAGAGCAAAAAACACATCACTTCCGACCAAAGAATAACAGCAAAAACGCCTATCAGAAAAAAAATACAACCAACAGCCTCGCAATGAGCGCCGAAGGATCTCCGACCGCCAACAAAATGAATGTCTCGTCCAAACACCATTACCTGCCTTACATTCTTATTGCCGCCATTTTTTGACGGGCAAGTCACTAGTAAATATATAAAGATCAAGACAATAAAAGTATCAGGAAATGTAACACAAAGTGTCAGATGCACGCGCGTCTGAATAATACGACAAATACAGATTTTTGTCATAAATGATATGATCGCAGTATTGGGTCATAAACCCTAAACACTGGAATCTGTTACATACAATTTACTGATGATGTCATTATGTGGCTTCAAGGGGGGGGATCTCTTTTCATACTTTTTGAGCGGTGCAAATCCAACATACGCAGAGCGGAAACGCCACGTCTGTGGGACACACACAAAGGGGTTCACTTTGGGAGAAAAAACAAACAAATATGAAATATTTAATAATCATATTTTGATCTTACCAACAGATAAAGAAACGAAACTGAGGTTATTATATCTAATAGTAGCAAGCCTGGGAGTACTGGGAGTAATAATACTGCAGCAGGAGGTCAGGACTAATGTCACCTATAGACCCCCAGACAGATAAAGGTCAGTACTAATGTTCCCCTATAGACCCCAGTCAGATAAAGGTCAGTACTAATGTCACCTATAGACCCCCAGACAGATAAAGGTCAGTACTAATGTCCCTCTATAGACCCCCAAACAGATAAAGGTCAGTACTAATGTCACTCTATAGACCCCAGACAGATAAAGGTCAGTACTAATGTCACCTATAGACCCCCAAACAGATAAAGGTCAGTACTAATGTCTCTCTATAGACCCCCAGTCATATAAAGGTCAGTACTAATGTCACTCTATAGACCCCCAGTCAGATAAAGTTTTGAAATGTTTCTTGGATAGCATTGGGGCTAAAGGAGGTTTGGCCATCAGGTAGTCTAAAGATACCGTATATTATGTCCTCTCTTGGGGGGTAAAGACACTAATAATTCCTCCAATAAAATTCTGTTTTTTTATGTGGGCAAGGTCCCTGGTTAGCCCCTTGGGTTATCTGTTAAAAAGAGTGGTGCAGAGACTGTGGGGGCTTTTAGCCTCCTTGTCCCCGTGTGGCCGTTAAGAATCCCTGCTGCTGCATGTTTCAGCTTTATTAAGGTGTAATTGTACAGCTTTTGACTCAAGTAGCTGCCTGTGCTGGGTCAGTTTGGCTTAATTGCTGGGCCCTTTTCCTGCCAAGATGGCGACCGTCAGTCCATGGGCCTCTATGCCCCTTCACTACCTTTGTCCCCACTTGTGTGCTTATTTGGGATGGCCCCCCTTTATATCTCCGGCCCGTGGCCTTCTCAGGTCCCCCCCCTCAATCTCTGAGTGTGGGTATGCGGGGCTGGGGTGTTGAATCAGGCCTACCTTCTTCTCTGCTTGCTGCAAGATCAACAATACCTAATTTTTCAGGCATGTGTACATGCCTAATTTTTCTGGCCTCTGGTGCTGCACTGTGCCTTCAACAACCAAACCCAAAAAAAGGCACATAACAGGGATTAAACTGATAGGAGTAGTACTACTTAACACACCACTCATATCTAGTGTAACAGTAGTGTACATTTAAAACAAAAAACATTTTTCTACTGTAATAGATTGCATAGCAGTTAGTTGTCTGCAAGCGTGTGTGTCAGACCTACAGCGTCTACTCTGCCAACTTCTGCAAGTGCACAGTGCCACTCATATCTGTTGTCACAGTAGCTTGGACGCATAGTACCAATCTGTCAAAACCGGTAATGATGAATGAGGTCTAGAGTAGGCTGGTTCCCTTATCCTCTACAGGTTGAGACCTAATGTTTGGGTGACTCCAGACCAACACATGAGTACAAGCAGCACACAAACTCAAAGCCGCCATCCTCCTCCTGGTCCAGCATCATCAGCCACATCAACCACTGCTGTCCTCCTTGCCCCCTCTCAACCATCCGCCACTGCATCTCTCGCCTTGAGCAGTTCCTGCTCATCTGCCCATAGTCAGGTGCCTGTAAAGGACATGTTTGAGCGTAAGAAGCTAATGTCTCAAAGTGCCCCAAAATTGAAGTGATACGACCAACAAAGCATCTTTTTCCATCTCCCGGTTCTAAAAATCCAGGCCTTATACACGCCCCCTGATAGGTGACGTAACAAGTATTAAACTGATAAGAGTAGTACTTACAAACACTCCTATCTGGTGGCACCTTTGATTGCACGTGCTGTGCCCCAAAATTTAAGTGATACGACCAACAAAGCATCTTTTTCCATCTCCTGGTTCTAAAAATCCAGGCCTTATACACGCCCACTGATATGTGCTGTAACAGGTATTAAACTGATAAGAGTAGTACTACTTAACACACCTTATAATAATGCCGAGAGAGGCAACGCAGTGAGAGGAGTCTGAAGAAGAGGAGTAGGAGGAGGAAGGTGGCTTTGAGGAGGTGGAAGACCAAACACAGGAGGCGTCCCAGGGGGCTTGTTGTCACCTTTCGGGGACCCTTGGTGTTGTACGTGGCTGGGTGACATCAGTGAGGACAAGGAACGTGACATGGCTAGCTTGGTATCCAACCTTGTGCAAATGGGGAGTTTGCGGTTGTGCAAATTGACTGTTTGCGGTTGTTTGTGGTGCGTTAAACGGGGAGTTTGGTCTGTCACTGTAAAGCGGGCCTAACCCTTACACTACCTGATCGATACAACATCATACCTGATGTTTTAAAGCACGTTATTCCAAACAATTTAGGAATGTTAGGTAATTTATGCCCTTTATGTCTTAAAACCAGACTCTACATCAACTATGTAATTTTCTGTGGGAGTTTTGCCATGGATCCCCTTTCGGCATGCCACAGTCCAGGTGTTAGTCCCGTTGAAACAACTTTCCCATCACTATTGTGGCCAGAAAGTGTCCCTGTGGGTTTTAAAATTTGCCTGCCCATTGAAGTCTATGGCGGTTCGCTGGTTCGCTAACAATTGCGGCGGTTCGCGTTCGCGGTTCGCGAACCGAAAATGTTATGTTCGCGACATCACTAGTTGCTATCTGAACTGCTTCCCAGTTGTATGTGATCAGATACAGTGCATTCATGTTGGAAATCTGAGCCATATTTTAATAATATATACTCACAATCCATTTGTCATGTGCATGTTAAATTATAAGTTTAATAACAAGCAAATGCAGATCTGACAAAAATGCAGTTGATTCCTATATGCTATCAAATCAATGGAAGGGTAGGCATAAAGAGCTATAAATTATACCAAAATAAAGAGTACAAAACAAGATGCTTTTGAATGAGGAGTTTTCTAATTGTAAAATCTTACAGATCATTCCAGAATAATAGTAAGTTGAGGTGTGGAGCTGGACAAACTGCACCCAAAATAGTTAAAATTTAAACAAAAAATAAAAGTAATTTTAATTTCTGGAATGGTTCATGTATCAATGACTTGTAGGTTATGCTCAATCCTCTGCAGAGGATAGGAACAACACTTTTGTTTACAAAGGACTCCTCCCCTCTGGACCAAATCAGTCTTCTTTCCACACATGATGTGTAAGGTCATTGCTACCATAAACTATTCCAGGAAATTAAAATTACTTATTTTTGTTAAAATTTTAACTGGAATGTCATGGTAGCAATGACTTGAAGGGTTATATCCAAGTGTAACCAAAAGGCACAGAGAAAAAAATAAGAAAAAAAGATTCTGTGGAAGATATTTATTAATCCAATTTCACAAAACTTTCAGGCCAAACCTTGTCTCTTGTTTTGATAATCCTTAAGATTAAAGTGCTTTATGAAGGTATTAAATGATGGTCATGCTGCAGAATGGAAGACTTCTTATGGAGAAACATCACTTGCAATAATGCAGGAAGTAGATACTGCCTTGTCAAGTATGCTTTTAAGTTTTTTTGCACAGGTTCACCAATATATACATGCTTCCTTGATTACCTGAATTATTCATCTATCGTTAGCAGTAGATATAGCTTTCCCACCAGTTTTACAACCAGAGGTATGAATGAATAAGCTGGTAATTTTTCTCCCTGTCCTAGTTCTGGAGACACAAGTTGACAGAGACGGTACTACATCTAAAGACTGAAAATCTGTGTTTTCCTCTTGGAAAATGGAAAGCAGACACATTTCCTGGTTGATTTGGAATGAAGAGTTTTAGACAAACGTAATTCTTGAGAAAGATGTATAGTTCCTAGCAACTAAGGGCTTGTCTGATATTCTCAAGATCTTTCTGGATGACAGGAAAGGAATAAAATATATATAAGACGCTCGTCCTATGGAAAGATGTTCCTTGAAAACTTCTGGATTCAGTTGCCATTCTCCTGAATTTAATGTTGAGTGACTCAAGAAGACTTTTGCAGGTTTCTCATTCTGGAATATAGATTGCAGACATCCCTGTAAGATTTATTTGACCCCAAAACATAATTGGAAATTGCTGCTTCAATAAGACCACTTTGTTATCCACTCTAAATTGGGAGCATTTCCTGTTACTAGTGATGTAAACTGTTCTAAAGCATGTGTCACCTGTTTCAGTTCTGACAGATTTGATGAAGTGTTTCCTGATATGTGTCCCCAAGTTCCTTGGATTCAGAATTCACCTGTTTAGGTTCCCCAATCTAGGAAACTTGTGTCTGTGGCAACCTGTATCCAAGGTTTATTCCACCAGAGAATATCCCATTGTTCAAGTTGTTCAAGAAAATTTTCTTTTAGAGAATTTGGTAGTTAAATCTTGTAGTTCCAATCCTGATCTTTGATATAATTGCTTGAGAAAGCTTTGCTAAGTGGGTCAAAAGTTCCATCCTGCCCATTTCAACATCAGGTACATGGCAGGAAGAATCCTCATGAAGGTCATATGTTTTTGGCAGTGATAGACATCTTCTGTAACCCTTCCCTGATAATTTGTCATGGCTGTCTATCCAAAACAAATCAGGGGTGAAGTCCCTGAGGATAGCAAGTAATAAGTAATAATTAATAAGTTCAAGGGCACAAGCAGATGAATGGTCAGACAAGCCAAAGATCAGGGTCATGAACAAATCCAATGAGGTCAGCAACAATTCAAATCAGCAGCAAAGATCAATCTAAAAGACAACAGGAATGAAGCAGGGATTGTAGTAAATAGAGCAGGAAGAAGCAGGAACAACTAAAAGTTCTCCTCGTTACATGAACCAATTACAGGCACTGTGAGGAGGCCAGAGCAGCTACAAAATAGTCCCAGTTGAGGTGTGATTTACTATAAGAAAGACCGGGACTTAACAACAACCAATGAGGAGAAACTGCATCAAAGGCTAGGAGAGATATTTCTGTCTAGAACACATAGCTGCAACTGATGTGGCAAGAGACTGCTGTACATGGCGCACTAGTGCTAAGCAATAAGATCGAACATGGGTATGGACTCTGACACAATTCTTCTTAAATAGGTCTATTTATGCTGAGTAAGATTGACACCTGGCTGCACTGCTCTAGGATGTGGATATAATATTTTTTCTTTTTCCCAATTTATGAACATGAAGTTTTAGGAAAGCCAAGTTTCTTCTTTTTGCTTTAATAACAGAGCCTGGTCTTGATTGAGGAAAAAAGGTGTCTAAATAGTGAAAATATTCTTATGCGTCCTTTCTTTAATTCCACTATCAGGTATAACAGGATCTTCTTAAAGATCCATGGGGTTACATAGTTACATAGTTACATAGTTACATAGTATTTAAGGTTGAAAAAAGACTTTCAGTCCATCAAGTTCAACCTTTTAAGATCTTCTCTGATCTGCAATATGCGAATTAACTATTAATTAATTAGTTGTATATAAAAAAAAATCTATTTCCTCCTGATCCCAGACACTGGTGACCGGACTTCTCCCTGGATCAATACTGCCTCTCTAATTATCCTTGATAACCCTGAATTCCCTTTTTAATTAGAAATAAATCCAGTCCCCTTTTAAAGTTATCTATCGAATCCGCTGTCACCACCTCCTCTGGTACAGAATTCCACAGATTAACCACCCTTACTGTGAAGAACACTTTTCTTTCTTTAAGGTGGAATCTTTTTACTTCTAACCTCAAGGTATATCCTCTTGTCAGTTGAAAACCTCTTGGCACAAAAAGCTCCCTTGACAAATCTTTATACTGACCCTGGATGTATTTATATAAGGTAATCATATCTCCTCTTAGACACCTTTTTTCTAGAGAAAATAAGTTTAATTTGGTTAGTCTTTCTTCATAACTTAGCCCCTCCATTCCCCTTCTTAGTTTTGTTGCCCTCCTCTGTACCTTTTCCAGCTCTAAAATGTCTTTTTTATGAAGTGGTGCCCCAAATTGTACTCCATATTCCAAATGAGGGCGTACTAGAGATTTGTATAGTGGCAGAATTATATTTGCTTCCCTGGCTTCTATACCCTTCTTAATACATGCTAATATTTTATTTGCCTTTGCATCTGCTGCTTGGCTTTGAGCACTGTTACCTAGGTGGTTGTCCACAAGCACTCCCAAATCCCTTTCAATATCCGATACACCTAGATTTGCTCCATTAAGATTATAAATTGCATGGCTATTTTTCCTTCCCAGATGCATAACTTTACATTTATTCATATTAAATATCATCTGCCATTTAGATGCCCATTCCTCAATTGCATGTAAATCCCTTTGAGGGGAAAGGACATCATTATCTGATTTAATTACCTTGCACAACTTTGTGTCATCAGCGAAAATGGGGACACTACTTTTCAGTCCCACCTCTACGTCATTAATAAATATGTTAAAAAGGAGAGGACTTAATACTGAACCCTGAGGAACCCCACTTACCACATTAGTCCAATCGGAGTATGTTCCATTTACAACAACCCTTTGCTTCCTGACTTTTAGCCAGCTCTCAATCCATGAGCAGATATTTACAACTAGGTTGCAACTAGACTGAAAGGTAAGCAGTTGTACTGAAAGTGCTGATTGTCCACACGGAACCTCAGTGTTTCTTGTGCTCTGGATGAATTGGTACATGATTGTATGTATCTCTCAGACCTATGACAACTGCCAATCCATGGGCAGAATGGACATGAAGATGAATTTCAATTATTCCATATTGAAAGTATTGTAACTTAACTTTCCTTTTTTCAGCTCTATAATCGGTCTCTGAGTAAAGCCCTCTCCCACTCCGATGAACAGGGATTGGAGCAATGATGTTTTGCTTTATGACTTTCTGGACCTTAAGGGCCTATGCTTTTTCCAGTGAAGCTAAAAATTGTGGTTGGTGAAATGTCTCTCAGACTGGAGATTTCAATTCCAGATTATATCCTTCATTTATGATTGAAATGACCCATGTATCCTTTATTTACATCGCCCCAGTGCTTAAGAATTGACTCAGCCAGGCCCCTTTTGTCACTTGGAATATCATACCTTCGTTGTCTGTTTCGTTTATGTGACCTAGGAAATGGATGTCTTCTGTTGAAACACATTAGGTTTGACTGGCAACCTTTCCACTAGAATGAAGTATTGTAATCTTTAATTTGTGCAAACTTGTCTTTATATGATTGCCAGTTGAGATGTTGTATCTTCTTCTGGATGGATTTGAAATCTTTTGGCATCATAACCTTCCTGGTTCTGTCTTTTCCTATGGCATCATCCAGGTGGTTCCAAGAGAGGAGAGATCTGTCAAAAGGAAGGGACACTAGCCCAGATTTTAAAAAAAGAATCAGACTTCATCCATACAATTTTGTAGCTAGCTGCCAAGAAGCCAATATTATGACTGGGTAGTTGGGTAATATTAACTGGTTCTTCTGATGTGAAGTCAATTGACAGTTTTATTTCTTCCAGAGCCTCTATTAAAATAGTCATCTTTACCCCACTTGTTAGGGCTTTCATCAATATTGGAAGGCGTTTGACACTGAAGTCAGTGATACTGTACTGCCACAGCATCTTCCACTAGGTAAGCTTTCTTAAGTTAGGAATCTAGTCTTCTATACATGGAGTCTTGGAAGGTTAGTGTATAATTCAGCAGCAGGTTCACATTTCATGCAATGTTTATGATATGTGTCTCAACCTTTGATACATTATCCAATAAATCTGATTCCTAGATTAGTGACTATTTTTTCTATGCAGTTCTTTTAAGCACTTTAACTGGAGTATAATTTAGAAAAAAGAGGTATATTATGCACTTCTTTTAATTTCAATGCCTTCCAGACTCTGTGGCCCAAGGATTTGACCAGATCAAAAGAAAATTCTGAAGAAACTTTGGATGTTTCTTTCCTCTCCTGAGTCTGAGTATTGTTCTTTTGAATTGGTATTAGAGGGATTTTCCCTTGTGAATTCTGAGGACACATCTTCATTTCCCTGGACGGTAATAGAAAGTCTAATTTTCTTCCTTTGTTGTGAGGCTCTCTCTATAGCCCTTTCAACTGCCATGGTTATCCACTCCGAAATCTCAGCTGGCATTTTCTTCATTATGGGTGAACTGAAAATATAAAAATATATGTTTCAGGTCCTCTCATCTCTATTTTTTTGTAATTTTTTTACAGGTTATGAACTTTTTTGACTCACTACAGCACCTTTTTGTGTTATACATTATAGGTAATATCCAGGCTTCCAGAATCGTATTGAACGTGCATAGTCGTTAGTATGATGTTAGTAATAGCCATAAACCTATAAAAACGCATACGGGTAGTTTGCCCATAATCAAGATAGCTACCACTGTGGCAAGCCCCACATGGAATCATTGAATATAAGCCCAGCCTCCCTGTGTCCCCTATGAGCATGGAGCCAATCAGCAAAAGCAGGAGGTTGCAAGGGAGGTAGAAATATAGAGGGAGACTGAAGCATGTACATAAATACAGAAAAACAGATGCCAGGTTCATACATTCACAAATTATAAGCTCAGCTAAAAAAAAGGATAGAAGCTAACATGAAATCAGGGTATACATAAGATACAAAGTACTTGCATATATGACGAAGAAGGCCAATCACAATATTAGAAATTGCCATGTTTACCTGGTCGCATAAAGGGAAGAAATCTTTGGTACTACAGTGCCAAAAGCAGGTTATATTATTGGAAGAGAGAGGGTAACTCTACCTGCTATGAATCCTATGCAAAAAGAGATATCTCAGCCCTCAAAGTAAATTAATGTTCCCACCAAGCAGAGGAGAGGATCAAGACTGTCAATCACATTCTACTGCCCACATCATAATTTTACACATACTTAAAGTTGTAAATAAAGTTGCCATATATTCTAATAGCTATTCGCATCCTTATTGCGAGTTACCCACCCACAATCACTACTGATAAGCTAAAGATGCAACTTAGGGATAGACTTTCCATGGATTTTTGGACATCTCAAACATTACGAGTGCAACATACTTAAAGTTATACAAGATCCATATTCTATTAGAAGTTTATGTTTAGCTTGTAAATTAAGTCAGACCCGAAACTTGAAAAAGTATCACTTCTCTGACAAAAATAAAAATAGTAAAAAGGACTCACAAAGAGTTTTAACACCATTTCTGTAGCCGTGGCAGCAAGAATACACAACTCTACTTTTAAAGCATGGAAAAGCATGAAAAGACATTCAAATTAAATCAAATGAAATTCTGCAGTTCAATAACTGGCCACTAGAACTAGAATGTAGAGTGCTCACTGTTCTCTCCCTTCTTCATTCCATGCATTTCTGGCATCATCCTGCCCAGTGCAGAGAGTGGGCAGAAAGTGCACCAGTTAAACAGAGACAACACTATACAAATCCCTAGTTTGCCCTTATTTGGAATATGGAGTACATTTTTGGCACCACTTCATAAAAATGACATTTTAGAGTTGGAGTAGAAGTACAGAGAAGGGCAACAAAACTAATAAGGGGCATGGAGGGGATAAGTTGTAAAGAAACACTAGACAAATTAAAAAAAAATCTCTAGAAAAAGGGGGTCTAAGAAGGGATATGATTGCCTTATATAAATATATCCAGGGTCAATATAAGGCTTGGTCAAGTGAACTTTTTGTGCCAAAGGGTTTTCAACTGACAAGAGATTAAGGTTATAAAAAGAAAAGAAAGATCTGTGGAATTCTCTACCAAAAGAGGTAGTGACAGCTGATTTGATAGATAAATTTAAAAAGGGATTGGATATATTTTTCTAAATAAAATGGGCATTCAGGTTTATCCTGGTTAATTAGAGAATATTGATCCAGGAAGGAGTCCTATTGCCAGTATCTGGCATCAGGAAGGAATTCATTTTTCTCCCTATAGAAGGTCTATAGAAGATCTTTGCTGAATATGTGCTTGTTTGTATGAGACATTGACTAAATGTGTATATACTGTATTACTATGATGATTACAGGTGACCCTCTCTGCATATTTCTTAGTATTTATTGGTATTAGAGGGGAACTAAGGGCCCTATTAAATTCCAGCCTCGTAAATAAGAGGCTTCTACTTAAGCCCTACGTACTGCAAAGTTTCTCTAACTTACAATGCTATGAAATTAGCCCTGCTGCGAGCAACGTATGAGCTACGCAGCAGGGCCGTACGTATCTACACTGCGTAAATGTACATGAGGAGTGACAGCCTGCGATATGATATCGCAGGCTCCCACTCCTCATCAATTGCTGCGTGGGTCCTAAAAGCGACCTCCGCGGCAGTCCCCCACATAAGCCCTGCCGTGGGGGTACTCTGAATACCCCCCCCTGCACCTAAAATTAACCCCCCCTCAATGCGGGGGTCCCCGTCGAGACCCCCGAAGTGTCCTCACATGAACACCTTGCTGCAGGGGTCCATAGGAACCCCCGCAGCCCCCACACATTAACCCCTTGCAGCGGGGGTCCCCGATCTGCATAGATCAGGCCCTCCGCTGCATTTAAAACTTTTAAATTCCCCGCCGCGGCTCCTTAAAGGGGCCGCGGCACACTATTACCCAATCCCGGCCGCGAAACTTAAAATTAACCCCCCTCTATGCTGGGGGTCCCCATCGGGACCCCCGAAGTGTCCCCACATAAACCCATTGCAGGGGGGGTCCCCGATCTGCATAGATCAGGCCCCCCGCTGCATTTAAAACTTTTAAATTCCCCGCCGCGGCTCCTTAAAGGGACCGCGGCACACTATTACCCAATCCCGGCCGCGGGACTTAAAATTAACCCCCCTCTATGCTGGGGGTCCCCATCGGGACCCCCGAAGTGTCCCCATATAAACCCCCTGCAGCGGGGGGCCCCGATCGGCACCGATCGTGACCCTGCTGCAATTCAATTTTAAATTTCCCGCCTCGCGGGTCCTCAAAGGACCGTAAAGGTCCTGAAAGGACTCGCACTAAAAATATTAACCCCAGGCAACTATAATTACCCCATTAACTCATGATGGTCAATCCAGACCACCATAAGGCCTAAATTACCCCATTAACTCATGATGGTCAATCCAGACCACCATAAGGCCTAAATTAACCCATTAACTCATGATGGTCAATCCAGACCACCATAAGGCCTAAATTAACCCATTAACTCATGATGGTCAATCCAGACCACCATAAGGCCTAAATTAACCCATTAACTCATGATGGTCAATCCAGACCACCATAAGGCCTAAATTAACCCATTAACTCAAAAAAACCTACAGTACAGAAAAAAAAAAAACAATTACAACCCCACCCCCCACTACAGAAAACAAAAAAATACATTACAACCCCACCCCCCACTACAGAAAATAAAAAAATTACACACCTGAAAAGGAAAGACAGATAAACACAATACAATACATACATATAATATATTACATACATTAAATACAATACATGACATTACTTATAATATATTACATATAATATATTACATATAATATATTACATATAATACATTACATACATTACATACAATACATGACATTACATATAATATATTAAATATAATATATTACATATAATATATTACATATAATATATTACATATAATACATTACATACATTACATACAATACATGACATTACATATAATATATTAAATATAATATATTACATATAATATATTACATATAATACATTACATACATTACATACAATACATGACATTACATACATTACATATAATATATTACATATAATATATTACATATAGTCCTAATCAAATACCCCCTATCTATCTAACATACAATCTATTTAATTTCAAATAAATCCTAACTATATCAAATACATCCCCCTATCTATCTAATATACAAAAAATCCTAACTACATACACAGACCCTTATTCTAAACTAAAATAAAATAATTACAGTCCTAACTACATACACAGACCCTAATTCTAAGCTAAAATCAATAAATTAAGACCACTTACCTTTAAGATGTTGCTTCAGATCACTAACCTATGGGTCAAACAAAAAGAAAAATTAGTACAAAACATTAACATCAAATAAATAAACATTATATACATTCTACATATTCAACTCACCTTTACAGCATGTCCAGTCACTGTTTAGCTCTTCCGGCGCGGCCCTGTTAAAAAAAAAAACACAATACATGAATACATGAATACAATATATAAACAATAAATAAAATACACAAATAAACATCTAAATATACATTTAACTTACCTCCCCGCGATGTCCCCGGCCATCTCTCCTTCAGCCCCGGCTGGGCCGCGGAACCATCCGCGCTCTAAAAAAAAAAAAAAACTAACGGAGGTCTGCACTGGCAGACCTCCCCGACGCTACTGAACCTCCCGGAGTCGTTTCCGGGAGGAAATTGGCATTGGCGGCTTGTGATTGGCTGAAAAAGCTGTCAGCCAATCAAAAGTCGTCAATGTAGGAGCCAATCAGGATGCGCAGATGTCTTCTACCAATCACTCCGTGGGGGTGTATCCCATAGTGATTGGCTGAAGGCATCTGAGCGTTGTGATTGGTTCCCAGAAAGATAGACAAGTGTTTTAGCCAATCAGGGTGGGATATTGGGGTGTATCCCATCCTGATTGGCTCACACATTGACGACTTTTGATTGGCTGAAATTGATAGACAGCTTTTTCAGCCAATCACAAGCCGCCAATGCCAATTTCCTCCCGGAAACGACTCTGGGAGGTTCAGTAGCGTCGGGGAGGTCTGCCAGTGCAGACCTCCGTTTTTTTTTTTGTTTTTTTTTAGAGCGCGGATGGTTCCGCGGCCCAGCCGGGGCTGAAGGAGAGAAGGCCGGGGACATCGCGGGGAGGTAAGTTAAATGTATATTTAGATGTTTATTTGTGTATTTTATTTATTGTTTATATATTGTATTCATGTATTCATGTATTGTGTTTTTTTTTTTAACAGGGCCGCGCCGGAAGAGCTAAACAGTGACTGGACATGCTGTAAAGGTGAGTTGAATATTTAGAATGTATAGAATGTTTATTTATTTGATGTTAATGTTTTGTACTAATTTTTATTTTTTGTTTGACCCATAGGTTAGTGATCTGAAGCAACATCTTAAAGGTAAGTGGTCTTAATTTATTGATTTTAGCTTAGAATTAGGGTCTGTGTATGTAGTTAGGACTGTAATTATTTTATTTTAGTTTAGAATAAGGGTCTGTGTATGTAGTTAGGATTTTTTGTATATTAGATAGATAGGGGGATGTATTTGATATAGTTAGGATTTATTTTAAATTAAATAGATTGTATGTTAGATAGATAGGGGGTATTTGATTAGGACTATATGTAATATATTATATGTAATATATTATATGTAATATATTATATTTAATATATTATATGTAATGTCATGTATTGTATGTAATGTATGTAATGTATTATATGTAATATATTATATGTAATATATTATATGTAATGTCATGTATTGTATGTAATGTATGTAATGTATTATATGTAATATATTATATGTAATATATTATATTTAATATATTATATGTAATGTCATGTATTGTATGTAATGTATGTAATGTATTATATGTAATATATTATATGTAATATATTATATGTAATGTCATGTATTGTATGTAATGTATTTAATGTATTATATGTATGTATTGTATTGTGTTTATCTGTCTTTCCTTTTCAGGTGTGTAATTTTTTTATTTTCTGTAGTGGGGGGTGGGGTTGTAATGTATTTTTTTGTTTTCTGTAGTGGGGGGTGGGGTTGTAATTGTTTTTTTTTTCTGTACTGTAGGTTTTTTTGTTTTTTGTACTGTAGGTTTTTTGTTTTCTGTGCTGTAGGTTTTTTGTTTTTTGTAATTAGAGTGTTGGGGAGGTTTATTAGGGGGTAGGTAGTGTAGGTAGGTAGTGTAAGTGTTAATAGATTAGTGTAGAGGGGGGTTAGTTTAGATTAAATGGTTTATTGGGGGTTATAGTGTAGTGTTTGTAGTTAGTGTCATGATGGTCCTTGAGGACCATCATGGCACTTATGTGGTTAATGTTGGGTTGTAACAGGCCCATAATGGTAATAATATACCCTTATGGGACTGATGGGGTTAAATAGAGCCTTATGGTGGTCTGGATTGACCATCATGAGTTAATGGGTTAATTTAGGCCTTATGGTGGTCTGGATTGACCATCATGAGTTAATGGGGTAATTTAGGCCTTATGGTGGTCTGGATTGACCATCATGAGTTAATGGGTTAATTTAGGCCTTATGGTGGTCTGGATTGACCATCATGAGTTAATGGGTTAATTTAGGTCTTATGGTGGTCTGGATTGACCATCATGAGTTAATGGGTTAATTTAGGTCTTATGGTGGTCTGGATTGACCATCATGAGTTAATGGGTTAATTTAGGCCTTATGGTGGTCTGGATTGACCATCATGAGTTAATGGGTTAATTTAGGCCTTATGTTGGTCTGGATTGACCATCATGAGTTAATGGGTTAATTTAGGTCTTATGGTGGTCTGGATTGACCATCATGAGTTAATGGGTTAATTTAGGTCTTATGGTGGTCTGGATTGACCATCATGAGTTAATGGGTTAATTTAGGTCTTATGGTGGTCTGGATTGACCATCATGAGTTAATGGGTTAATTTAGGCCTTATGGTGGTCTGGATTGACCATCATGAGTTAATGGGTTAATTTAGGTCTTATGGTGGTCTGGATTGACCATCATGAGTTAATGGGTTAATTTAGGCCTTATGGTGGTCTGGATTGACCATCATGAGTTAATGGGGTAATTATAGTTGCCTGGGGTTAATATTTTTAGTGCGAGTCCTTTCAGGACCTTTACGGTCCTTTGAGGACCCGCGAGGCGGGAAATTTAAAATTGAATTGCAGCAGGGTCACGATCGGTGCCGATCGGGGCCCCACGCTGCAGGGGGTTTATGTGGGGACACTTCGGGGGTCCCGATGGGGACCCCCAGCATAGAGGGGGGTTAATTTTAAGTGCCGCGGCCGGGATTGGGTAATAGTGTGCCGCGGTCCCTTTAAGGAGCCGCGGCGGGGAATTTAAAAGTTTTAAATGCAGCGGGGGGCCTGATCTATGCAGATCGGGGCCCCCCCTGCAATGGGTTTATGTGGGGACACTTCGGGGGTCCCGATGGGGACCCCCAGCATAGAGGGGGGTTAATTTTAAGTGCCGCGGCCGGGATTGGGTAATAGTGTGCCGCGGTCCCTTTAAGGAGCCGCGGCGGGGAATTTAAAAGTTTTAAATGCAGCGGGGGGCCTGATCTATGCAGATCGGGGCCCCCCCCTGCAATGGGTTTATGTGGGGACACTTCGGGGGTCCCAATGGGGACCCCCAGCATAGAGGTGGGTTAATTTTAAGTGCCGCGGCCGGGATTGGGTAATAGTGTGCCGCGGTCCCTTTAAGGAGCCGAGGCGGGGAATTTAAAAGTTTTAAATGCAGTGGGGGGCCTGATCTATGCAGATCGGGGCCCCCCCCTGCAATGGGTTTATGTGGGGACACTTCGGGGGTCCCGATGGGGACCCCCAGCATAGAGGGGGGTTAATTTTAAGTGCCGCGGCCGGGATTGGGTAATAGTGTGCCGCGGTCCCTTTAAGGAGCCGCGGCGGGGAATTTAAAAGTTTTAAATGCAGCGGGGGGCCTGATCTATGCAGATCGGGGACCCCCGCTGCAAGGGGTTAATGTGGGGGTGCTGCAGGGGTCCTGATAGAGACCCCTGCAGCATGGGGATGTGTATAGGGTGCAGGGGGGAGCCTCACACTGCTGTCTCGGGCTGTTCCGAGGCAGCACGTAGAGGCTTTCGGATCCCTTGCGTGGACTTTTTGTCCACGTGGGGATTCTTACGATATGCGAGACTCGTGCATAGATTTAAGGCTACGTAGCTCTCTCGGAGCCTATTCTCGGCCATTTTCTCGCAGTCATATCGTAAAGCAGGCTGCGAGAGATTCGGTTCTCGCAAACAGCAGGAAAACTGCCTTTTGCGAGCACCGAGAGAACTACGAGGGAGAATTTAATAGGGCCCTAAATATTTAAATATGTACATATTTATTTGATTGCAAAGGACCATGGCTGAATATGAGTATATATTTTTCAATGTAGGGAACCCTAGCTGACTAGGGTCCTCATTCTATTAATGGCAGTAAAATGGCAGCAATGTTGTGATTCCTTGCAAGGGTGCTGTGGCCCCTCATAGCCCTGCGTCTACATTGCTATCCAAATGAAAGGGGCCGCAGCACACCCGTCCCTACGGCCGATCTCAAGCCATGCAATTGGCCGTTAGCTTTGGCTGGCTGGGAGCTGATCGCAGGCGTTAGCCCGCAGATCAGAGTGCAAGCCCGCCAAACTAAAAACTCAAATATAAATTCAATGCAGCACTGTACAGCGCTGTAATTGATAGGGGACACATTGGGGGACATGAGGATGACATGTAGTACATTGGCTAGTTGGCACTTCGCCGCTAGGCAATACTGTTTTTTGTGGCCGCAGTCCACCGGGCTTGGAGATCGAGTTGTTGCCTTGGAGGTCATCCAAGCCCGAGAATACGGGCTTGGATGACCCCCAAGGCAGTAACCCGTTCTCCAAGCCCGGAGGACTTGTGGCCACAAATGACAGTATTGCACCTATCTAACCCTAACTGAGCCTATTTAACCCTAACTGGAACTATTAACCCTAACTGGGCCTATTTCCCCCATCACTTATGGGCATCTATACAGACCCCTATAAGCCTCCATCTAACCCCTTCACTTATGGGGGTCCATACAGACCCCCATAAGCCTCCATCTAACCCCTTCACTTGTGGGGGTCCATACAGACCCCCATAAGCCTCCATCTAAGCCTTAAACTTATGGGGGTCCATACAAACCACCATAAGCCTTCATCTAACCCCATCACTTATGGGGGTCATACAGACCCCCATAAGCCTCCATCGAACCCCTTCACTTATGGGGGTCTGTACAGACCCGCATAAGCCTCCATCTAACCCCATCATTTATGGGGGTCATACAGACTCCCATAAGCCTCCATCTAAACCATCACTTATGGGGTTCATACAAATCCCCATAAGCCTCCATCTAACCCCATCACTTATGCTGGTCCATACAGACCTCAGTAAGCCTCTCTTTAACCTAATCAATCCCATAAGGGTCTATGAAGACCCTGTTGGGAATATTAGAACCCTAATATTGCCCCATAAGTGCCATGAGGGTCCTCCATAACCCCATAAGTGCCATGAGGGTCATTATTTTTTTTAGAGCGCGGATTCTTCAAGAGCCCAGCCTGGGCAGAAGAGGCGGAGGTCGGGGACATCGCGGACAGGTAAGTTTTACATTCAGAATTTTTATTGTTTATTTATGTTGTGTTTATTTGTGTATGTGTATACTAATTTGATGCTTCTTTCTTCCAGAGCTGGAGAAGACAAGAAGATGGACGGGGACATGCTGGAAAGGTAAGTTTAATACTGCATTTAGGATGTGTATTTATTCTATGTAGTGTTCAATTCTGTACTAATTTGATGTTTTTTTTTCCCCTAGGGGTGCTATCTGAAGGGACATCTGCAAAGGTAAGTGGTCTTATTTATTCTATTTTAGGTTTTAATGTATTATAGATAGGGGGAAATATATTATAGATAGGGGGTTGTGTTATGTAGATGGGGGTAATGTTTAATCGATAGGGGTAATGTTTTATAGATAGGGGGTTATGTGTTATAGATAGGGGGTTATGTGTTACAAATAGGGGTAATGTTATGTAGATAGGGTTAATGTTTTATAGATAGGGGGTAATGCTATGTAGATAGAGGTCATATTTAATATATAGGGTGTAATGTTATGTAGTTAGGGGTAATGTTTAATAGATAGGGGGTAATGTTTTATAGATAGGGGTAATATTTTGTAGTCAAGGGGATATGTAATGTAGATAGGGTGAAATGTATTGTAGTTAGGAGGTTAATAGTATATACTGTATTTGTAATGTATATATTGATGTACTGTAATGTAATGTAATGAATATATCTGTATGTGTTTTCTTTGTAAGTGTGTCATTCTTTTTATTATTTTTTTGTAGTGGGGGGTTGTCATGTTCTTTTTTTATTTTTTGTAGTGGGTGTTATTAATGTTCTTTTTTTATTTTTTGTAGTGTGGGGGTTGTAATGTTCTTTTTTGTAGTTGGGTTTGTAATGTTTTTTTTTGTAACTTAGCTTTTTTTATTTTGTTTCATTAGTGGGGTGGGGGTTTAATAGGAGGTAGGTAGTGTAGGTGTTAATAGGTTGGAGTAGAGGGTGGGTTAATTAAGATTTAGTGGTTAATTGGGGGGGGGATAGTGCAGTGTAGTGTTTGTACTTAGTGTCATGAGGGTCCTGGAGGACCATCATGGCGCTTATGGGGTTAATATTAGGGTTCTAATTGTCTTCATAGACCCATATGGAACTGATTGGGTTAAAGAGAGGCTTACTGAGGTCTGTATGGACTTGTATAAGTGATGGGGTTAGATGGAGGCTTATGGGGGTATGTATGACCCCCATAAGTGATGGTTTAGACTGAGGCTTATGGGAGTCTGTATGAACCCCATAAGTGATGGGGTTAGATGGAGGCTTATGGGGGTCTGTCTAGACCCCCATATGTGATGGGGTTAAATAGGCCCAGTTAAGGTTATTAGGTCCAGTTAGGGTTAAATAGGCCCAGTTAGGGTTAGATAGGCCCAGTTAGGGTTAAATTGGTCTAGAGGGGTTAAATAGGCCCAGTTCGGGATAAATAGGGTTTAGTATGGGTTAATGGGATATAGTTAGGGTTTAGGGGTTAATTGGGTATAGTTAGGGTTAATATTGTAGTGTAGTGTTTAGATTTTGTCATGAGGATCCCTCATGGCACTTGTAGGGTTAACCTAGGGCTTAATAGTGTCCTATAGGGATCTATATGGACCCCTATTGGACTGTGGGGGATAATTTTAGTGGGGTTAATTTTAGGTGCCGGTTGATGTTAGGACACTGCAGGGGTCTCGATCAGACCCCTGCATTATAAGGTTAATGTGTGAACCCTGCAGGGTTCCCGTTCTAACCCCTGCATTATAGGGGTGATGTAGTGACCATTTGAGGACACTGCAGGGGTCCCAATCAGGTCACGAACGAAACTCCTGCAGCCAGCGGAGGGTTTAATTGGAGCAGCCACAAGGGCTTCACAGTTTTGCAGCCTTGGTGGAGGGGTGGCCGGAGCATTTTAATAGGGTCGTGGGTTCCATGCGGCCGAATCTCTTGTGGCCGCGTGGCATCAAAGGCTTTCCCTGCAGTAAGCTGCGGCAGTGGTGGCCGCAAGGGAACGCAGGGCGCCGGCAACAAGCTGGCCAGAGCCCTTGGCTGCTAGGGAATAGAATAGCTCATTAGCTTGAGGCCCCATGTATATGTTTGTGTTACAATTACAGCGGACCCTTAGTGAATCACATATATAGTTGTGAGCATGCGAGTTGTTGGTAACGCTTGCGGGCTCGCGCAGCGAGCCTGCGGCCCTCGCAAAAAAAAACTGCGATCCTCGCAAAAAAAAGTACGAGACACGTTACGACCAATTACGACCTCACAAAAATCGACCGCAACTCGCAGACATGAAAAAATGAAAAACACAATAAATACACACAACACATACATAAAAAGCTTACCTACAGCAAGAGGGAGCATCCAGGATCTCAAAAAGTGAAGTTACACCTCAATTTAACTCAAAATAAAAGTTTAGACACTAAAAAATTCTAAAAAAAGTGCTGATATAATATTAAGAAGCCCTGGTCTAATATGTTTAAATTGTATGTAAAAGTGATCCTGATTGAATATGATTACATTTATATGTAGGGAACCCTACTTGAATATTCACTAATATTATATCATTAATATATATATACTAGCGAATTGCCCGTCAAAAAATGACGGCAATGAAATTGTAAGTGAGCTAATGCTGTTTGGTGTACAATAATCAAATAAATAATACATTAATAAATTAATATACTTTACCTATTTTCAAGTAATATATGCAGGAAGCATTGTGTTGAAGAGCTGGCAATCTGTTTTGATGTTGCTGCAGCATTAGTGCTGTGGAGCTGCTGTGTAAGCGTGATGAATGTGTGCAGTGTAATAGTGTGCGTGCAAATCCGTTAGCGTAGCTGTGTACTTCGGCATTGTATAAGTTATTGTTTTAAAATGTCGGCTAATGTGTGGTATGCGACTGTGTGGTGTTTTGCGTGTTTCTGGTGGTGTTTTGCGTGTTTAGAGTCCTGTAGCCTAGTTTTCGTTTTGTTCGGCAGCCATTTTTTCTCTCGCTTAGGTGATATTCGGGTGTTTAAACTCTGAAAGTTGGACTTTAATCGAGGTGTAACTTTACTTGCAGAGGTTCTGGGTGCACCACCTTGCTGTGGGTAAGCTTTTTATATGTTTGTTGTGTGTATTTATTGTGTTTGTAATGTGTTTGGGGTCGCGTGGGTTGAGTCCTTGTTTTCTAATCTCATATGTGTTTTTCGGCAATTCCATAGGTGTTTGGTGGTGTTTTGCGTCTTTAGACTGCTGTAGCCTCGTTTTCGTTTGTTTCGGCGACCATTTTTTCTCTCGCTTAGAGAATTTTTTATGTCTAAACTCTCTTTATTTTGAGTTAAATTGAGGTGTAACTTTAGTTTTTGAGGTCCTGGGTGCTCCCTCTTGCTGTAGGTAAGCTTTTTATGTATGTGTTGTGTGTATTTATTGTGTTTTTCATTTTTTCATGTCCGCGGGTTGCGGACGATTTTTGCGAGGTCGTAATTGGTCGTAACGTGTCTCCTACTTTTTTGCGAGGGCCACAGTTGCTGGCAAGGAGCGCCTTCAGCACTCCATGCCGGCAACTGAGGCCCTCGCTTCGCGAAGGCGCAGGCTTGCTGCGCGAGCCCGCAAGCGTTAGCAACAACTCGCATGCTCACAACTATATATGTGATATATGTTTACATACATGGAGTGGACAGTCACGTAATATTTATATTACCATTGCCATGAAAAGAGAAGAGAGATAGGCTGCAGTGGGGATAGTAAGAAATGTGCATACCAGAGACTTTGCTTATCCATAAGATCCATAAGACGGCCCTGAGTATGTTTTAGGACATTTATATTATTATATTAATAGGAATAAATAAACCCCAGTTGTACCTGATGTAATAATGTATTTATGTGATTTTATATAAAGATAATTGCGCTACTACATGGTATCTCTAAGATAAGGACAACTCTTGGTGACTTTTGATATATTTATTGCGTACATTTGGGTGTTCATTATTTAATTCATAGTACACAAATATGTCTATCTCTCCAACAATATCCATTTTAACCAGTGAGTCCTATAATCCAAGAGTATGTGTACTATAGTCAGTAAAATTTGAAAGTCTACCGCCCTCCCAGTTTAACAATTCACCAACCGTCACTGGGTTCTCTACATATAATTGTAATCATATTCAGATATACTTAGGGCCTCATTTAATTAGGGGCCATAACTCAATTGCAAATCTCCGATTTCCTGCAATCGAGTTACGTCCTCGCTCTACTTTTACGCTGCTATTCAATTGGCCGGGCTTGCAAGTTAGTCCCCCTTCCCGATAATTGCAAACCATGCTATCGGCAGGAAACATTTGCGTGCTTAAATTATCGCAGCAGCAAGCCAGTAACTCGTGTTTCAAGCCTGCAAACATGGAGCACTGTAAATGCAAATATAAATTCAATACAGCACTGTCAAGCACTGTAAATGATGAGGAACACAATGGGTGACACTATAATTAAAAGCACAACATTCTCAAGCTTTCACGAGAAAATCAAATACTTTATTTCATGTTTAATTTCCGTCCAAAGTCATACAGGCTTGAATGACCTCCAAGCGCAGAACTCGTTATTCAAGCTCGTAGGACTTCAATGAAATATGGAGGTTGGATTCCAAAGTCCTACGGGCTTGGAGGCTGAAGCCCGTAGGACTTCATGGCGAAAATTGAACATGAAATAAAGTATTTGTTTTGTCAATCTGCTAGCGTGAGAATGATATGCTAATTATTCTAAGACCAGACATCACTTTCACTTTTATTAAAATCATAGGATTGCTTTTTTATTTGCTTTTAAAGTGCTATGATTTGTAAGTAAGCCCTTTGCGACACCTCCTTGGGCCAATTAACCTGTGGTTCGAATTTAGCCATTTACGGGCATGACAAAGGGTAAATCGGAGCAATTGAAAGTCTTTGAGGGAAGTAAGCTGTGATTGAACAAATATCTAGGAATCGTAGCTCACAGCACATAACTCCATCAATGCCTGCAATTGAATAGCAATGTAGCTTGCAACCTCCATTTGAAAGCCTGGATCTCTAAAACATAGCAATCGAATGAGGCCCTTAGGCTCTTGTTGTTGTTAAGCCATTCAGTCACCTATGGACCACAGCACGCCAGGCACAATCATTATGTCTCTGGTTGTGCTTATATATAAGGTTTTCTTGACAAAGATATTGGAGTGGGTTGCCAGTTCCTTCTCCAGTGAACCATGATTTGTCTGACCTCTCTGCTATGATCTGCCCATCTTGGGTGACCCTACATGATATATTTCACAGCTTCATTGAAGGACACAAGCCCCTTCACCACAACAAGGTAGTGATACAGAAGGCTCTTAGTTTCTTTTCTTTTTTTTTCAAAGTGTTCATGATTTCTGTTTGTGTAACAGATGCTTGCCGCCCTACCACAGAAAAAATATAAATAATATGGCTCAACCTCAAATGCATTTGATAAACAAGTAATAGCTTGGAATGTGTATGAGCAGCTATGTTGTCAAAATGGCTGTTATAGGGAAATTTCTGTAATTTGCTCACATAGCAAGAGAGTGATGCACATGCAAAGAAAAGGTAAAAATGGGTCCTTGCATATCTTGTGCACGCACTCTCAGGGGCTCCTCCACTTTACTGCCTAGGTCCTTGAAAAAGGTAGATCCGGCACTGTGTACAGGTATGTGTTCCATTCTTATTGCTTGTCCATGTGTGAAGGAACTCAAGAAGATCCTGTCTTGTTATAGCTACTGTAAAAGATGACACCTAGAAGTCCTTTTCATGTGAACGTTTCCATTGCTAAATGGACCATTAATTCTACATTTGTTACAATTTAATTGACTATGTGTACTTATAAAGAATACCTCTAACTCTCATTTTTACAGTAATTTTATATTATTATTTATTATTATTTTTTATTATTATCTTTTATTTGTATCGCGCCAACATATTCCATAGCGCTGTACAGGGGATAAGAACAGGGGAAATACACGTTTAACAAATTCAAAAGTTGAAGGGCCCTGTTTTGAGCTTAGAATATTAGCAGAAAGTGATTTATCCCAAAGCACCCTACAAGACTGGAAACTCGCTACTTACAATCTAAAGGGAATTAAAGGGCAGAGAACTGGGGAAGAGTAACAAATAAGGAATAGCAAGGGTCAGGAAGCAGGGGAAAGATGGAAAGAGTTTTATTTTAGAGGAAGAGGGGAGGGATCTGAGGTGAAAGACTATATGTAGGTTATATATGCATTGGCCTTGTTTTTACTGCAGTTTTCATACAGTATCTTTGCTCTACTATTACACTAATGCTGCCTCCCATACTTGCGTGGTTAAATATTAAAACCATAAAAATGAAAGTCATCTTTTTAGCATAGTTATTAATAAGCATTAGTTTATGAGTTTGGCAAAATAATCTTTGATAGTTTTTTCATCTTTATATTCTCAAGAGTCTTTTATTATATTTTTATTTTTATTATCATCTTGATAATTCGTTTGTCTTGAATTTCCACGGATGAAAATATATATGTTTTGAAATTTCTCTATACTAAAAAACAAACTGCAAATTGTTTACTATTTTTCCTATACAAAACATTTATGACAAATTATTGTGTACATATGGATGCAGATGTTTATTGAGCAGTAGTTAAATTAAGCCAGTCAATTATTCTGTGTACTAGCATCTGTATCTTATTAAATGCATGTTTGAAATTCTCCATGTACAGTAAGTTTCATTGTTAGCTGTCCCCAGCATACATTTGTCGCCAGTCTACATCTCGCAGAACGAGGGGATGGATACTCAACAGGAATATAAAATATGTTGGAAACCTGCATTTAAGTGGTACTTGACATTCTTTAACTAAGGCATTGCGTTCTTCATGCAACCAAAGAGAATCATGGATTTTGTTTTACTTTGACGATTATATTTATTTTTACCTTTTGGGATTCTGGGGGGGTTGATAAGAGACCCTACTTATGTCATTTGCAGCCATATCTATGTTTTTTATGTAAAATAAATTATAAAATTAGGTCAACTATGCAATTTTCAGTATATTACATTATAATGTAGAACCTTAGATTGGAGACTTAATTTCAACATTCTGTAACAACCCACATACCTTACTTGACCACACAGAGCGTGAATATCTTATCTTTACCCACAAACTTTGCTTGAACCCAAATGGTTCTCAAGGGTTCTTTTCTTAAGCTTGCAGTGCTGGATTCTTAATTTAATGTTTATATATAGTTATTTTGTTTAAGATTTTGTTTAAAATTTCACTATTCAGTAAAGAATTATCCCACACTTTTTCAGACTCCGAAATGGTTTTTGAAGAAAATTCACACCTATATAGACAGATGCTTCTCTCTACTTTATATATGTACTAGTGAATTGCCCGTCAAAAAATGAAGGTCATAAAATTGTAAGGCAGATAATGCTGTTTGGCACACAATGTAAGGCTTTTGGTCGTCTGAGCACCTTCAGCGCTCATTGCGAGCCTCCCCCCTCCTCTTTTTATTTTTTATATAAATATATATTTTTAATACTAATTAATAATTAATTAAAATTTAAATTAATACACTTTACCTATTTGTAATTAATATATCCAGCAATCAATATCCTGGAGAGCTAACAATCTCTTTAGATTTTTCTGCAGCATACAATGTGCATTTGGACTGTTGCTGACCTGAGGTGTAAGTGTCAGCAATGTGGCAAGTGTGCAGTATAAATAGGCTGCGTGCGCGAGGTCAAACGGTTTGTTTAGTTGTGTAAATCGCCATTTTCGAATAGTAATGTTATTAGTTGCAAGTTAGTGTTGTAAAATGGCGGCAATTGTGTATGTGTGCATTTTCTGTGTTTCCTAATAGTATATTTTGTACCTTGTACGTTCCTGGGTAAAAGTCTTATGTGCCTGGCGGTGTTTTTCGTGGTAGGGCTCATATAGCCTTGTTTTTGTTTTTTTCTTCTGCCATTTTTTTTGTTGCTTAGGCTATTTTCAAGTGCCGAAACTCTGCAAATTGTGTTCAAATTGTCCTGCAACCTCACTCCCAGATATCTTGGCTGTCCCCACATGCTGTGTGTGATGTTTATTTATTTATTTTTATTTTCTTTGTGTTTTTGGTTGTTTTGGATGTACGCGGTTGGCCGTTAACTTCGTATTTTTTTTAACTTGTATTACGTCCCGCGGCTTGTATTTCTTTTTTTTATAAGTCTTGCTTTCCATTCTTATGTGCCTGGCAGTGTTTTGAGTGTTTAGTGGTCTTGTACCCTCATTTTAAATTTTTTCTCCCGTCATTTTTCTTGTCGCTTAGGCGATTTTCGAGTGCCGACAGTGGGCAAATTGTGTTAAAATTGTCATGCAACCTCAATTCAAGACGTCCTGGCTATCCCCCTGTGGTGTGTGTGATGTTTTGTTTATGTTTTTTTTTTCTTTTCTTTGTATTTTTGTTGTTTTTGTATTGTGCGCAGTACGGCCATTAACATTGTATTTTTCTGGACCTCGTATTTTTTTTTTCTACGTTTTGTGGGTTTTATTTTATTTCTAAGTTCCGCTTTCCTTTTTTCAAAGTGTTTAGGGCCGTAATTTTTCCACTTGATTTTTTCAAAGTTCTACGGGTCTCGCATTTTGAATTGTGTAATTGTGATTTCTGTTGATCTGTAGTCCCACGGGTCGTAGGAATGAGCGCCTATGGCGCTCATCTCCACCAGCACAGTGAGCGGGGTCATGTGGGGTCGTAGGGATGAGCGCCTATGGCGCTTTTCTCCACCAGAGCAAGGAGGGCCTTTGGCGCTCCTTGCCAGCAACTGCAGCCCTCGCAAGGGCTGCATTGCTGAGGGTTCGCTGTGCGAGCCCGCATTGTTAGCAACAACCCGCAATGCTCACAACTATATATGTGATACGTATTTATAAAAGTTAAAATATTAGCAATATACAAAACTAAAAGTATTAACAGCACGAAAACCTCAGACATGTTTGTGGTGATTACAAACTAAAAAGCACAGGATGTGACTAAAATATGGAAATCCTACGGTAATATAAGAACAGGTATCAAGAGTATTACAATAAATAAATGCTGCGGTTAACAATTGGAATATGTACACCAAATCAATATTACTTTGCTTGTGTTGATCATAGTTTATCTGCAGCTTGAGTTTTTCAATAAATCAGTAAGTCTACAAATTATTGTATGGACATGCCAAAAAAACAGTTATTGCATTTTACAAAATGAGTAACAAAATTGAAATCAATAATGCTTTTGAATATAACATTTCCTTAAAAATTGCAAATTCAAAATTATTTTCAAATTAAATTAAGTCTTATTTAAATGGTTTGTTATTGTGAGGTATGTCAGTGTGTACTGTACTGTGCATTTTAGCAAACGGATGTGAAATTAAATATTCCATCTTTATAATACATAATGTTTGAATAGTTAAAAAAATTATGACTTTTCTTACTTTGACTATTAAATCCGGATTTAAGCATTTTAAACAGAGGCATACGCTTACATTTATCTTTAACTATAGAGCAAGAGGGAAGGTAAATAAATTGTCATTTCATGAGAATTGCTACTGTAAACTTTTGGCAAGGAATGAAATTAAGTATGATTTAAGGGAATATTTGCTTTGACTTTCTTTTTAAGAATTCAAACATGCTGAGAATCTAGAAAAATAATTGTTCATACATTAAAGACAAGAGCAGCACTCTTCAAAACAAGACCCTTATATCATTTTGCTGCTAGTTTCTCAGACAAACTGGAATGTAAAATATAGTATTACACATGACTAGCTAGTGAAAACTGATCTTACAGTGAGTAAAAGGGATAATTCATGATAGACAGAAATGTAATTTGTACCACAAGATAGTCTTATGAAAGCATCATTGTATTGAGAAGATTGATTGACAATATAGTAAAACATAATCACAAACCAGACAATGGTGCTATTTTATTATTCTTCATTTCTAAAGGAGGAACAGAATACATAGCAATGTGTAAAAGTTGGTTAAAGAATACTTGATAAATAAAACAAATATATTAATACAGAAGAGACTGAAGTCTCTATATCATGCAGCTTCCATTTAGAGAATATAATTGTCGGGGATTGAAACAAAATGTCGTTTTATAATAATTTGGTGAAAAGTGACTTTGTATTGGGGACACATATGAAGGAATCAAGATGGTTTATCTTGCTTATAGTTGTTTAAAGTTTACAATTTGGTAACTTTAATTTAGCAGATGAGTTTTAAAATGGTATTAGAAATAAAGCTGCTTTTATACCAGAATGAGGTAAGAAAATCTACATAGTAGATGCAGCTATGTGGAAGTCTTCTGGATGGAAGTAGAGTTTTTGTAATGATATAGGAGGACAAATATAGGCCTTAACAAAACAGAGCAGCAGCTGTATAGTATTTGCAAATAAGGCAGCCTTGCTTTTAAGGTCATTTTATGTAAAGGACACAATGTTTAATTTGAGTGTGAAAGAGGAGAAATTTAATGAGTGACAGAATGAAGAAACACATAAGTGATGCTTAATATGAATGAGTCTAGAGCATAGGTGCCCAAAGTGGGCGGTACCGCCCACCAGTGGGCACTGAAGCCTTCTAGGGGGTGGCAGCGGGTTGGCTACTTTAGTCCATCTGCGCAGCAGAAAAGTCTCAACAAGTACCAATCTTTTTATATGTGCTACGTTTAATAGCAATAGCAGTTTCCAAGATGAAGCACGTATTTGCCATTGCTTGTCGCAAATATCAGATGGCTTGATTGGGAAAACTGTTATAATGTTGGGCGTTAAAAATGTTTTGTCTTGTAAAGGGGGCGGTGGTAACAAAAGTTTGGGAACCTATGGTCTGGAGGAAGCATTTATAAGGGGTTGCAGCAGTTAAAGCAAATCACATCAGTGAATGAATACACATTTTAAGTGTTATGAAGACAAAAATATAAACATAAACAATGAGTGGTTGAAAGTGAGTTGATGTAGGTTAGAGTTTGTTCAAATATAGTTAGTGTGATCTTTGAGTTATAAACTTTGATGGATAATTTAAATGTTGGACTAGAGGTACAAGGGAGCCTTCATAATAGCTCTGTCTTAAAATGTCAAAATAAATACATTGATTAAACAAATTAATGACAAGGAAAATATACCTTAAGAGTAGAAATGGATTTGGTTGTCTTCAGCATTGAGATGTTACTGAAGTCAATTTAAATGTGTTATTTTGCCAATTTAAGACATGAAGATGAAGGAAGAGCAAGACATTATTAATAGTGGTAATGCTTAAAAGTTGCAATGTTAAAAATGATTAGACTAAAACAATCTGAATATCAAGAAAGCTTAGGTACGGTATGTGAATCAACAGGAATCAGCAGACAGCGAAAATGTAAAGCATATAAAATGTGAAGCATACTTCACTTAGTGTTGCTAATAATTTCTTATTTATATACACAGATTAGGAAATTACATTGCTGTTTTCCAGGCGCATAACAATAAAATAATTTTCAAATTCCAAATAAAGTTCTTGTTATTTAGCTATATAAATAATTTCAGTTTGTATTATATAGCTTTATTGATGTCCCTATTGTTAACATTATGACGCTCACTTTTAGTTTTATGTAATACACATTGCTCTTATAATATAAATAAGTGAGTATACAACCCATCTTTATTGAATTATTCCATAATATTTGGAACCCTATTAAAAAATTTGATTTTACATCAGAAAAAAATGTAAAAAGTTTGTTTTCATTGGTGAATGTTATAATTTAGTGAAATTCATTAATCAAGAAATAAAAAAATCATGAATATGTATGATTACTGGTGACATACAGTGAAATATATGTCTTTAAAAGTGCAGTGATGTGAAATTTATGTCCAACAATTTGGATTTATTTCACATTGTTCCATAGCAATTAAGGTTGAAAAAAGACTTTCAGTCCATCAAGTTCAACTTTTTAAGATCTCCTCTGATCTGCAATATGCGGATTAGTTATTAATTAATTAGTTAATTAATTATTATTCAACTATGTAATTATCTTGTTTTGTTTTTGTATTTTTTTTATTATTAATTGATCCAGAGAAAGGCAAACAGAAAAAAACAACAAGTAAAACTTAGCCAATTGTCTCAAAGGGAAAAAAATAATAATTCCTTCCTGACCCCAGATACTGGTGATCGGTTTTCTCCCTGGATCAATACTCTCTCTCTAATTATCAATTAGAAATAAATCCAGTCTCCTTTTAAAGCTATATCAAATCTGCTGTCAACCTTGACAAATCTTTATACTGACCCTGGATGTAATTATATAAGGTAATCATATCTCCTCTTAGACACCTTTTTTCTAGAGAAAATAAGTTTAATTTGGTTAGTCTTTCTTCATAACTTAGCCACTTCATTCCCCTTATTAGTTTTGTTGCCCTCCTCTGTACCTTTTTCAGCACTAAAATGTCCTTTTTATGAAGTGGTGCCAAAAACTGTACTCCATATTCCAAATGAGGGCATACTAGAGACGTGTATAGTGGCAGAATTATATTTGCTTCCCTTGCTTCTATACCCTTCTTAATACATGATAATATTTTATTTGCCTTTGCAGCTGCTGCTTGGCTTTGAGCACGGTTACCTAGGTGGTTGTCCACAAGCACTCCCAAATCCCTTTCAATATCTGATACCCCTAGATTTGCTCCATTAAGATTATAAACTGCATGGCTATTTTTCCTTCCCAGATGTATAACTTTACATTTATTCATATTAAATCTCATCTGCCATTTAGATGCCCATTCCTCAATTGCATGTAAATCCCTTTGAGGGGAAAGGACATCATTATCTGATTTAATTACCTTGCACAACTTTGTGTCATCAGCGAAAATGGGGACACTACTTTTCAGTCCCACCTCTAAGTCATTAATAAATATGTTACAAAGGAGAGGATCAAATACTGAACCATGAGGAACCCCACTTACCACATTAGTCCAATCAGAGTATGTTCCATTTAAAACAACTTTTTGCTTCCTGACTTTTAGCCAGCTCTCAATCCATGAGCAAATATTTACGGGAATTCCTGTATCTCTTAGTTTGCACAATAGTCTCCCATGTGGCACTATATCAAAAGCCTTTGCAAAATCCAAAAGGACTACATCCACTGAGTTGTCCTGATCCAGGTCCCTACTAACCTCATCATAGAAACTAATTACATTTGTTTGACATGACCTATCCCTCATAAATCCATGTTGACTCCTACTTATAATCCTGTTCAAATAGACATATCCTTGTATATGATGTCTTATTAAGCCTTCTAAAAGCTTTCCCACTACAGAAGTAAGGCACAAAGGTCTATAATTCCATGGATTTGCTCTTGCTCCCTTTTTAAATATAGGTATCACATCTGCTTTACTCCAGTCATCTGGTAGAGACCCTGTGTTGAGTGAATCTTGAATAATTAAATATAATTGTTTGGCTATTACCGAACCCAGTTCCCTCAGTACCCATGGATGTATTCCATCAGGACCCAGGTTTTAATTAACATTTATTTTAGTCCAGTCTAATAGCCATTTTGCAAGCCTTGTTGATTTCCTTGTACTCCCGTAAAGCAGTCTCTGTCTCCTCTTGTTTGTATAATTTAAATGCCTACTTTTTACTCTGTATCTTGATCTTTAAATCATTGTTAAGCCACATTGGATGTGATTTATTATTTTTACTTTTATTCCTACTTGTTATATGCTGATAAGTATGTATATTTAGTAAGGGACAGTATCTAAGGTTACGTAGAAACTGTAGCAGTGATGAAAGTTTTAAAGTAGAAGCTGATAAACTCGGAAAAAGTTTCAGAAATAGAGGCTATCCCAATAAGTGCCTGAAAAAGGCTTACAAGAATGCCATAATTTAAAAAAGGACAGACCTTCTGAGTGTACAAATAGAATCAAAACAAAATAAACAAATTGAGGATTCCTTAATTCGCTGTATACTTATCTTTGGACACAATTCAATTCAAATCTTCTTACCTCAGATGTAGACCTAAAAGAAATTGTATCACAATGTAGTGCAATTGCATACCGCAGAAGTCCAAATTTGAGAGACCTTTTGGTAAACAGCCATTTCCAGCCTGAAAAATAACAGCGGGAAACATGACTGAAACCAATAACAGGTTGTTTTAAATGCAGGAGGTGTACATTTTGTAAATATATTAAACCAAGTAAATAATTTATACACCCCATCACTGGGGAAAGATACCCAATCACAGAGCTTTACAATTGTAAAACTAAAGGAGTGATATATATTGCACAATGTCGAAAAAACTTAGAGATAACTCCAAAGAAGGATTGGAGAAAAGTCCAATTACTCATGATACACCTATTGCACGTCATGTCAAGTTGTACCATAATAAAGACTTATCAGTTCTTACATTTTATGTGACAGACGAGGTGAAGTTAGGCCCCAGGAAAGGGAATATCGATAAGTTACTACTCAAAAAAGAATGTAAGTGTATCTACAAACTTAAGACACAGTCACCTAAAGGACTGAATTAAGATTTTTCGTTTAGTGCCTTTTTGTAGATCTCAAGATAACTGTACAAGAAGGAAATAACAAGAGAACTACACACTTCCCATAAAATACCAATTTGAGAGGTTACAAGAAACCATAGCAGTATAAACATCCATGTATATGTAACTGGAATTTTTAAATATATGTTAAAAAGTATGGAAGTGGATCATTCATAAAGGTTCTTATCAATTTTGAATATTTTATTTACTATCCATGATGACAATTCTATCACTATCTGTCTAGATGACAACTGGGATAATGGACATTATTGTTAACTTTCTTTTTTTTTTTTTTTTTTTTTTTAACAAATATATTACATCACCAGAAAAAGAATAATAAACATACAATACACAAAAACAAACAGAGATAACGAACAAACATTGTACCAACGATATACTCCAAAAGTAGAACGGTTTTCTAGATTATATAATACAATGAAAAGGTACAATGTACATCCATACTGGCATTCGCTCAGATTCGAGGCAGATAACATGTTTAAACACATGGGCCAATGAGGAGAATTAGGTCCGAATGGAGTTACACCCGAGAAATAGTAAGGTAAGTACTAGTTGTCCCATTTAGACCAATTTATCATATTTCTATTTTTTGCATTAGCCAAACTATAAGCGTTGAGATATAGGTCTCTGTTATAACAAATAGTGTTGATTAACTCTCTAATTGTAGGTATATCTGGGGTTTTCCAGTATTTTACTAGCAGCCATTTGGCCCCCAAGAGTACATGCAAAACCAAGTTCCTTTCCACTGGGGAGAGAAACTCCAACCCTCTATGGAGGATGGCCACTTGAGGGGTACAAGGAATATGTTTATCTAAAACTCTAGCTAGAAGTTGACAAATTTCTAACCACATATCTGAGATCTTTTTAGACTTCCACAAGACATGGGAGTCATCTCCTAGAAAACCGCACTGTTTCCAGCAAAGGGCGTCCACTTTTGTATTAAATTTTGACATTCTAACCGGGGTTAAATGCCATCTGTGTAAGATTTTAAAAAAGAGTTCCAGATAAGCTGGATTTATGGCGGATTTCTTAATCAGCATTATAATATCCCTCCAATTGTCTTCATCAAGAGCCATATTAAGATCTAGTTCCCAGCCTATGATTCCCTTACTTCTAATAAACGGAGTAATCTCGCTTATAATCTTATTGCAGTTTGAAATAATATGATGATTCCTTCTCTTTATAATTAGTTCTTCTATTTTAGTAGGTGAATTTATTTCTAGGGTTTTAAATCCCCAAGACATTAAAGCTTGTTTTAAGCTTTCGTAATTTAGCCATGAGAGTTTTTCCAGGTTATATTTTTTCATTAACTCTGAATATGTCAGAAGATTGTTATTGTAATATAATTCTGATACCAAGGAAATGCCTCCTCTATACAAAAGATAACAGTTTACGGAGGGGTCTCTGGAGTATACCAATTCAATAGGGGTGGCTAAAGATGGATAATGTGTTATTTGCATTCTCTCTTTATTCTTATACCAAAATGTTACTAGAAATTGTATATTTTTTGGTAGTTTACCCAGTGAATTCTTATTGTAGTATGGTAGCCATAATAGGTTCTTTATAGAAGAGTCACAAAGAATAGCCTCTTCAAGGGCAAGCCATCTGGGTTTCTCCTGGAGGGTGTTCCAATTTATAAGTTGTGCGATGATAATTTTATGATATATGTCTTTTATACTAGGGGCATTTAAGCTTCCTTTTTCATATTTCTTACTGACCACGCTTTTCATGATTCTACTTTTTTTCCCACCATATATGTATTTATCCAATATATCCTGAATGGTTTTCAGATAATTATTTGATATTCTATCAGGTATAGATCTTAAGCAATAGGTAATTTTTGGGACAATACTCATGTTGGTTGCAGCGATTCTCGCCGACCAGGGCAGGTTAAGAGATCTCCAATTACATAGAATAGGTCTAATTTGTTTCATCGCATCCTCCAAGTTAGATTTAAGGATATCCTTAACTCCAAATGACATTTTTATGCCCAAATGGACGATATATTCGGATTTCCAATTATATGAGGATAATTTTTCCAATCTATTTTTAACTTCCAGTTTAAAACCTCTCATTAAGGTATTAGATTTTAAATTATTTATCTTAAAATGTGATAGTCTTCCGAATTCTTCAAGAATTTCTTGTAATTTTGGGCATGCCTCCTCCGGGTTGGTCATGGTAATGACAATATCGTCTGCGAAACCCATAAATTTAAATTCCTCCTTATTAATAATTACACCCTCTATAGCTTTACACTCTCGAATATAGATAGCTAAAGGTTCTATAAAGAGGATGAACAATAGAGGGGATAGGGGACATCCCTGCAGAGTGCCATTTCCAATTTTAAACTTTTCTGACTCGAAGTCAGGGTTTGCAATATATGCCATAGGATTGGCATACAGGGCTTTAACGGATCTCGAAGCAAAATCGTTAAATCCGAATTTCCTCAGGACCGCCTGAAGAAATTCCCAGTTGACCCTGTCGAATGCCTTTTCGGCATCCAAAGACAGGGCCAATAAGGGTATATCCTGTTCTACCACATAGTTTAAAATATCAATCATTCGTCTAGAATTATCAGATGCTTGGCGACCAGGAATAAAGCCTGTTTGGTCTCTATGAATCAACTGATTGATTATAGTTTTTAGTCTATTAGCCAATATTTTGGCGTAGATTTTTATATCTAAATTAATCAGAGATATTGGTCGGTAACTCCCGTACTGCTCCGGATTTTTACCTTCTTTCAAAATGTTGATTATTTTAGTCTCTGACATCTCAGGGGGGATATGCCCTGTTTATTTTATTTCATTAAATAGGTTGCATAAATGACTCTTTAGTTCAGACACAAAAGATTTGTAAAACAGAGAGTCATATCCATCTACCACTGGGGATTTGTTGGATTTGCCGCTATTAATTGTTTCAGTGATATCCTCGATGATTATCTCACTGTCTAAATATTCACTATCCTTTTCTGAAACCCTAGGAAACTTGATCTTACATAGGAAGGATTCAATTTCTTCTTTGCCAGGAAGTTTAAACCGCTTATCATTTCCTAGATTGTATAATTCGGTATAATAGTCCTGGAATATTACACTAATTTTATCGGGGTGTAGATGAATTTTACCCTCTTTATCTCGGATTTTTAAAATCCTGTTCTGACTACGTTGCTTCTTTAGTCTGTTAGCAAGATATTTACCGGATTTATTACCGTATAGAAAGTGGGATTGCTGATATCTCCAAAGGGGATTATCAGCTTGTAACTGGAGAATTTTTTTGATTTGATTATGTATCTCTATACAATGTGGGAAAAAAATAAACTAAAGTCTTTATTAATAAGGGGTAACAACGGCGATATCATAAAAACAATTGATAAAAAATCCTGGATTGGAAAAAGAAGTTATAAAAAAGGCTGGTTGATGTGTGAGCATGTAACCACTTTGTTGGTAATATAAACTCTAAATAGAGGGGTTCATGAAGTCACACCTAACAGTATTGCAGAGGAAAAAATGCATGGCTTGTCCAAATGGATTAAACCTGTCAGTGCAATTATCAGAAATATATAATGCACATAAATACATGTAGTGCTTCTGGATATATAGGATATTAGTGACCCTTTGGGGTTCACAATATTAATAGCCTGAAATGATCTGTCCTTAAGATATAGAGATATATCTCTCTTAATGGTTTACCAGGATCTATTTAGACCATGTTTATCTGTTTCCTGGTCATGGCACAAGTTATACAAAATGCACAATACAGACTTAGGAGCACTTAAGTCTTTTGTCTTAATAGGACTATGATATATATATAATGTCCCTACTGGGCATCTTCTCCTAGAGAGATTAAGCTTCTGTTTTTACCATACTCCATTCCAGAGTTTAACATGATATGGAAGCAGCAGTCCACAGAGAGTAAATAGAAGCCAGCAGGTAAGCTATTGCTTTAAGCACCGTCTATTGCGTGCTCGATATAACTAATATCCAGACAACCACATTCACTCATATGGAAACGGACAGGGAGGGTAAGCATGCAACCTCTAAATATTAAAATACAATACTGTTAGTAGAGAGGACGCCGGCGTGCCCTTAGCTGCAAGGCATGCCACGTCATCAAAGGCCGACGCGTTTCGACGTCATCAGACGTCTTTGTCAAGGTAGAGTGTGCTGAGCCGTCTAGCCCTCTTTTTAAACGTTGCCGTTACCACAGCAACCAATTGACATTAAGCGGACCTGCGCACTGCAATTTAAAAGTGATCATAGCGCTATGATGCATAAGGATGAAGCAAACATAATATCATAATATTACCCTCTCAAACAAATAAGAGGGTATAAATGAATGACGATAATAGCAAATAGATAGCAAATGAATAGTCCCTGTATGACATGGGACAGGAAACTCCAGGCTAGGAGGAAGAAGATGTGGAAAATAGAAATGTGGTAACTACATATACTAACTGTATAAGGAAATTAATATAGATCCTAAAGGAAAAGAGATCTTTAAGGCGGCAAAAAATATGAATGTGACCTGAATATCCAGGATGAAAATCTAAAAGGTGCATCGAAACAGACAATTTAAAATCTGTTATATAAGAGTGACTTAAAAATAACTCTGTAGAGTCACTTTGTTTATTAAATTCTTGCTGACATAATACGATCTTTGGTTTTAGTAGTTCCAAATTATGTTTTTCTGTCTCAATAATCAGACTGATTAATTCAGATGAACATTTAAGAAGAATATCTTTCCATTTGTTAACAAAAGTTTCATCACTCAAATGTATTGCAGGGTTAAGGTGCAATCTTAGGCCTCTGGGATGGACTTATTTTTAAGGTAATTTTGTAAGCTGCTTATTTCCCATACAGAGCGTACTTGTTTCCTCATTACTTTAAGAAGATCTCCATATATATTTTTGATATCTTTATTGCTTTCAAATGGTGGCTGAGGGTTACCACTAAAGCTTTCCTCAGCTTCTTTTAGGAGTGATTCAATATCTATATATATATCTATATATTTTAAAGAGAAAAAACAAAATAAGACATGGTTGAATCCCCCACTAGGATGTTTTAGGTGTGGGAACTGTAAATTTTGTAGATATATCAAACCCACAAAAATCTATGAACATCCATCTAATGGGGCATGATATGTCCTAAAGGACTTTTCAAATTGCTGCACTACAAGTGTAGTTTATGTGGCTACATGTTTGTGCAAAAAAATCTATGTAGGGAAAACCCGGCGCCAACTACGAAGACGCATTGGCGAACACATATATTCTATTAAGAAAGATCTTGACACACCTATAGCACGCCATATTAAAATCTTTCATGGCGGTAATAGTGAAGTTCTCACATTCACAGCTCTTGAGAAAGTCTATCAAGGCCCCAGACAGGGAGACCTAGATAAGAAACTCCTTCAACATGAAGCAAAATGGATTTACAAATTAAAAGCGTTATCTCCAGAGGGTTTAAATGAAGGTTTCACATTTTTACCCTTCATTTAAATGGATATTCACTAGTATTAGTTATAATATGTATTAAGAAGAAACTACTTAATCTGCATAGTTCTTTTTGTGATTATAATTATCATGCACAAGCAGGATGCTTGTCTTCATTGATAGGTTTGCCTTTCTTTTCCACAATTGGCATGCAGATGGTATCTAACATCTGTTATGTACCACTTTTTCACAACATTAGTATTTTTGTTGATCACCACTGTATCATGATTGTTTACACAGTCACTATTTACCTTTACTTTCCTTTTCTTCCCCTCCCTTCCCATTGCTCTTCACTTTAATCCCCAATAGGGTGTCCCCTTAGTTCTTCATATGCACCACATTTCTTCACTCTTATATAACAGATTTTAAATTGTCTGTTTCAATGCACCTTTTAGATTTTCATCCTGGATATTCAGGTCACATTCATATTTTTTGCCGCCTTATAGATCTCTTTTCCTTTAGGATCTATATTAATTTCCTTATACAGTTAGTATATGTAGTTACCACATTTCTATTTTCCACATCTTCTTCCTCCTAGCCTGGAGTTTCCTGTCCCATGTCATACAGGGACTATTCATTTGCTATCTATTTGCTATTATCGTCATTCATTTATACCCTCTTATTTGTTTGAGAGGGTAATATTATGATATTATGTTTGCTTCATCCTTATGCATCATAGCGCTATGATCGCTTTTAAATTGCAGTGCGCAGGTCCGCTTAATGTCAATTGGTTGCTGTGGTAACGGCAACGTTTAAAAAGAGGGCTAGACGGCTCAGCACACTCTACCTTGACAAAGACGTCTGATGACGTCGAAACGCGTCGGCCTTTGATGACGTGGCATGCCTTGCAGCTAAGGGCACGCCGGCGTCCTCTCTACTAACAGTATTGTATTTTAATATTTAGAGGTTGCATGCTTACCCTCCCTGTCCGTTTCCATATGAGTGAATGTGGTTGTCTGGATATTAGTTATATCGAGCACGCAATAGACGGTGCTTAAAGCAATAGCTTACCTGCTGGCTTCTATTTACTCTCTGTGGACTTCTGCTTCCATATCATGTTAAACTCTGGAATGGAGTATGGTAAAAACAGAAGCTTAATCTCTCTAGGAGAAGATGCCCAGTAGGGACATTATATATATATCATAGTCCTATTAAGACAAAAGACTTAAGTGCTCCTAAGTCTGTATTGTGCATTTTGTATAACTTGTGCCATGACCAGGAAACAGATAAACATGGTCTAAATAGATCCTGGTAAACCATTAAGAGAGATATATCTCTATATCTTAAGGACAGATCATTTCAGGCTATTAATATTGTGAGCCCCAAAGGGTCACTAATATCCTATATATCCAGAAGCACTACATGTATTTATGTGCATTATATATTTCTGATAATTGCACTGACAGGTTTAATCCATTTGGACAAGCCATGCATTTTTTCCTCTGCAATACTGTTAGGTGTGACTTCATGAACCCCTCTATTTAGAGTTTATATTACCAACAAAGTGGTTACATGCTCACACATCAACCAGCCTTTTTTATAACTTCTTTTTCCAATCCAGGATTTTTTATCAATTGTTTTTATGATACCGCCGTTGTTACCCCTTATTAATAAAGACTTTAGTTTATTTTTTTCCCACATTGTATATAGATTATTAACTTATGGGTAGTAAATACCTTGGGAACCTAGCATTCCTATTAGACCTAGATTTAAAGATTAGTGGTTCAATCCACACAAAGAAAGCATTAGAACTCTATTACCTTATTAGAGGAATTTATATATTTCCCTCTTTTTGACACTCAGGACTAGCACTTTACTCTGAAGTACTCATATCCCAGAGCAAATATTTTATATACAATGGCTAATTTCTGTATTCAAAATATAGATATTAAATCACTCCTAAAAGAAGCTGAGGAAAGCTTTAGTGGTAACCCTCAGCCACCATTTGAAAGCAATAAAGATATCAAAAATATATATGGAGATCTTCTTAAAGTAATGAGGAAACAAGTACGCTCTGTATGGGAAATAAGCAGCTTACAAAATTACCTTAAAAATAAGTACATTCCCAGAGGCCTAAGATTGCACCTTAACCCTGCAATAAATTTGAGTGATGAAACTTTTGTTAACAAATGGAAAGATATTCTTCTTAAATGTTCATCTGAATTAATCAGTCTGATTATTGAGACAGAAAAACATAATTTGGAACTACTAAAACCAAAGATCGTATTATGTCAGCAAGAATTTAATAAACAAAGTGACTCTACAGAGTATGAATCACTATGTAAAAAATTAAATGATAATATAGAGAGATTCAAAAGAGAAATTAAAGACAGGAAACAGAAAAAATTCCTAAGGGACAAAACTGATTTCCAAACAAATAGAATCTTTAGGAAATTCCCTACCTCAATACCATCTCAAAGAAATTCTGACATAAGTTCCTCAGACTATGACAATTCAGACATAGATGAACATTCCCTGCATAGTTCAAGAGGTAGACGACCTGGTATGCATTATAGAAGGGAGGCATACAATACAAGAAAGTTTGCACAAACTAGAATGCCAAACACCTATAATAATGAGGGTTTTTTAGAGGAAGGCCAGTTTCCTGTGAAAGGTCCAGAGAGGCGAGACCAAAGGAAAAAGTACTGAGAAAAAGCCTAATACAAAAAGTTTGATAAAAGACCAAAGCATGAAAATCATTAACTTATCAGACTTTATCTTAAATCCTGACCATGAATCAGTACTGAGAAAAGGCCTTAGTTTTGTGCCAACATCAAGGTCGGACAAATTTACTCATATTAAAGATATCAACCTCTTTGCTCGTAAATTAGCCCTCCAGAGATTCTTTAAAAATAAAGAAGATAAAGAACATATGAAGTTAGGTATAAATAAAGAAGATATTGAAACTTTCAAACTTCTAATGTCCTTGTTGGAAGAGAATGCTTCTACTGATGAAGGTAAAACATACAATGACATAAAAAAATGGAAAAACAAAAGTAATTTTACTCCCTTCTTAAAAGATTACTCTAACATCTGGGTATTCCTCCAACAGGTAACAATTGACATAGAAAGTTTAGATTTCACCAAATTAAGAAAATCTTTCAATCTGACAAAACAAGAATACCAAGCACTTGATGAGCTCAAGTCTTGTAAAGATATCCAAATCAAACAAGCGGATAAAGGGGGCAATCTTGTAATACTAAGTAATGATAAATACAAAGAGATGTGCAATAGGATCTTGGATGATAAATTTACCTATGAAGTATTAACAAAGAATCCAAATCTTGAATATAGATTAGCCTTAAAGTCCATATTAGAAAAAGCTAAAATAGAGAAGATTATTGATGAGCAAACATATATGTTTCTTCTACAAAAAATTCCCTTGCATTTCAACTTTCTATGCACTACCAAAAGTGCACAAACAAACAGTGCCTATCCCTGGGAGGCCTATAGTATCAAGAACGGGAAACCTCTCCTCCAATGCCAGTATTTTTGTGGATCACTACCTACGTGACTTAGTACAGAACCTGCCCTCTTATGTACAAGATACCAATGATATATTAAAACAGCTTGAGCATTTAATAGTGCCAAAAGATACGTGGTTAGCAACCATTGACGTTGAAGCACTCTACAGTAGCATACCTCATAATCTTGGTATTGAGGCAGCTAAACAATTTCTAAGCATGAAAAGCACTAATTTTGAAAAATGTAACAACTTCATTATCCAACTCTTAGAGTATGTCCTGAAATATAATTTTTTCCTGTTCAATGACAAATGGTTCCACCAGACAAAGGGGACCGCAATGGGCACTCCATGTGCCCCTAGCTACGCCAACCTTTTTTTAGGTTGCTGGGAGAAGAAGATCTTCTCAGAACCAAACAATGAGCATCTATCTATACATGCAATGATTTGGCGTCGCTATATAGACGATATCTTTGTGATTTGGGATGGAACAAAACTAGAATTCGAAACCCTTATGGACTCATTGAATAAAAATGAGATGGGTCTGAGATTCACACATGAAATCCATAGAACAGAGATATCATTTTTAGACCTACTAATCCAAAAAGATGATGAAGGTAACATCTCAACCACTACATTCAGAAAAGAGACAGCTGCAAATACGTTACTTTCGTGGGACAGTCAACATTTCGACCCCCTGAAAAAAGGTATCCCTAAGGGGCAATACCTAAGAATTAGGAGGAATTGCAGCTCAGATATAAAATTCAAAATTGAGGCAGATAAATTAAAACAAAGATTCTTAGAAAGAGGATATTCCAATAAATGCCTAAAGAAAGCTTTTCAATATGCATTGGGCTGCAACAGAACAGAGTTACTGAATAAACCGCACAGGATAAATACCCAAACATCAGATAATACATATCCAAGATGTATTTTGACCTATGGCTATGAATCTGCTTCAATCAAAGATATTATATCTAACCATTGGCATCTATTAAGAAGTGACAATGACTTGGTAGATATACTTCCACAAAAAATACCTATTGTTTATCGTAGTGGAAAAAATTTGAAAGACACATTGGTGCATAGTTTTTTTAAAGAGAAAAAACAAAATAAGACATGGTTGAATCCCCCACTAGGATGTTTTAGGTGTGGGAACTGTAAATTTTGTAGATATATCAAACCCACAAAAATCTATGAACATCCATCTAATGGGGCAAGATATGTCCTAAAGGACTTTTCAAATTGCTGCACTACAAGTGTAGTTTATGTGGCTACATGTTTGTGCAAAAAAATCTATGTAGGGAAAACCCGGCGCCAACTACGAAGACGCATTGGTGAACACATATATTCTATTAAGAAAGATCTTGACACCCCTATAGCACGCCATATTAAAATCTTTCATGGCGGTAATAGTGAAGTTCTCACATTCACAGCTCTTGAGAAAGTCTATCAAGGCCCCAGACAGGGAGACCTAGATAAGAAACTCCTTCAACATGAAGCAAAATGGATTTACAAATTAAAAGCGTTATCTCCAGAGGGTTTAAATGAAGGTTTCACATTTTTACCCTTCATTTAAATGGATATTCACTAGTATTAGTTATAATATGTATTAAGAAGAAACTACTTAATCTGCATAGTTCTTTTTGTGATTATAATTATCATGCACAAGCAGGATGCTTGTCTTCATTGATAGGTTTGCCTTTCTTTTCCACAATTGGCATGCAGATGGTATCTAACATCTGTTATGTACCACTTTTTCACAACATTAGTATTTTTGTTGATCACCACTGTATCATGATTGTTTACACAGTCACTATTTACCTTTACTTTCCTTTTCTTCCCCTCCCTTCCCATTGCTCTTCACTTTAATCCCCAATAGGGTGTCCCCTTAGTTCTTCATATGCACCACATTTCTTCACTCTTATATAACAGATTTTAAATTGTCTGTTTCGATGCACCTTTTAGATTTTCATCCTGGATATTCAGGTCACATTCATATTTTTTGCCGCCTTATAGATCTCTTTTCCTTTAGGATCTATATTAATTTCCTTATACAGTTAGTATATGTAGTTACCACATTTCTATTTTCCACATCTTCTTCCTCCTAGCCTGGAGTTTCCTGTCCCATGTCATACAGGGACTATTCATTTGCTATCTATTTGCTATTATCGTCATTCATTTATACCCTCTTATTTGTTTGAGAGGGTAATATTATGATATTATGTTTGCTTCATCCTTATGCATCATAGCGCTATGATCGCTTTTAAATTGCAGTGCGCAGGTCCGCTTAATGTCAATTGGTTGCTGTGGTAACGGCAACGTTTAAAAAGAGGGCTAGACGGCTCAGCACACTCTACCTTGACAAAGACGTCTGATGACGTCGAAACGCGTCGGCCTTTGATGACGTGGCATGCCTTGCAGCTAAGGGCACGCCGGCGTCCTCTCTACTAACAGTATTGTATTTTAATATTTAGAGGTTGCATGCTTACCCTCCCTGTCCGTTTCCATAAGAGTGAATGTGGTTGTCTGGATATTAGTTATATCGAGCACGCAATAGACGGTGCTTAAAGCAATAGCTTACCTGCTGGCTTCTATTTACTCTCTGTGGACTGCTGCTTCCATATCATGTTAAACTCTGGAATGGAGTATGGTAAAAACAGAAGCTTAATCTCTCTAGGAGAAGATGCCCAGTAGGGACATTATATATATATCATAGTCCTATTAAGACAAAAGACTTAAGTGCTCCTAAGTCTGTATTGTGCATTTTGTATAACTTGTGCCATGACCAGGAAACAGATAAACATGGTCTAAATAGATCCTGGTAAACCATTAAGAGAGATATATCTCTATATCTTAAGGACAGATCATTTCAGGCTATTAATATTGTGAACCCCAAAGGGTCACTAATATCCTATATATCCAGAAGCACTACATGTATTTATGTGCATTATATATTTCTGATAATTGCACTGACAGGTTTAATCCATTTGGACAAGCCATGCATTTTTTCCTCTGCAATACTGTTAGGTGTGACTTCATGAACCCCTCTATTTAGAGTTTATATTACCAACAAAGTGGTTACATGCTCACACATCAACCAGCCTTTTTTATAACTTCTTTTTCCAATCCAGGATTTTTTATCAATTGTTTTTATGATATCGCCGTTGTTACCCCTTATTAATAAAGACTTTAGTTTATTTTTTTCCCACATTGTATATAGATTATTAACTTATGGGTAGTAAATACCTTGGGAACCTAGCATTCCTATTAGACCTAGATTTGATTATGTATCTCCTTAATTTTTCCTCTTAGTTCTTTACTTGAGTTCTTCATATTATCCTGATGTAGCTTTTCTAATTCTATATAAAGGACTTGCCCTGATTTCTCTTATTTTCGGCTGCTCTAGCGATTAGTATCCCTCGGATAAACGACTTGAAGGCGCACCATAATGTCTTTGCTGACTTTACCAAGTCCTTATTTATTTCAAAAAAATCCTGTATATCTCTTTCGATAGCGGAAACAGATTCGTTTTTTTTAAGTAGCAATGGGTTGATTTTCCAACTGTTCTTAGGCAATACCTTATTTGTCTCTTCCAAGATAATACTGTTAATAGAATGGTCTGACCATGGTGCCAAAATTATTTCAGAATGTTCTATCATTCGCACTGTGCTTGCATCTGCAAAAATATAGTCTATACGAGAATAGGATTGATAGCGATTAGAGAAAAAGGTGAATTCTTTTTGGTCTGGATGGAACACCCTCCAGGAGTCTAGTAGTTCATAGCTCTTAATCAAGCTAGAGAACTCAGAGGCGGCTTTACTGATATGGGTTTTCCAACTTGACTTTGTAGGACCTCTGTTTATCCATTAGCACATTAGTTACCAGGTTAAAGTCCCTGCATAACATAATCAATCCCTTTTTAAATTTAAAAATATCTCTTAGTAAATTTTTAAGATATCTATTTTGGTTTTTATTTGGCAAATAGACATTAACCAAGGTTATCAATCTATTGTTTATAAGGCCAACCCACATTATATATCTCCCCAAGGGATCTATTTTTTTAAATTCTTCAGCCACCACTAACCTTTTGTTAAAGAAGATCGAGACTCCTTTTGATTTGTTGTTATATGTGGAGTCAATTCTAGTTGGGTAAGACTTATTGGACATATATTGCACTGACTCCCTCTTTAGGTGGGTTTCTTGAAGGCAGAGAATATCCGCCTGAATCTTATTATAATTCAAAAAGGCTATTTTCCTCTTTGTTACTGAGTTCAGACCATTTACATTATGCAAGATGATTTTTAATCCTTTACCCATTGGCAAGGTTTTTAGATTCCTCCCATGTCATAAGTAATAAAATTCCCACTTTACATTGCCTCAGATAATTCCAAAATACAATCATCATTCTTTCAACATAAACATTCATACATATTGAACCTAAGTCAACCAACATGCTGGACTCTGGTTAACAGGGCGATAGCCTGATATAGGGAAATGTCAGGGGTGGCTATCCACCTTTGGTAAGGAGATCTGCAGATAAGCAAAGGAAAGAACAAGAAAAGAGAAAAGAGAAGAGAAAGGAAAAAAAAATAGAGGAGAGAAGATACCATTGAAGAGATTGGTTGTTAAGTAATGGGTTAAGCAAGCATATTTGCCCTTGCAAAACCAATGTAGATGGTTATAAACTTCTAGAAGAATATATTAACCCTTAACACTCCTACCCTAAGGGGGGCGGAGTACATAACTTCCTTTCCCAGCTCTACCTCCATTGCCCCCCCCTCCCCCATCTCACCTCCTCCCTATCCTCTTTAGGTGCCGTGATATTGTATTAAGAAAGTATCCCCTTCCAGAGGGTAGTGAGAGTGTAAGACATCCTGCTTCTAATGGATGAGCATTAACCTCTAAATGTGAAACTACATATTATATACTAAATTCAGATATGTGCTATAAAAATTATTATGAGGTATTCCCCTTTAAATTGGGGAACCAAGGTGGCTAAGAAAAAAAAAAAAAAAAATACTTATATCATATAATCCTATAAGGGAATTCTCATTTATATAGTGAAGGGAAGTAATGAGAGAGAACAGGGACGGATCTGGGGAGAAGAGAGGAAAGGCATAGGAGGCAGGAAACAGAGAAATTACATATGGGAGGAGATCATTTTTCAACTTTATACCCTATGAAAATCTTCTTCTAATCTATCTAATGAACTAACAATATATTCCTAGTAAGTCTAGAAACATTGTCCCCTTCTGTATATGGGTACATTTACATTTTTTAGCTTATCCTTGTATGCCAGGTCAAGTTACTGGCAGACAGTATCATTTTTTCAGCCCCTTTAACCTCCTTACCTATATCAATCTGCCATTCTTTCAGCAATTTTATACCTTCCTGGACTGTTTTAATCCTATACCAATTTAAATCCTTATATACGGAAATACCCATTGGAGAGATCCATTTATACTTAATTTCTCTCTGTCTTAATATCTGGGTTATTTCTGAGAATTCTCTCCTCCTAGCTAGTGTCTGAGCTGATAAATCTGTAAATATTTTGATATGTTCATATGGGGAGGGTAGACCTTTCTTTTCATATGAGGCCCTTACAATTGTTTCTTTGTATGATCTAGAGTACAGTCTCAGGATAACGTCTCTGGGTAAGGACTTATATAAATGTCTGGCTAGAGGCAGCCTATGGATACTGTCAATAGTATTTTCTGATTTTGAAGTATTTGGGACCAATTTCCCCAATAAGTCCTCCACATAAGTTTTCAAATTGTTCTCTGGTATCGTCTCCGATATGCCTCTCAAACGCAGATTATTTATCCTACTGCGGTCTTCAATTGAAGTCATTTTTAGCTGCAGGTCCTCTAATTTGTTTTCTAGAGTCGTAGTGTAAATTAGTAAGCTGTTATTATCTGAGATTAATTTGTCACAGACTTTTTCGATCGAGTCCACTCTTTCCTTAACTTCTTTAATGAGTTGTGTATTTTCGGTGATTTTTTTGGTCAGGTCTGCCACAAGGCTAGTTTGAAAGTTTTGAAATAGTTCTCTCATTTTTGAGCATGTCAGGATATCTTCTTCATCAGAAAAGGAGCTCCCCGTGCTCACAGTTTGGGAGGCTTTTTCTGGCGAGCGATTAGCCCCCTCATTAAGGTGAGTATCTTTCTCAGTATTAGAGGTATTAGCACCTTTGCTCCTGGGAGAAAAAATATTCAGTGTTTTTAAAATTTCAGCTCTTTTGTCTCTTGCTTTCATTTTAGACGGCATCTTTGCGAGTTTGCCTTTAAATGTAGGCCTGCATATATCAGGATAAATTTCCACCAGAAATTTGAGTAAACACATTAACTGAGAATTCACTGCGGAGACTTCAGTTTACCTGGCGTGTCCTCTAGTGTCAAGGCGCAATTTCCAGAACTCAGCTGCAGCGCCCTGCCTTTCCCATTAGCAGTTATACTCTACTATGAAACTGACTATTGGCTAATGTTCCCCTTGAAACTGCTTTCCATGGGCATAGCTGTTAGCCTACATAACTAGGAGCAGGAGGGGGCGCTGTGGAGCTGATAAAACTATTGTTGTTTGTAAACCTTCGCCCTTTAATAATTATTTTTAGTTTGGGAAACTTGTTGTCTTATTTATAATATCCAAATTTTAAGATATTGCTGGAGGTTTAAGGACTTAAAGATTTGGAAAAACTTCTGCTTATTTGTCCGTACACCTTTCTTTTTTTTCTTTTCTCCCTCTTTTATCTAGTCTGTATGGCCTTTGGCCCATATCATTATGTATATCGCTCTAGATATGGAGTTGACAATTCACCAATAAAATGAAGACATGAGAGTTATTATTACCTCACTGATGCAGGCCCCAAGGTGTCTCAGGGAGTCTGGAAATGTATTTATATAAGTATAACATACCTCTTAAATGTCCAGATTGTTTCCTGTGTTCCAATTTCTTCACCTTACCCTTCAGCCTCCAGACTGACCGTTCCCAACTATATTTCGAATTCCACTAGGGCAATATGTACAGGAACATCCACTCCCTCCATGTATCTTTTATCCCTGAACCAGTATAAGTGAAGCACCTCCTAGGTCAGGCATTATCCACAAAAGCACCTCCAGCTCACCTGCCCTCCCAGGCTGTCTCCAGCTGCCTGTCATCAGCGTCAGTAGGAGCCCACGGACTTCTCCCCAGATCTTAGGCTATCTTGGGGCTTGTAACAGTCGCCAGGGAGAGCTCAGGTCGTCTGCGTGGTTCTGGAACCAGTTTCCTGTGTGTTTAAAAATGGCGCGTTTTTCGGAGCTCCGGCTCTCTATGAGCCTCCTTGCATAAAGGTTCTTATCAATTTTGAATATTTTATTTACTATCCATGATGACAATTCTATCACTATCTGTCTAGATGACAACTGGGATAATGGACATTATTGTTGACTTTCTTATAATAACGGGCTCTATTATTTGTTCCACTAAGCTTCACAAATAAATATCATTTTTAAATTCAACTAAGCAACCCATTATAGTTGATAATATAATCATAAATCCAAATTGTTGGACATAAATTTCACATCACTGCACTTTTAAGGAAATATATTTCACTGTATGTCACTAGTAATCATACATATTCAAGATTTGTTTTAATTCTTGATTAATGAATTTCACTAAATTATAACATTCACAAACTAATTTATTTAATTAAGTAACAATCTATTCTTATTATTCATTATAAATAAATCTTCACTTTTTACAATTTTTCTGATGTAAAATCACATTTGTTATGTAATAGAATTCCAAATATTATGGAATTATTCAATAAAGATGGGTTGTATACTCAATTATTTGTATTATAAGAGCAATGTGTATTAAATGATACTAAGAGTGAGTGTCATAATGTTTACAATGGGGACATCAATAAAGCTATATAATACTAACTGATATTATTTATATATCTAAATAACATAACAGAACAATAACAACTTCTGTCTCAAATGCCTTAATCTTTACATTATGCTAATTGTATATGAGTCACAATTGAATTGATATATCTGTAGTTAAAAGATTACAAACTGAAGGTTGCTATGACTATGAATTACTACAAAAATTAGACGTCTGCAGCGTTTTGCATGGCTTCCTTTGAAAAAGTCACATGGTAGCATGACGAAACGTACGTCAGGGTGCGTCTGACGTCAGGGTGAGTCTGTCGTCAGACGCGGAAGTAGCTAGTGAAACAAACGGACCAGATAGTCTTTGCCTCAAAACACCTAGATTGCACTCAGGAATAGATTTTCCCCAGTGAATCCTAGTACTATAGGACTACTCTTCAACAAATTAGAGGAAAACACAGCATGGGAATATAGGACAAGTGGTAGGATATCATAGGCAGGAAGCCAATTATAAGAGCCCTCCGGAGACACTATTTTAACATAGACACAGAGTGCCGTGTAATCTGAGTTACTCCAATTATTTCCCAGGAAGTCAATATGGATATATACTATCACATTGACTCCCTCTTATATTGTTCTTTAGAATTGTATTCAATAATAAGGGGTATCTACCGAGTTTACTAGAGGAGCATATTATATAATCCATTATTACTTAAAACATCTCTGGGAATAATAATAGTGTGTTTATTAGGAGGGTACCTTTGAAATAGGATCTTTATATAGACATATACAGCGTTATTAAATTGTGATTTGGTAAATTTAAAAGGGCTCTATTTAGGCACACAGCATATTTTTTTACAGAAGTTTTAAGTTAGTGAACTTCTATCTAAAAGCAAGGTCTTCACTAACTAAAAACTTCTGTAAAAAAAATATGCAGTGTGCTTAAATAGAGCCCTTTTAAATGTTCTGAATTGCAATTTAATAAGGCTGATAGTGTCACATGATTCAAATTATTATAATCTTCACTCATAGAGATAACATAGACATGTTATCCTGTATTGATTTATAACAATTATATTGATCAGACTGAAAACTTTAATGATCTGACTTTGTTAAAAATAAAGGAGATCACATATAAAGAAATAATTCCTCCCTAATAACACTCTGCATATAAGAGGATCATATTGCAAGTTATAAAATGCTTTTTTAAGGCCATTATAATAAACACCTAATAAGTGAATTCTAATGTGGAAAATATACAACTTTAAAAAAAAAAAACACTGTTTAGTATACCCACGATATACATAAAAAAAATAAAAAGTATCTGCATTAAAAAAGGTGCTGTAAGAAAATGAGAAATACCCTTACCAGAAACAGATATATACTCCTCTAATAATTTGTAGGCATATAGGTTAAGGCAGGTTTATAATCTGGCCAAGAAAAAGAATGTTCTCATAAAATGTAGTAGAAACATTATCACCTTCACCAGCTACAAAAATATCCACAAATTGAAGGGATAAGACATAATAGGGATACTGACAGAGATTTCATTCTCCAACTGATTATCCTGTTTTAACAATCCCCAGTGGTATTCGAAAAGCAATTTAATATCACTTCTTTTAATTCTTATTTTCTTATTTATGCTGAAGCTAGTCTTTTGTCTATATGGTATAATCTAATTTATCTCATGTTAGAAGATGAATATAATACTTTCCTAGCTTATTCTTTAAGGCTTATTAATAAACAATATCATATCATATTATTATTAAGATGTAGGAGAATAATGAAGGAGAGACATTGGGAAGGCAGGTAAGGATTGATCAAATCAGGAATTGTATGGCAATTTATTAATTGAATGTTCCACATAACCATCAACCTTTCCCTTACCATTCAAATCCTTCAATTTATTGTGTCATGTAAAAGTAGTAAAAGAACAAAACAAGAAAAAGAAGCATTAACAGTTTAAATGGAATAATATTTTTTTAGTACACAGGTTATATTTCTTTTCTTTCCATAAAGATAGTAAGATCATGACCCAATTAGCATCAATTAAACATTCACAAATAAATTTAAAAAAACTCCTGTTCATCATTTTACATATTGGGAGTACTCATTGCATGTGAACTTTAGGATATATGTTAAAGTTATAGAGACTTTGCTTCACATTGGCCGCATTATTCAGTTAATATCTAAAGAAATTCCTTACTCAATAAATCATTTAACTCAGAGAACTTTGGTTACTAGCTCACTATGGAAATAAATCAGCTAGCCTTTTTTATTTTGTTGGCCATCACTTAATATTTCCCTTCACTGTTGTGTTAAGGTGGTTAATTTAACTTTCCCAACCTCTGCTAACATATGTGTTTTTTTATCAGTACTGTGGATGGTGAAGCTGAGTTTAAAGAGCACAGTTAATTATTAGTGATAACTGGTGTTTTAATTACCTTACTTGAGCCATATAGCTATCAAAGTCCAGCTGACTGCACGATTAATCAGATTAATCTTTAATAATAACTGTTTTTTTTAGAATATTGTGCACAAGTGAGCTAAAAGATGTTGCTCTCAGAGTGTGTTATCATGTCCATAGAACTAACCTATTAAGGTTAGTTCGTTCTCTGATTGAGCACATCTAACTTTGTTGTTTTTATATTGTGCTCTTGTTCATAATATTCTTCAGCTGAGTTGGCATGATTTTGTAGTGATTGATGTGTATTCCCATTCAAAGGTTTAAATCTCCCATCTTTTCTACATATACAAATTATGACTTGCAAAAGTATTGTATTGTTAAATTCCAATTTTGATCTAACATTGATATTAGTCACCTGACTGTAATATCAAGCTCTCTCTTATTCTCGCTCTGAAGTGAATGTGTATTAATGTATAATAGTTAAATAATTCAAAGCTGCTATGGATTCTTATTAGCTAAAATTAAAAATCCAGGTGTTACAGACCTAGTGTCATTGACTTCTCAAACTTTAGTATGACACAGCTTTTGCACTCTCTGTGATCTCACTTTGTATAACTGACAATAATGCATTTGGATGACAGTCCTAATAAGAGCACTTGCATTAAACACATACCATTAATGCAGTTACTCTCTTTTGGTTGTTAGCTACTATCCTAATGGTCCTCAGAATGGCCCTTCATTGGTTATACTCCACCACAACTGGAAAATAAACATCTGTTGCTTTCCAGTTGCTAGTTTCTTCTCCAATCTTTCTACACACTGTGGTCTTGCAGTTAATGTACTTGACGTTCTTGAAATCCCTCTTACAGACTCTCTATGCTACCCTCCTCAACCACCCCTTTTTGCATCTTTATCCTTTGTCCAGGTCTCACCTAGATACAACCATGTATAATGTGCAACCTTGTATCTATTTCATTAGGGAGGATTACAAATCCATAGTTTATTTGGGGTCCTGTACTTTTTGTCAGCTTCTCTCCCCCACCTCCCAACTGTGTCTAGGGATTCTCCACCTCACTCTCCTCCTAAGCCTATGAGAAATGGGGATCTTCCTCTTCTCCCTCCAATGACCCCAGCTGCCTCCCCTACTCTGGTCCTGTCACTTGTGATGGGGCACCTTTTATATCTCTATTCATCTTCTCTGCACACCCTTCTTTCCCCCTCTTATGTCTCTTCATTATAGACAAACAAACAAGAACTGCATTCACAAATGTGCTTTTCATACACACTTATTGATACACACCCTGTCACCATGCAAATAAATAATAGTAATATTAATATTAGTAATAATAATAATAATAATAATAATAATAATAATAATAATAATATGTGTATATGTATTTGTGTGTTTTTAAATAATGTATGTACTACATGTACTATTTACTGCAATAAGAGGATGACATATGAGGCAGGGGGTATATAGCAGGGGTATTTAAACGAGTAAGAACTAAAGGGACTATTGATGAGGGTGAAAGAAGAGAGTACAAAAGCTGTTCAGTGTTAAAAAGAAGAGGATCATGGCAAAAAGCAATGTTAGTTCCTGACAAAAAGGTGAGGAACAAGTGGAGGTAGTAACAGATTTTATTTTCTTAGGCTCCCAAATCTTCTCAGATTTTGACTGCAGCCATTAAATAAAAAAAATGTTACTGGGGAGGAAAGCTATGGCAAGTCTGGGTAATCTATTAAAAAATAAAGATATAACACTATAAATAAATGTCAGCATACTTAGAACTATGGTATTCCTAGTGGCAACATACAGATGTGAGAGCTGGACTATAAAAAAAGCCTGAGCACCATAAAATTGATGCCTTTGAATTGCGGTTTGGAGAAAATTGCTTAGAGTTTCTTGGCCTGCAAGAAGATTCAACCAATCAATTATTCAGGAAATCAAGCCAAACTATTCACTGGAAGGTTTGATCATGAGGCTAAAGCTCAAATATTGTGGCCACATCATGAGAAGACAGGATTCCCTAGAGAAGTCTCTGATGCTAGGAAAAATTGAAGACACAAAAAGAAGGGGACGGCAGAAGTGGAGATGGATAGATGAGGTCATTGAAGCAATGAACACAAGCTTGATGGAGCTCAGAGGGCAAGTGGCTGACATATGTGTCTGGCATTCTGCTGCCCGTAGATTCACAGAGAGTAGGACACAACTGAATGACTAAACAAAAACAAAATGTGTGGTGGGTAAGTATCATGGGGTATGTATTTGAGATTGATAGGGTGGGTATTAGATAGATATGATGAGTTTGAGGTATGGTCTATATATAAAGTGAATACATGAATAACAAGTGCATCTGTATAGTATGCAAAACACCTACTCTGTTCTCTTTTAATCTCTATATATTTGATTTAAGATAACAATGAATTTAATCCTATTTAGAACATTTAATCTTTTCCCCATTTTAACAAATGCAATATTTTGCTTTTATTGTTAAATCATTTAGTCACTCATATTTTGTGCTAGTTTTTAAACATATTATTTGCTAATATTTTTTTGTCTGTGTTTTTATTATTCCATTTCAGTTGATGATATAACCATTAGTTTATTTTTGTTAACTATTTCTTTTTTATTTTCACACAAAAATACGATGACAACAGGATACACTCCCTTTAACATCATGGTTTTGAAAACGTTTGGTCAATTTAGCACCTTGTTTTGAAACTGGATCATTACACAAACCACATGGTTATTTTTTATATATAGAAGTGATTGTTTCTTTTCCTGTGAACATCAAAATCTGCTTTTAAGCCTCCCTGGGCTTCAGTCACACTTATCATTGTCACCATGACAACCTGTATCTATGCAATTCTGTTCCGCTTTGACTGCAAAAGATCTGCATGGCTAAAAAAAGTGGTCTGGCACAGCTTATTTTCAAAACAATCTCATTCTTGGTGTGAATCCAAACTCTTCTGTGCGCCTGCTGTTTGAAAGAATTAAATATTTAGTATGGCTATACTGATGCTTTCAGGGAGTGATGTTGAGATGTCTTTTTATATAATCACATTCTATGCAATTTTTTATAGAAGTAGTGGATACCTACAATGATCTCCTTAAAGGTATAAGTAAGTGTTATGTACAGAAGGGCCCACTGGACTGATTGGGGTTAATCAGTTATTATTTGTGTGTTTAGAAGGTGCTAGGGAATTGCTTACAGTTATATCATGGGTGTAATGCATACATGTAGTTATATCATGGATGTAATAAGTGCATATACATAAATGTATCTGTGTTGGAAGTAGTCCATAGGATATGCTTAGATATAATAAAGTTAATGCAGTCATATCTGTGATATACAAAGGGTTAAGGATTCTAAAGATGTTTCATGGCTTTGAGAGTCAGCCATGCATAGATCCCTGTATTGAGTCTGAAAGGGGGATGAAGGAATGTAGGAGGCTGTGTATAAGATGACATCTAGCAGATATAACTGCGGGGAGTTTAGTTTATAACCGTGTAAGTTGGAATCTAGCAACTAAGAGATGGGGGCTTGGCTACAGACCTTGGGGGGTGGTGTTTGGTATTATCTGAAAATGCGTCTTGAAAAATAAAGAAGTGCCAGTCTGATTTTGGACACACGAAATAAAGATGGTGTCGGAGTCTGCTTGTACTAATCAAGGGTACAGGGTGTGTGATTCTGAGCTCCTAAGAAATGGGCTCTGATGGTGCCTGCCTCTTCAGAAGTGATGCTGTCATCTGAATTGTTCTGGTTGAGTGCAGAGATCTGAACAAAAAGTTGCGACCCATAGAGAGAATTGGGGTGAGCGTAGTCCCCAAATTAGGTGGGCGTAACAGTAAGTTTCCAGGATTATGACTTCATCTGATAGAGGAGAATTAATAGTATAAATGTTTGCAGGAACAAATACCAAAATAAACATTTAAGCACTTATCTTGAAGTTTGCAAAAGCTATTGTAATTTCTGACCGTTTAAAATTAAGGTTAACACCCTCTCCAATTTGTTTTGGCCAATCAGGTTAGATGAAAGATTTGAGACATAGCACTATGTTAGTTGTATAGTTGCAGTTGCAGGGACTGGGAGGCTGACAACACTGCTCTCCTCTTGGCTGAGCAAGGAAAAGCAGGTAAATAGTGGGTTAATATTGCTCCCCGGATGCTGCATGCTGATTAAGTGGGGATCAGGAACTTGTGTAGACACCCCCTGGGGATGTCAGCATAATCATTAGAAGGATTTTTAGATATTAATAAAAATAAAATGTTTTATGAGATGTGCTGCATACACATAAGCTGCTTTTTGCCTATAGAGTGCAGAAATGTATGAATCCAGCAAACTTAGATATCCCTTTAAGGTAACACAGCAAAAGTCAGAAATTGCAGAAATGAAACGTGCACATACATACTTATAGCTCTAATAAATTCCCTCCACGTGTAAAACCGTAGCCTCTAATGTAGCCCGCAAGAATTGCGGCTATTAAATTGGCCCCTTAAAACTACCCGCTAACGACTTGCGTGGTAAGAGTAAGAAAAGGCTACAGGACATGGAAATTTTAACTGCGCGCCCGCAAATCCTTTGATTTGTCAAGACCATAACTGTTACATTCCAATCACGCTATTAAATTGCAATAAATTTACTGGCGTTCAAGCCCGTAATCCGCAAATGGAGCCAAAAAGCCAACAGGTACTAGAGAGGACCAACTAGGGGGTTAAAGTCCAATCCGTAGCCCTGGAAATGCAAATATACACACACTACTGTACATATAATAAAAGGGAAAGTGATGTTAGGTATTAGAATTAATAGCACAACATTCGCAAATCTATAATATAAAATATTTTATTTTCAGTTTAATTTATTTACGGCTTTATCAATATTGCATTATTTCTGGAATGTGGGTCTGATCTAAACTCCATGTTTCAGTGACGTAATTATGATGATCTCATTTGCCATTGGCTCCCTCTAAACCCGTAATTATGGGTTTGACTAATTGATCATGTTCACGGTCGCACATTCAATGTGTGACAAATGATTTATGGGTTTGCATCTCAAGCCCGTAACTCGCTGCATGGTCTAATTTAATATCTCTGTAAAGCAGACGAATTTCAAGCGCGCAGCCTTTGCTTGCCGATGTCACTATGGGCTTCGAATTTAATATGGCTGATAAACTTAAAGCTAGGGATTGATAAGAAAAAGGAGCATGCTAAGTTGATATAATTATACATAATAACCCAGACTCTAACACTTAAATGTTGCTGTGACTATTGTCACTGTTATTTTAATTTTATCTCATGAGACTCCATGGAAAATATTTACAAAACTGAATTACTATATGTATGTTATTTATATGTATACATTATGTAAGCAAATTTTTTTTTTACTGATGTAGGAGTTGTGTGTTGTAATTTTGATTCAATTTAAAACATTTTTCCACAGTTCAGTGGTCCTTTAAATGCTCAGGTATGTTATTATTGTGGTCTTTGTGAGAATATGTTAGAATTAGTTAAAACATACAAATAATAATATTTTTGTTTTCATTAACAGTTTACAAATAAATAGATTATATTCAAATACAAATCCATACTCCTAAAGTACATATAAAGAAAATGCAGCTGCCATTAGAAAATGATTGTAGATATCAATATAAGAGCTCCTTATAACAGGACTCAACAAAGAAGATCATAAATAAATTATTGTCTATAGCATGATATTTGATTGTTCTTGCTTTTCCATTTATCTAAAGTTCTATATATTAAGTGTTAATAGCTATAATCAATGAACACATAACCTGGCCTTGTCTAAAACAGACTGTAGAATATTTATGTATCTAGTTTAATGAGACTGCCAAGAAATAAATGCATGTTTTATCTAAACATGCTATGTAGATCACATAGGAAATCACTCTCTTGGGTGTTTAAATTGCTTAACATGAAACTAACCAGCTTTCTAAAGAATGTCTTTTAAACCATTCTACACTTGCCTGCAACCAATAAAATAATATGTTATTATAATAGCCCTATTTGTCAGTCAACAAATAGTTGCAATGTAGGCTTCAAAGACAATCGGTAGTCATTCTGAAAGTTAGTAATTTTTGGTGTTTAGAGCCTGCTTCAGTGGTGCTATTTAAGACCGAAACACATTAAAAAAGGGGATACAAAAAATAACAGTCATAGTTAACTTCCAGTTGGGCAGAAAGAAACCCCACGGCTGTACGGAGTTAAAAGAGCAGGGGGTTGCTTGGAATTAGGAGGACCAATTTTAATTATTCATTCCTCATTTTTATATTTAGGGAAGGGTTATTATATAGTGGTTTTGTAATAAGGTTTAGCTTATATATACCACCTCACCTCCCTTCACCTAGTCAGTTGGGTCCAGATATCAGATTGCATATCCCGTCCCCCCCTCCCATAAATGTACTGTATTTTCTGCTTATTTGTTTTATATATATCACATATAATAGTTGTCAAACTACGTTTCGTCGTCACGCTTTGCAAGAACTGCATCCCTCGCGAAGCGAGGGGCCGCATTTGCGTAAGGTGGAGGCTCCAACATCGTATGTGTTTGTCCGCAAATGCGGTCCCTTGCAAAGCGAGGGGCCGCATTTGCGGAAGTGGAGGCTCAAAGGCGCCTCACACGCGGTTACAAACACGCGCACGCACATCTTACTTAGAAAAAAAAAACATTACGACCTCGGAATCGACCTTAACGTCATAAACTCTCACAATCACGACTTAGAAAAAAAAACATTACGACTAAGGAAAAATACGACCTTAACAGCCGAACTGGGCGCAACGGAAAACAGTCAAAACACAATAAATACACACAAAAAACACATAAAAAACTTACCCACAGCAAGGGGTGGGGGGGGCCTCCAGGACCTCTGCAAGTGAAGTTACAACTCCATTTAAGTCCAAATTCACGAGTTTAAACACACAAAAATCCCCTAAGCGAGAGAAAAAATGGGCGCCGAAAAAAACGAAAACGAGGCTACAGGACCCTAAACACGCAAAACAGAGCCCAACACGTAGGACTTACACCAGGTAGTGTCACAACCTACAATGATGATGGAGTATAGAGAATCCTAGTCCTCTTATCTCCTGTAGGTTTTAGACCTAAGATTTGGGTGACTCAGACCAATGGACAGTTTTTGTAGATGCAAGAGCATAAGTCCCAGCTTTTGGTAGTGTGCCTGGGAAACCTGGAAGGGAGTCAGCATGATCTCCGCTACCAGCATATGCCCCTGGGTCAATAATACACCTGCACACAAAGTCTTGATGAAAATTATGAACAACTTTATTTGGAAAACAACATCTTTTAAACAGGCATACAACATTACCAGGAGGGGCTACCTTTAGTCAGCCCCTAACTGCCTCTGGCCAATCAGGTAGGGTCCCTACGTGGGAACCTATGAGACTCCTCCCCAGGTCCACCCACTAGGCGAGGCCAACTAATTCATTTGGGCTGTGAATCTCCAGGGCAAAGCATACCTTGGTTCTCTTGTGCCCATGCTATGAAGGCTGAGAAGCCTCAGGCCATCCCATTGTTTCTGGGTGCCTGCCTGTCTGCTCTCCAGCTGTGAGCTCCCCATTGTTAGTACTCTGCTGGACACTTAGCTAATGGGATTAACAGGCCTTTGGGAACAAAGGAGGTTTGGCTGTATTTAACGGCTTCCCCTCTACAATATAATAACATACTAATAGAATAACATACATTCATATTTACAAATATAACACCCAATGTTTCACCCACATACAACCAATATATCCAATTAGATCCCTCACAGGATACTCATTACATTGAGCCTAAACATGGGAGGTATGGGAATATGCTAAGGGATAAACTTATAATACTTTATCCCCTAGACCACTACATAATAATATATCCATAACAAGTGGGCCCCAAACCTTTTCTTCCACAGCATGAGCCATGAACTTTGTCCCAACACAATATGGCCACTGGCTGATTCATAACAGGTAGTACAACAGAGTATCGCAAAATCATTCCGATGCGCGTATCACACATACAATATAGCCGCTAATTTAAAGACAATGTACACAATAACGTATCTGAAATGGCGAATTTCCCGCCTAAAATAACGGCTTTCCCTTGCGCACAAAGCCTATAAATAGGGCACAATTGCCACAGAGCTCACACTTTCTCCTCAGGTGATGACAGACTGACTGGACGTTTTTGGCTGCTGGAAAATCCAAAGAGATTGTTAGCTCTTCAGGATATTGATTGCTGGATATTTCTTATTGATAGGTAAAGTATATTAGTAATTAATAAAAATAAAAAAAAAGCAAAGAAAAAAAAAAACATTACTGCATTTTGCAATATCTGTACCTTAGCACGGTAATAATCATAAACCATTTCAAATATGTTTATTCATTGATTAATACATTTTTAATGGACATTAATTTTATTAATTAATAATTATTTAAAAAAAATTGTTTATAAGAAAAAAAAAAGAATGTCACTGGAATTTGATTTTCACATTGATGCTCAACTATTAATGTTCATTTATTATTTTATTCATCATTCCGATTATTAATAATGTTAATTAATTAATAATTAGTCATAATAACACATTTACTAAAAGAAAACAAGATGTATAGTTGTTTAACATTTTGTGCTTGCTACTCAACTATTAATGTTCATTGATCATTCATACAAGAAATTTAAAGTAAAATAATTCATAAAAATATATCTCCCTTTGGCGCTGAATTTAGATATTACTGTTGTTGATGATTCTTTAAGCTCATTGTATTAAAGGTATAGGATCCTCAAACCACTTACATATTTATATCACTTACTAACATGTTACAGTGCATTGAATTCTACTTTGCAGCTACGCTAATTAAAACATAGCAAACATTATCAAGCCCTTTTTTCAATTTCTTTTCTCACAGTTTGATTATCTGCCCACGTGACTACACAGACTGCTGTTTGCAGCATTTTATCTGCAATTACATCACCTTCACAGGTATATCATTTTAAAATATTTATATTTACTTTACTGCATGCATGTATGAAAAGGACAACAAGTACTTTAAGTAATATCAATGAGTCATGCATTTATGGAAAAAAAAATAACATGATTTTTACTTATTTTCACAGATTTGTGACATCGCCACCTGCCTATACAGGAGTCTAACATTACAGAATATTAAATTGACAGGTAAATGATTTTTTGATGACATTTGTTAACACAATATAATATGAACTATTGATTTGAGTTGAGTAATGGTATTTCATACATTCATTCAATAAAAAAATTAATTATGATTTTTGCATCTTTTTACAGATTTATCATGTCTACACCTGCCTCAAAACAGGAGCATTTTAAATTACAGAACAGCTAATTTACAGGTATATCAGAAGAAAAAAAAAATTATAATAAAGATTTTATGTGTATTCCTGAATTCATTCATCATTATGTTACTGCTCATTGACAGGGATAGCACCTTAGAAGCAGTTACATATTTTATTTCATGTATTATATTAGGTCAATTGCTCTTTTGTGCAGCTCTTCTTTAGGAACACGATAACTGTTTCTGTTTTTCCATTCATGATATAGACACACCTACAGAGAGACAGCCAGAGACACAGACACCCAGAGACTCAGACACCCAGAGACTCAGACACCCAGAGACTCAGACACCCAGAGACTCAGACACCCAGAGACTCAGACACCCAGAGACACAGACACCCACCTGCAAACAACCAGAGAAATAGAATCCTATACACACACGCAGACACACAGACACCCACCTGCAAACAATCAGAGAAATAGAATCCTATAAACACATGCAGACACTCACCTGCAAACAACCAGAGAAATAGAATTCTATACACACACACAGACACCCACCTGCAAACAACCAGAGAAGTAGAATCCTATACAAACACCAAGACACACAGACACAGAAATACAGAATCCCACACAGACACATAAACAGAGAGAGACAAGGAGCCACAGGCACACAAACACACACCCAGAGAGATACACAGACCCACAGACACACAAACACACACCCAGAGAGATACACAGACATACAAACACACACCCAGAGAGATACACACCCACAGACATACAGGGAGACACCAGAGAGACACAAACCCACAGATATCCAGACACACACCCAGAGAGACACACACCCACAGACACGCAGAGACACAGACACACAGAGACACAGACACACAGAGACACAGACACGCAGAGACACAGACACGCAGAGTCATAGACACCCTCCTGTAAACAACCCGAAAAATAGAATCCTAAATAGAATCCTATACAGACATGCAGACACACAGACATGCACCTGCAAACAACCAGAGAAATAGAATCCTATACACACACCAAGACACACAGAAATACAGAAGCCCACACAGACACCCAGAGAGATACACAGACCCACAGACATACAAACACACCCAGAGAGATACACAGACCCACAGACATACAAACACACACCCAGAGAGACACAAACCCACAGATATGCAGACACACACCCAAAGAGACACGCACCCACAGGCATGCAGAGACACAGACACACAGACACGCAGAGACATAGACACCCTCCTGTAAACAACCCGAGAAATAGAATCCTAAATAGAATCCTATACAGACATGCAGACACACAGACGTGCACCTGCAAACAACCAGAGAAATAGAATCCTATACACACACCAAGACACACGGACACAGAAATACAGAAGCGCACACAGACACACAAACAGACACCCAGAGAGATACACAGACCCACAGACATACAAACACACCCAGAGACATTCACAGACCCACAGACATATAAACACACACCCAGAGAGATACACAGACCCACAGACATACAAACACACACCCAGAGAGATACACAGACCAACAGACATACAAACACACACCCAGAGAGATACACAGACCCACAGACATACAACCACACATCCAGAGAGATACATGCCCAGACATACAGGGAGAAACCCAGAGAGACACAAACCCACAGATATCCAGACACACACCCAGAGAGACACACACCCACAGACACGCAGAGAGACAGACAGCCAGAGACACAGACACACACCCACAAATATCCAGGGACAAACCTAGACAGAAACATACCCACAGATATCCAGACACACACCCACAAACTTAGACACGCAGACACCCATAGACATGATAGGTCATGATAGTCCTTTATTTACAGCACTAACAGTAGACACTCATTATTGTGGATTAATGAATGTGGTTTGTCAGTTTTGTGGGGCTTATCATTTTCAGAAAGAACGACCAACTGATGGAGAGTTTATTAGTTGCTGTCAGAAAGAAAAGGTAAGACTTCCAGAAAGACAGATATTCCCAGAATATTTAAAAAGTATCATGAGTGAACCTACATTTCCCAATTACACCAATTTTAAGAAAAATATTCGCTCTTATAACAGTGCAATTTCATTTGCTTTAATGGGTGCAACATTAGCTGAAAATGTACCAGAACATGGTCCTTATTGTTTTAAAGTTTAAGGACAAATATACCACCGGACTTCAATTTACACCCAGAAACAGGAGAGCAAAGGAAACTTGCACAGTTATATGTACAATGGAAGCTGTGGAACAACGAATGCTGCTTCCTGAAAATAGACAATGCTTACCCATAGTCTTTGAACAGCTTGATAACATTATGGCGAACAACCCTTATAGTCAAGCATACAAAAAATTAACGGAGGTTGAAAAAGAACAACTGGTATATGTGCAAAGACATCAATTGCCAATGCCAAGAGTTAATATGGTTCTCAAAAAGGGATCGCCAGACTGATCAAAGACGCTATAATTTACCAACAGCAAATGAGGTTGCCATGGTGTTTAAAAATGATGATGGGGAACCACCATTTGAGCGGGATATTAGAATATATCCACGCAATCAAGAACAACCTTTTATAGACATCAATATTTTAAGCAGTAATTTGGATCCTATGACATATCCCATTTCTTTCCAAATTGGGAGCCAGGATGGCAATTAAAATTGCAGTTGCAAAGTTATCCAAATAGTAAACTTCGTATTAGAAACAATATCTCAATGCTGGAATATAAAGTGGCACAAACTTCTGTCCGGGATCATTATAATCCTATTTTATGTGGGGGTAAACTCACACAACAATGGATTATTGATTCTTATCTACAAGTTGAAGCAAATCATCTAAATTTTGTCAAATTCCAACAAAACAAGCTTCAAGTTGAACAATATTGTGGATTGATGGATTATGTTGCTAAATTGGCTGCAAACAGAGACATTCCTGCTGGACGAGCAATGATTTTGCCATCCTCTTTCCAAGGATCTCCTCGCAATATGCAAGAAAGAGACAATGATGCATGGCTATTGTCACTAAATTTGGCAAACTAGATTTATTTATTACATTTACATGTAATCCAAAATGCCCAGAGATCAAAGAAAATGTTATGCTTGGACAAACTACTTCTGACCGACGAGATTTGGTTGCAAGAGTATTCAAAATCAAACTTAATTCCTTAATTTATGATATCACTAAAGCAGACTTATTTGGAAAATGTGTGGCTTTTGTTTATACTATTGAACTTCAAAAAAGAGGCCTGCCACATGCACATTTACTTGTAATCTTGCAAGAAAAAGATAAATTAAATACTGCAAATAGAGTGGATTCAGTGATTAGTGCTGAACTGCCACATCCAGAAAAGCATTCAAGACTTTATGAGATTGTAACTCATAGAATGATACATAGCCCATGTGGAGAGAGAAATTCAAACTCACCATATATGGACAATAAGAAATGCATAAAAGAGTTTCCAAAACAATTTCAAATGCAGACTTATGTTAATTGTGATGGATACCCTTTGTAGAAAAGAAGAGAAGGACAAACAGCTATTATCCGTGGCCAAAAGGTCGATAATGGATATGTGGTTCCATACAATCCACATTTGCTGATGAAGTACAATGCACATATCAATGTGGAAGCTTGCACTTCTATCAAATCCGTAAAATATGTGTATAAATATATATATAAAGTATATGATTCAGCAACTGTTGTTGTGCAAGGTGCAGACAATGAAAAAGACAACCCCATTTTACATGACGAACTTTCTTCTTATTTAGATGCTCGATATGTAAGTGCTCCTGAAGCAATGTGGCGTCTTCTGAAATTTTAGATGCATGATCGGTCACATGCTGTGTATCGATTAGCTGTCCATCTGCCACAAAGTCAATTTGTTTGCTTCACGGCCGGCAATGAAACAAATGCTTTAGCACAAAGTGAACATAGAGCAACAACGCTTAGTGCTTGGTTTCAATTAAATTGTCACGACACTGAGGCCAGACAATTTTTAGACATTGACATTCCAAATCACTATGTATTCGTAAATGGTGAATGGAGACAACAAAAGAAACATAATTATAAAATAATACCAAGAATATATAACATCAGTCCACGAGACATTGGACGTTTCAGTTTCAGTTTAAGATTACTGCTTTACATGTTCCCGGTGCACAAAGTTATGAACATTTACGCACAGTCAATGACATAGTTTATGACACTTTCCAGTTAGCTGCAAGACATCAAAACTTTCTAGCAGATGATACAGATTAGGAGAGATGTCTTGAGGAAGCAGCACTATGTCAAATGCCAAAGCAAATGAGAGAACAATTTGCTTTTATTTGTATATTTTGCAATGTACCAGATGCCTTAACTTTGTGTGAAAAATTTAAATTACATATGTGTGAAGATTTCTTGCAACGTTATAATGAGACCATTGCAGAATTTAAAGCATTAATCGAAATACAGGAAATCTTTCTTTGTCATGGATCAAATTGTGCCAACTTTAATCTGCCTGATCCAGGATTTATAGATGAAATTAACTTTGATGAGTATGACACTGACATTGAATACCACAAACACAAGCAAAAATTGGAACTTTAAATGTATTGCAATTAGAAGCATTTAATGCCATCACAAATACAATAGAAGATGAAATGCTCAAAGAGTGTTATTTCTATCTGGATGGTCCGGGTGGATCAGGAAAAACTTACCTATATCATTTGTTGATGAGTTGCATTCGAGCACAGGGTCAAATAGCACTGCCATTTGCAACCACTGGAATTGCTGCACTTTTGTTAGAAGGTGGTAGAACTGTGCATAGTGGATTTAAACTGCCAGTTCCCATTCTGGAAACATCAGTGTAAATTAATTATAATAGATGATGAAACTATGATGTCATGTCATGCCCTCCAATGTATTGATCGATCATTAAAATAAGTTATGGCTAATGATTTGCCATTTGGTGGAAAGGTGATGTTGTTAGGAGGAGATTTCAGGCAAACATTACCTGTGGTGCCACATGGCAATCGTACTGACATAGTCGAAATGTGTATTAAAAAAAGTAAGCTGTGGAAAATATTTACATACCTGACATTAGAAGTAAATATGAGATCTGAAGGGCGAAATCAATTCAATGATTGGCTCATTAACATTGGAGAAGGAAAACAGCCAAAAATAACTAATTTACCTGGTGATGCAGTGCAAATTCCACCAGAAATGATTTCAACAGAACCACTAATTTCAACAATCTTCCTCAATACCTTCAATAATGAGGATTACTCAGACATTGCAAGCAAAGGGATATTGACAAAATTACGATGCCTTAAATGTAAACAACAAAATATTAAAATTAATCAATGCTCCTCAAAAAAACTATTACAGTGCAGATTCTGTTCTGGCTGACGACAAAGAGAGTAAAGCAAACTTTAGTATGGAATTCATTAATTCTTTAACTCCCACTGGAATGCCACCACATGTTTTGCAACTAAAAAAATGTTTATACATGCAGAAATTATGAGTGGTAACCATAAAGGCGAACCAGTTCTTATACCGAGAATTGATTTGGCTCCAAGTGAGAGTGGTTTGCCTTTTGTCCTTCAAATGAGACAATTTCCCATTATCATGGCATTTGCCATGACCATCAATAAATCCCAAGGACAAACTTTTAAGTCTGTTGGTATTTTTTTGAAGGAACCTGTGTTTGCACATGGACAACTATATATACAAATATGTTGCATTTTCAAGATGCAATAATCCAGAGGAAATTAAAGTACATGTTGAAGAAAACACAAGCCAAGGTGATTTATTGGAAGATGGATGTGTTTTACAAAAAACATTGTGTACTATGAGGTGCTGTAAATATACAGTAAAGTGCTTTCATTTTGATGAAAAAATTTGATGTTACTCCAACTGATTTTAAAGTAGCAATATTTTAAGAAGAAACTTAATACAATGGCAAAAAAACATAGAGAACAGTGGTTTTACTACCAGGACAAAATTAGAGGTCTCTGGGACTCTTTAAATAGAGAACCGCTATTTCCAATAGGAAACTCGATGTGCCATTTCAACAAAGTACAACAAGAAGAAACAAAAATGTATCAAAAACAACACAAAACAGTGGTTACACAGATTGGAAGGTCTTACAAGTTACCTTTTCAGATGATTGGCCCCACAAAACAATTAGGTGACATTTACTTTAATTGGAAGCTTACATTTAAATGTTTTAAAGTAGTATTTAACATGTTAACATTGTCTTTTAAAAGTTATGGAAAGTTATTTAAAGCTATATTGTATAACATTGTACTTTCAAAGTTGTGGAAGGTTATTTCAAGCTATATTGAATATAGTCAAACATTTATGTTACGACAAGTTTAAGCATTTGTTAATACATTCAACTGTATAATTTTAAGATGGAGTTATGATTCAGGGAGCAATCCGATTGCCAGTTAATGGAGTCAGGAAGGAATTCATTTTTTTCCCTCTTTGATACAATTGGCCAAGTTTCAATGGGGGATTTTATTGTTTGCCTTCCTCTGGATTCAATGCAAATTTAATTTAACATGAGTTTAAAAAAAAGGTTACAAAGCATGTTAGTGTACAAAATACTTACTTTTGGAAACTTTACATAGTCGTTTGTTATTTATAGATAAATATCAATTCAAAATGTTATTATTGTTTAAAATACAAGTTGCATGTTAAAAACTTTGTTATGGTTTACAATATTTTTTGATGAAAAATTAAAACATTGTTATATTGTTATTACATGTATGACAAATAAAAAAGTTCATATTTACAAAAATATATATATATATATATATATATATATATACCTGTTAATTAAATACAAGTTGAAAGTTAAAAAAATTAAAAAGTTTTATTCAAAATGTTCTATTTATTGGTACTTAATAAAACAAAAGGTTAAGAATGTCATAGACCAATATTGTGTGGCAAACAGTTTTCCCAGCATTAAAAATTCTATTAACTGTCATTTTTTGACGGGCAAGTCGCTAGTATAAATATAAAAAACAAAAGAATTTTAAATTATTATTTTTTAAAAAAAAATACAATTGGGTATGCAGGGGTGCTTGCCCACAGGTGATTAGTGAGCTGCAAGGTGCACTAATTTTGTTGTACTACTGGGGCACGGGGTTCCCTCGAGTCTTTAAGTGTGGGTGGGCAGGCACCTCTTGTTATTTTATGTGTGTTATTGTTTATAATAAAAAGAGCTGTGGCCTTTTTAACCCCATTCCTTTTTTCTAGTATTTATTGGTTCAGTTTAAGATATAAGGGTATCCGTATTGACAATGCACAGAACAAGATATTTATTTTCTCAGAGAAAATGCAAAGCAGCTATTGTGCTTCTATCTTTTTCAATAGAAAGAACCAATACACTAAATAGAAATAAGTAAATGACAGATAAACAAAAATATTGTAATTATCAAAAAAGTTGCTTGTAGAAATTAAATAAAAATACACAAAGCTTACATTACTTTCTGACAATTCAAAAATAAAGTATTATGTGCATTGAGAATGTGAACTTATCTGAATGTATCTTTCAAGCTTAGTCCCTGCAATTATTATTATTATCGTTTATTTATAACTCGCCAACATATTCCGTAGCGCTGTACATAAGATAAGTTCAAGACAAAGATACATACAAGTTAACACATAGTAAAACAAGGAGGGCCCTGTCTTTGAGTTTGGAATCCAGTGTCCATGGTGCTTTCCCTAAAACACCTTGTGGGATTGAAACTCACAGACTTACATCCTAAAGGTATTGTGTGAGGGAAAGGAGGGAGAGAGATTTGAGAGTGTTTTAGGGTGAGAGGTGATACGCTTCTTTAAATAGATGTGTTTTTAGAGAGGATTTGAATGATTTGAGGTTGGAGTATAGTCTGGTGGAGCGAGGCAAGGAGTTCCAGAGAATAGGGGCAGCACGAGAAAAGTCCTGAAGGCAAGAATGAGAAGAGGTGACAAGAGTTGTGGAAAGAAGAAGGTCATTAGCAGAGCGAAGAGGGCGTGTGGGGGAGTATTTGGAGATGAGACCAGAAAGGTATGGGGGAGTGCACTTGTTGAGGGCTTTGAAAGTAAGGGTCAGGATTTTAAATTTTATTCTGGAGGCTATGGGAAGCCAGTGGAGAGATTGACAGAGAGGTGATGCCAACACTGAACGTTGTGTACGGAAGACGAGTCTAGCAGAGGCATTCATAATGGATTGAAGTGGAGATAGTCGGGTGGTGGGGATGCCAGCAAGAAGCTGCACCAACTGCAATACAGTTATCAGGGAAAAAGTTCAAATAAGAGTGTAGAAAGTGGATCTTGAAAGATATGTTACAGCCTAATTTCTTGTAGACTAATATAAGTTTACTCACAAGTACTTTATATTTATCTGCTCTGTTGTTTCCCAAAACATTATTTCTCAGATACAAGTTTGAATGATTCCAAAGCTAATTTCTCATGTGTGATATGCTCAAAATGTTTATCTTTGACAAGTTCACATATCTGTGGGCCAAAAAAAATCCTAACTTTATTAGACCTCACTCACTCTTGGAAATTTTTACCAACTTTATATGCAATCAGAGTCAAACATTTTCTAGGTCCATTAGTGGGCTGTACTGTACACTATTAGTTTCCTGATCAAGAGACTTACTTTTCTTTCATGGTGGGAAGACCATGCTCTACTATTCCACTCACAGATAAACCAGCATTTAGTGTAGCTCTATTGCATTGTCAGCAATATGGCAATTACTTTTAGGTCCCCATAGATCCACCACTATTTTGTCATTAATAGAGTCAAGAAAAAGTTTTATGTTGAAGTAAGACTTTTTCATGTGAAAAGCATGTCCTACAGGAATTGATGGCAGTTCATTCCAGTTATGCAATAATTCTACACTTAAGCATAGCTTTGAAGAGTCAATAAAGAGTATCCACTCGTCAGGTATGAGCTCAATATTGATTGATTTCATTAAACCATTGATCTCATGGCCAACATTTCTGCCTTTTTGATGAGGTTGCTTAATTCATTCTTCATAACCCTACGTGGCTCTGCAAAGGTTATATCATGAACAAAACCAGGATCTGTAATGTTCAGGGCTCAGATGAAATACCTCTATCATAATCTGATCTTCATTTTCAGATTCAAGTGAATATTCTGCTTGTGGCTGGTTATCTGCACTATTTACACACTTTTGCAGCATTTTGTAAAAAAGTTTACCTCTGAAACAGGCAGAGGTTTAGACAGTAAATATAATTACTCAGTGCAAAATTATTGCTACGCTACTACATGAACTATACTTGAGATGAAAATATAACCAATATTTAAAAAAATCCCTTTATTAAGTGAAACTTACTGTACAATAAAAACTAGAGCTAAAAATCATTTTTGTCATATTCTTATTTACCACAGTAAGATTTGTAAAAACCAAGTGATTTAATTACCAAAACATTTAGTAACAGCACAAAAAAAAATCCTATAGTTGACTTGTAATAGACCAGCTTTTGGTTTCTCCCCACATTTTATAGAGAGGGGGACAGGAGAGATAGAAAAAAGGAATACAAAAAAACAGTAAATTCGAAAGGGCTGACAAAGGAGAAATGAGGAATCTAAAATGCATTTAAATTAAACATCTGTAAATGCAGATTGAAAGGGACTGCTATCAATAGCAGCCCATTTTCTCTGTGATTCAATGCTTCCTGCTCCTCACTGAAGCGCATGCATGTGACATCACCCACTGTTGCAGCTCCAGTGAAGCCACTTCTGCCCTTAGAACACAGCTGGTTATACTATGCGAGTAGCGCCGGTCAGGCGTCATCAAGTGATGTATCATAAAGCAGAGCGCAGGAAGAGCATCAGGTTGGTCTCACTGTGCTACGAGGGTAATTGCTGTGGAGACACCATAACTAATAGGGGTAATTTTGTGTGGAGTGAAACTGTCAGAAAAGGAGTCAGTAGCTGGGCTATTTTAATGTAGAAGGGACATTGTTACTACCCTCCATTTCCCCTACCTTCTGTTGTCCTGATGCTAGAGCATCCTATCCCAGCTAAAGGCATCTCTTTCACTCCCTCTTTTTCCACCCAGTTCTTCCCTAAATGCCTTTCCTCTCTCTCCCTCTTTGCTTTATGTAAACCTACAAATTTAATTTGAGATTTTTTTTTTTATGTAATTACATTTGTTTAAAATATTTCAGTCTATTAGTGTATAATTGATTGCTAGATGTGAGAGGTAGGCACTGGTGTGTAGGGTTGAAACGCATTTGGTATTCAGTACATCAAGGTCTGTACTTGATGCACAATTGTGCTTTACTATATTTCTATATTTCTAATTCATTTTTATTCACTTCATTTTGGATCTTTTATAGAAAGAGGAGTAATCCTTGCATGATACTATTTACACCACATTTATACCACACTCTGATCCGGTACCAACACCACCATATCCACTCATTCTGTCCCTCTGTACTGGCCGTTTAACCCTTATAGTAGAGGCTATGCTTGACACCAGTGGTTTCTTGGAGCAAATATCAGATTTGGATTATTTGGCTCCTGGACAGCCCATGAGTTTAGGGAGTACCATTTATTCCACTGCTTTTGGACATATAGAGAATTCACATACCACTTGCCTGGACATGGGGATTTCTCTGCCCTTTGGAGCTGCCTCCATACCTCCTTTGAGTTGAGGATATAATATGTGAGAGATACTTTCTGTTCATTTGTGTATATTTTATATATATGTTTATGTTTATATTGTTTTATCACTCATTGATTTGCCTCCATTATTGGGTTTCTGCGCTTCTCTTGCCCTGCATTTTCCTCTAGTATATAATTAGGCAGGTAAAAAGTCATACATAATTTCTGTTACAAGACAGAATAACATTGGCATTGTGGCAATGTTAATGTAATCATTGCAGTTTACCACAATGTAAACTACAAAACAATATACATCGAGACTCTTAGCTTTCGTCTCTCCCGTATTGAATTAGAATATTGTAACAGAGCGCCCCCTTCTAACGGGGGGGGGGGGGGGGGGTGTTGCGTCCTGTTCTCCTTGCTCTTTAACTTATTTATGGAGGAAAACACAGCAGGTTTGTCAGAAGCTTTGTTTTACTGCTGTTTTATTTTGTCAGTACAAATAGAAAGAAAAATAGTGCTTATCCTCAGCAACGAAATAAAATTCTACATAAACGGGCTTACTATAACCTGGAACACCCTGACTCGCCCTGAGACTACTTCTCGGCCTGCAGGTAAAATTATATAGTCCACAGTGTAAGCTCTCTGCTTCTTCCTTGGATCTCTTAAGGACCTTTTTCCTCTTCTCTCTCTGTCAATAGCGGGTGAAGCATAGGGCCCACCCTTCTCTCCCTTATGCTTCACCCCAGGGACCCTTGTCACCCTCTTATGGTGAGGGATGATTACTCTTTCTAAATACTCTCTTCTCCCTGGGGCATTTGTAATCCTTTTTCTGGGTATGATGAAAATAATATGTATTTGGCACCAAACTTTTATTTTCTAAGTTGTATCCGGTTTATCAGGAATGGGAGGGGGGGGGCTTTTGGATGGCTCCTTATGTGAGGAATTGACTCTGCTGGGTTTTGAACCCTGGTCCCCAGGCTGCTATACCTCTTCCCTACCACTGCGCCAGCCTGCTTGTTGTGAATTCCATTGAGACCTTATAAGCTTGACTCTGCTAGCAATTGTATCAGTACCTAAGTCTCTTCAGCTGTGTCTGGTCAGGTGACTGGTCCTTGGCCTATATAAGGCACTTCCTGTCTATTGATCCTTGCCAGATTATTGTGTGGTTTCTGATCACTTCAATAAACCTTGTTCCTGTTTTCACCTACAAGTTTGCGGAACTGGATTATTGCTGACCTTGGCTACTGGTCTCCACAACTTTGTGATTTCTATATCATTACACCTTACTCAGCTTGATTTCTCCTGAACAGAAGTGGGCCGCTCTCTCCTTTAGGAAAGTCTCTCAGTGACACCCTCCTCCTCAGACTGCTAGGCAGAGACTGCAAACTTCACTGAGCAGCCTTTTTAACTGCTCATGAGCAGGGTCAGGTGTTGGCTTAATTAGGCTGAAGATTTTGGATTAACCTTTTCTATGTCAGTCCAGGGTATATGGCTTTGCTCCATCTGCAGCTTATATATCTTCCCTGATGTACTGTGTTGCAAGATATCAGGGATTCCTGCTGCACTTTATTACAATACTTATAATAACTCTTATAACTTTGCCTGGCCAAAATCTCACATAACTTACATTATTTAGGTATAAATATCACCCCCAAGCTATCAGATTTATACAAAGCCAACTAACTATCTCCCTCTTTTTAAATAATTGGCAACAGATATTAGCAAGTGGACCAAACTCCAAATTTCATGGATAGGCTGTATTAATATTATAAAGATGAATATTCTCCCCAGGAAACTATACTTCTTTAGATCCTTACCTATTGTGGTTGTAGTTAAAGACCTAGAAAAATTCCAAAACCAAATTTTCAATACACCACCAAGGATTGACAAATACTTAATGTTCAGACACCAATGGAATGCAGGGCTCTCTTGCCTGAATCTAAAGCTCTATTATAGAGCAGCTCAAATCTTTTTCCTACCTTTAGCACACTCAACAGCCCATCAAACAGCCTGAGTATTTAAGGCAGAGTTTCCAAATGAGCCCCATCTAGTGGGATAAGATAACCTTGCTCCCAAAAACCCTACTTCCACACTCAAAAAATAAATTCCATGATTAAGCTTTCTCTCACAAGCTGGACATGGCCCAACTCCAGGTGTCAACTCACAACAGACCTCTCTCATCTTACCCCAGTCCTCTCTTCCCCCCACATCTCCAGAGATCTACATCCAGAATCAAAACTATGGTGGACTTCCAAGGGCCTAGATAAAGTTCACCACTGGTTCATAAATGACCAAATCATTGTATGAAAAGGAGATATTTACAGAATACGTTTAGAGAACACTTAGACACTAGTAGCCACATTCAATTGCAAGCCCACATCTCGTATATGTATGTTTGCGGGCTTGCTGTAGGATTGAACTACAATTCCGGTGCTATTCAATTGAACAAGCCCGCAAGTTAGGGGCCAAAGGCCGAAACCGTAAACCATGCTATCATATGTAGCATTTCAGGACGTGACAATGATCAATTAGGCAAGGCTGTAACTACCCATTGATAAACAGCCAATAGAAATTGAGACCATCATCGTTATGGCAGTATAAGATGGAGGTTACATGTCAATTAATTAGCGTTTAAAGGTACAATATGCGATCAGACTTCCAAAAATTAATGCAAATACTGTTCTAGTCCATATAGGTGGCCTGATATGTATTTACTCATTGATTCCCGAATATAACCCTGAAATGAAAAAAAATGATTTTTGATTGCTGATTTGCAAGCTTGAGACTGTTGTGCAATTAATTTAATGTCTTACATTGCTTTCCCTGTCATTTACAGTGGAGGATTTTTTATTTGCATTTACAGTGCTACAGACATGCCTTTAACCCCTTTGCGGATCCCATTCGGTACCTGTAGGATTTTCTTACATTGCCGTGTGTGATGTGAAAACATTTTCTGGCTTGAGGAATTGGAGAAATTCAATAGCGCTTTGAGATTTTTGCGATCATAACTCTTGCAGACGTGAAAGATCAAAGGCTTAGATTAGGTGTAAGTTACGGTTGTAAGAACCACAGGGATTTTCAGCCTGTATCCTGTAGACCATTTGCAGCTTGCAAAAATAAGCCAATTGGATATCAAATTAGTTTCCGGGCTCCTTTACAGGATCCAGTAACTTACAATTATTTAATTGAATGAGGCTCTATATTACCACCTTAGTATGGACCTGGGGGCCTCCCAGAATGAGCTGCCCCGTATCTTAGGCTCACTATATACAATCTTTAATACCCCTCCTATAAATCACAAACCCATATTCATAAGCAAATGGGAGCATGACTTGGCCCCTGATAGGCTCCACAAAAATGAAACCCCAAGAAAGCACTGATTGTTTTAGAGGATGTTCAACATTAGGGACATCTTTACACACCTGGTCTTGCTCCAAAGCTCAACTCATTTGGAATAAAGTAAAACAATTGATCTCCAATCCATTCAACATTCCAATCCTTCCTTCCACTGAATTATGCCTTTTATGCTCTCACAACCCCTCTCTCTCCAACTCCCAAAATAAATTACTTCAACTAATATCTTCCAAACGTTATCTTCCAAAAGCCAAACTCCTAGGAAATGGAAATACCGTGCCTGAACTTCCAAGAAATCATAAACAAAATCAATTTTATCATGATTAATAAAAGATTAACACATACAATATCTGATATCTTCTCCTCATTTCTGAAAATATGGGAAATCTGCCTGAGCTCCCCTAGTAGCATTACCTTACAGTAAGAGTAATATATGTACGCTAATTCTCTCACTACATCAAAATGCTTAGTATGGTGCGGACTGGAGCCCTGGAGTCAGAACCGGACAATAAGTCAGAACATTTTGATCTCAAACTACATTTAGAACGGTGATTCGCCTCCCCATTTTCCTTTGCCCCCCCCCCCCCCCTACTTCCCTCTTTCCCCACTAGTGCTCTGGGATGAAAGTTGGCTGACTTAATATTTATTTGTCCTCAAAGTAAAAGTGCTAAAGTAAACAAGCTAATTATACCTTAAACAATCTTCTGCTGCTCGACCCTCTACACTAGTCAAAAATCCAGTATCTTCTCATTAATTTTCCATATTAAAAACTGAAAATTTTAAATTATTAATCACATTTTAATATTTATGAACATCTTAGACAATCTCTACCTTGTTAAGTTTACTCTGATTATAAAAGAAAAATTGTATGTTAATATACAGTATCTCACAAAAGTGAGTACACCGCTCACATTTTTGTAAATATTTTATTATGTCATGAGACAACACTGAAGAAATGACACTCTACTACAATGTAAAGTAGTAAGTGTACAGCCTGTATAACAGTGTAAATTTGCTGTCCCCTCAAAATAACTCAACACACAGCCATTAATGTCTAAACCCACACAATACATCACCCAAAGAACACCATCACCACAGTGAAGCATCATGCTGTGGGTATGTTTTTCAGCAGCCGGGACTGGGAAACTGGTCAGAGTTGAGGGAAAGATGGATGGTGCTAAAAACAGGGATATTCTTGAGCAAAACCTGTACCACTCTGTGCGGAATTTGAGGCTAGGATGGAGGTTCACCTTCCAGCAGGACAATGACCCCAAACACACTGCAAAAGCAACACTTGAGTGGTGTAAGGGGAAACATGTAAATGTGTTGGTATGGCCGAGTCAAAGCTGTGGTCAGACTTCAAGCACATTTCTAAGGAGGAATGGGCAAAAATCCCAGTGATAAGATGGGGCAAGCTCATAGAAACTTATCCAAAGCGACTTGGAGCTGTGATTGCCACAAAAGGTGGCTCTACAAAGTATTGACTTTAGGGGGGTGAATAGTTATGCACATTGACTTTTTCTGTTATTTTGTCCTATTTGTTGTTTGCTTCACAATAAAAAAAAAAAAAAAAGCCTCTTAAGAGTTGTGGGCATGTTCTGTAAATTAAATGATGCAAATCCTCAAACAATCTTTGTTGATTCCATGTTGTGAGGCAACAAAACACGCAAAATGCCAACGGGAGTGAATACTTTTGCAAGGTACTGTATGCCCTGCAAAACAGGAGGTTTACTGAAACTGTTATATTGAGGAAGGTGGTGTGTCTTTTTTTCTGCTAGGACAGCCATTTATTTATTTGAGAGCATCCTATGTTGTCTGATTCTTTGGTTACACATATCATAAGCTCCCATAAGGCTACATTTTTTCTCAGTTTTGTCTCATTCCTCTACAAGTTCATTGAGATATTTGCTAAGCAATTAATGTAATACAATGTATTTATGATTATAAAATAAGAAACATATTTTTATTGTAAATTGATTTTGTTACTTTCTTGGATGCACTTAATATTGTTTAAAAACATGTAAATATATATTTTTATATTGGTTTGTATAACTGCACATGCATGGTTCTCAGCATCTATGTAAAGCTAAATTCATTTAAATTGTAGAAAAAAAATCAATAGGATTAGTACTTACCAAAGGCATTTTTTGAACTGCTAATTATCCTTATCTACCCACAATGAAATACAATCTTTTGATATCACTATTCAGTTTCAGCCAATGCAGGTGCACATGTGTACAGGTGCAGAAGTCATTTGATCCTTTTAATGAGTGACATAAGGTTGTCCAAGTACAGATAAGTTAATATTACTCTTACTATTTCAAAAGCATTTGAAGGGAAGTGCAAAATAGAATGCCATTAAAAACAATTTAGTTTATTGTCTAATATAACAATTTAGTTTATTGTCTAATATACAATTGCCCCGCTGAAACTTGCATAAAATATCACAATGTAATCATAACAAAAATAAAATGGGCTTTGACTGTCTTGAGTTTTTTGCACAATAACCAGCTCAAGCTTTGATAATATTCTTATAGGAGCACATATAGCCATTAGTAGGATATTTAAATTGACTGTAACTGCTTATCCTGAAAACAGGTTTTAATAACATATACCGGTAATCACATCTACATTATTCCATAATTGGAAGGAAACAGTGTAATAAACTCCATTGCCAGTTTCACATGAGCATTGCCACTCTGCTAGTCATTTGCATGTGATACATTAAAATATAATTCTGTATTTCAGGTTTGTTAACTCCAAAACATATCAAAACATATTAAATGTTTATTAATTTAAAAGAAACAAAGAAAGATAAAAAAAAATATCTGAACATCTGTTGGCTCATCCATGTATGGAATCTACTACAGTTTATAGTTCCAGCTGCAATAACTAATTATGAACAATGAATTAGAATTTCTTAATTTTGATATAGTAAAATACCGTAGTTAAAAATCAAAAGTTGTTTCTGCACAAATGTAATTTTATTTTGTAATGAGCTGAATTAAAACATTGAAGATTTTCATGGGTGGTGCAGAGGATACGTTCTGTGTGATGTGTGAACATGAATGAGTTTTAAAACAGTCTTGCCAGAACCACACACTGCAATCTTCAAACAATCTGTCCAACTTAGGACCATAAGTCTGGGGTTTATCACAGTATTTAATCACAAAAATATGAATTGCAGTCCCTTCTCACACATTAAAAAGCAGGGTTGAGAGGGAATGCAAAGCAAAGTGATGTCAGTTTTACCCATAGGAGACAGAGAATATTAAAGCACTATGAAGTATATCACAGCCCATGCAATGTTTATTAAATTTCCATTGTGTATTTATGATATAAATAATGGCTAGATTACACAGGCAACTGTTTTCCCTTTTCAGTATTTGTTTATATTATTTTTGTTCTTCATTAATATTATTGCTTCGATTTTTTGATTTATAAGTAAAAGCACATAAAATATAAGGAATGATAATTCTTAAAAACATATACATTTCTCTAATAATAAAAATATGTTTACACTTGGTTTCTTTTTATTATATATTTTTTAGTGTTTGAGTTTTCTGACATGCAAAATTGACATTGTTGTTGTTGGCAGATTAAGAGTTACTTTTAATATTTAATAAATGTTTTTTATCTCAGTTTTGAAACAAAATAAGCTTTGATAAGTAGTTCAGTAATTACAAAGGGCCTCATTTAAATGCGATTCGGCCAATTGAATAGGGCTCTATATAAGCACAGAGCATATTTTTTTACAGAAGTTTTTAGTTAGTGAAGACCTTGCTTTTGAATAGAAACTCACTAACTAAAAACTTCTGTAAAAAAATATGATATGTGCTTATATAGTGCCCTATTCAATTGGCATTTGAATGAGGCCCAAAGTATATAAAAGTCAGAAATCTCTAGTTGCAAGGTTACCTTGAACGAAGTTTATAATTATTTTCTTTTGTAAGGTCAGTTAAGGTAACAAGTCATAATCTACTAAGAGAGATACATATGGATTAAATTAATCAATTGTCAGATTTATCAACAATAGACATGATGAGTTATATTTAGTTCATTTATTATAATATTGTATGGCAAATTAAAAAAAAAAAATATATATATATATATATATGTTTTTTAAATCTTCCAAACTGCTTTTAACAAATAGCTTTAAATATAACAATTCCTTTAACCATAAAAAACAAGTTATTACCCAACACAAACATAAATTATCCATTTTGGAAATTAAAGTTACTGTAATTGGCAAAACACAGGATACTAGTATTAGCAAATGTTTTTTTTATAAGAAATAGTTACATTACCTCTGGCTATGGAAACATTGTATGTGTCCAATTATCAAAAGTAATTAAAAATAATTTATTTGTGTTGGGTTTCTGCAGGAAATTTGGTTTAGATTTGTTTTACATAATTTACAAATACTTTAGAGAAGCTGCCTTCAGGTACAATCATAAACATGATCCTCAAATTCACATATACAGTAAATACCTTGGTAGAATACTCTTCAGACATGCTAACAGTTGTTGTGCTCTGAACTAAGGGCCCTATTAAATTCTCCCTCGTAGTTCTCTCAGTGCTCGCAAAAGGCAGTTTTCCTGCTGTTTGCGAGAACCGAATCTCTCGCAGCCTGCTTTGCGATATGACTGCGAGAAAATGGCCGAGAATAGGCTCCGAGAGAGCTACGTAGCCTTAAATCTATGCACGAGTCTCGCATATCGTAAGAATCCCTACGTGGACAAAAAGTCCACGCAAGGGATCCGAAAGCCTCTACGTGCTGCCTCGGAACAGCCCGAGACAGCAGTGTGAGGCTCCTCCCTGCACCCTATACACATCCCCATGCTGCAGGGGTCTCTATCAGGACCCCTGCAGCACCCCCACATTAACCCCTTGCAGCGGGGGTCCCCGATCTGCATAGATCAGGCCCCCCGCTGCATTTAAAACTTTTAAATTCCCCGCTGCGGCTCCTTAAAGGGGCCGCGGCACACTATTACCCAATCCCGGCCGCGGCACTTAAAATTAACCCCCCTCTATGCTGGGGGTCCCCATCGGGACCCCCGAAGTGTCCCCACAAAAACCCATTGCAGGGGGGGTCCCCGATCTGCATAGATCAGGCCCCCCGCTGCATTTAAAACCTTTAAATTCCCCGCCGCGGCTCCTTAAAGGGGCCGCGGCACACTATTACCCAATCCCGGCCGCGGCACTTAAAATTAACCCCCCTCTATGCTGGGGGTCCCCATCGGGACCCCCGAAGTGTCCCCACATAAACCCATTGCAGGGGGGGTCCCCGATCTGCATAGATCAGGCCCCCCGCTGCATTTAAAACTTTTAAATTCCCCGCCTCGGCTCCTTAAAGGGGCCGCGGCACACTATTACCCAATCCCGGCCGCGGCACTTAAAATTAACCCCCCTCTATGCTGGGGGTCCCCATCGGGACCCCTGAAGTGTCCCCACATAAACCCCCTGCAGCGGGTGGCCCCGATCGGCACCGATCGTGACCCTGCTGCAAATCATTTTTAAATTTCCCGCCTCGCGGGTCCTCAAAGGACCGTAAAGGTCCTGAAAGGACTCGCACTAAAAATATTAACCCCAGGCAACTATAATTACCCCATTAACTCATGGTGGTCAATACAGACCACCATAAGGCCTAAATTAACCCATTAACTCATGGTGGTCAATACAGACCACCATAAGGCCTAAATTAACCCATTAACTCATGGTGGTCAATACAGACCACCATAAGGCCTAAATTAACCCATTAACTCATGGTGGTCAATACAGACCACCATAAGGCCTAAATTAACCCATTAACTCATGGTGGTCAATACAGACCACCATAAGGCCTAAATTAACCCATTAACTCATGGTGGTCAATACAGACCACCATAAGGCCTAAATTAACCCATTAACTCATGATGGTCAATACAGACCACCATAAGGCCTAAATTAACCCATTAACTCATGATGGTCAATACAGACCACCATAAGGCCTAAATTAACCCATTAACTCATGGTGGTCAATACAGACCACCATAAGGCCTAAATTAACCCATTAACTCATGATGGTCAATACAGACCACCATAAGGCCTAAATTAACCCATTAACTCATGATGGTCAATACAGACCACCATAAGGCTCTATTTAACCCCATCAGTCCCATAAGGGTATATTATTACCATTATGGGCCTGTTACAACCCAACATTAACCACAGAAGTGCCATGATGGTCCTCAAGGACCATCATGACACTAACTACAAACACTACACTATAACCCCCAATAAACCATTTAATCTAAACTAACCCCCCTCTACACTAATCTATTAACACTTACACTACCTACCTACACTACCTACCCCCTAATAAACCTCCCCAACACTCTAATTACAAAAAACAAAAAACCTACAGTACAGAAAACAAAAAACCTACAGTACAAAAAACAAAAAAACCTACAGTACAGAAAAAAAAAACAAATTACAACCCCACCCCCCACTACAGAAAACAAAAAAATACATTACAACCCCACCCCCCACTACATAAAATAAAAAAATTACACACCTGAAAAGGAAAGACAGATAAACACAATACAATACATACATATAATACATTACATACATTACATACAATACATGACATTACATACATTACATATAATATATTACATATAATATATTAAATATAATACATTACATATAATATATTACATATAATATATTAAATATAATATATTACATATAATATATTACATATAATATATTAAATATAATATATTACATATAATATATTACATATAATATATTAAATATAATACATTACATACATTACATACAATACATGACATTACATACATTACATATAATATATTACATATAATATATTAAATATAATATATTACATATAATATATTACATATAGTCCAAATCAAATACCCCTATCTATATCTAACATACAATCTATTTAATTTAAAATAAATCCTAACTATATCAAATACATCTCCCTATCTATCTAATATACAAAAAATCCTAACTACATACACAGACCCTTATTCTAAACTAAAATAAAATAATTACAGTCCTAACTACATACACAGACCCTTATTCTAAAATAAAATAAAATAATTACAGTCCTAACTACATACACAGACCCTTATTCTAAACTAAAATAAAATAATTACAGTCCTAACTACACAGACCCTAATTCTAAGCTAAAATCAATAAATTAAGACCACTTACCTTTAAGATGTTGCTTCAGATCACTAACCTATGGGTCAAACAAAACAAAAAAATTAGTACAAAACATTAACATCCAATAAATAAACATTCTATACATTCTAAATATTCAACTCACCTTTACAGCATGTCCCGTCACTGTTTAGCTCTTCCGGCGCGGCCCTGTTAAAAAAAAAACACAATACATGAATACATTAATACAATATATAAACAATAAATAAAATACACAAATAAACATCTAAATATACATTTAACTTACCTCCCCGCGATGTCCCCGGCCTTCTCTCCTTCAGCCCCGGCTGGGCCGCGGAACCATCCGCGCTCTAAAAAAAAACTCTAAAAAAACTAACGGAGGTCTGCACTGGCAGACCTCCCCGACGCTAATGAACCTCCCGGAGTCGTTTCCGGTAGGAAATTGGCATTGGCGGCTTGTGATTGGCTGAAAAAGCTGTCTATCAATTTCAGCCAATCAAAAGTCGTCAATGTGTGAGCCAATCAGGATGGGATACACCCCAATATCCCACCCTGATTGGCTAAAACACTTGTCTATCTTTCTGGGAACCAATCACAACGCTCAGATGCCTTCAGCCAATCACTATGGGATACACCCCCACGGAGTGATTGGTAGAAGACATCTGCGCATCCTGATTGGCTCCTACATTGACGACTTTTGATTGGCTGACAGCTTTTTCAGCCAATCACAAGCCGCCAATGCCAATTTCCTACCGGAAACGACTCCGGGAGGTTCATTAGCGTCGGGGAGGTCTGCCAGTGCAGACCTCCGTTAGTTTTTTTTTTTTTTTTTTTTAGAGCGCGGATGGTTCCGCGGCCCAGCCGGGGCTGAAGGAGAGAAGGCCGGGGACATCGCGGGGAGGTAAGTTAAATGTATATTTAGATGTTTATTTGTGTATTTTATTTATTGCTTATATATTGTATTAATGTATTCATGTATTGTGTTTTTTTTTTAACAGGGCCGCGCCGGAAGAGCTAAACAGTGACGGGACATGCTGTAAAGGTGAGATGAATATTTAGAATGTATAGAATGTTTATTTATTGGATGTTAATGTTTTGTACTAATTTTTTTGTTTTGTTTGACCCATAGGTTAGTGATCTGAAGCAACATCTTAAAGGTAAGTGGTCTTAATTTATTGATTTTAGCTTAGAATTAGGGTCTGTGTAGTTAGGACTGTAATTATTTTATTTTAGTTTAGAATAAGGGTCTGTGTATGTAGTTAGGATTTTTTGTATATTAGATAGATAGGGGGATGTATTTGATATAGTTAGGATTTATTTTAAATTAAATAGATTGTATGTTAGATAGATAGGGGGTATTTGATTTGGACTATATGTAATATATTATATGTAATATATTATATTTAATATATTATATGTAATATATTATATGTAATGTATGTAATGTCATGTATTGTATGTAATGTATGTAATGTATTATATTTAATATATTATATGTAATATATTATATGTAATATATTATATTTAATATATTATATGTAATATATTATATTTAATATATTATATGTAATATATTATATGTAATGTATTATATTTAATATATTATATGTAATATATTATATGTAATATATTATATGTAATGTATGTAATGTCATGTATTGTATGTAATGTATGTAATGTATTATATGTATGTATTGTATTGTGTTTATCTGTCTTTCCTTTTCATGTGTGTAATTTTTTTATTTTATGTAGTGGGGGGTGGGGTTGTAATGTATTTTTTTGTTTTCTGTAGTGGGGGGTGGGGTTGTAATTTGTTTTTTTTCTGTACTGTAGGTTTTTTTGTTTTTTGTACTGTAGGTTTTTTGTTTTCTGTACTGTAGGTTTTTTGTTTTTTGTAATTAGAGTGTTGGGGAGGTTTATTAGGGGGTAGGTAGTGTAGGTAGGTAGTGTAAGTGTTAATAGATTAGTGTAGAGGGGGGTTAGTTTAGATTAAATGGTTTAGTGGGGGTTATAGTGTAGTGTTTGTAGTTAGTGTCATGATGGTCCTTGAGGACCATCATGGCACTTATGTGGTTAATGTTGGGTTGTAAAAGGCCCATAATGGTAATAATATACCCTTATGGGACTGATGGGGTTAAAAAGAGCCTTATGGTGGTCTGTATTGACCATCATGAGTTTATGGGTTAATTTAGGCCTTATGGTGGTCTGTATTGACCATCATGAGTTAATGGGTTAATTTAGGCCTTATGGTGGTCTGTATTGACCATCATGAGTTAATGGGTTAAATTAGGCCTTATGGTGGTCTGTATTGACCACCATGAGTTAATGGGTTAATTTAGGCCTTATGTGGTCTGTATTGACCACCATGAGTTAATGGGTTAATTTAGGCCTTATGGTGGTCTGTATTGACCACCATGAGTTAATGGGTTAATTTAGGCCTTATGGTGGTCTGTATTGACCACCATGAGTTAATGGGGTAATTATAGTTGCCTGGGGTTAATATTTTTAGTGCGAGTCCTTTCAGGACCTTTACGGTCCTTTGAGGACCCACGAGGCTGGAAATTTAAAAATGAATTGCAGCAGGGTCACGATCGGTGCCGATCGGGGCCCCCCGCTGCAGGGGGTTTATGTGGGGACACTTCGGGGGTCCCGATGGGGACCCCCAGCATAGAGGGGGGTTAATTTTAAGTGCCGCGGCCGGGATTGGGTAATAGTGTGCCGCGGCCCCTTTAAGGAGCCGCGGCGGGGAATTTAAAAGTTTTAAATGCAGCGGGGGGCCTGATCTATGCAGATCGGGGACCCCCCCTGCAATGGGTTTATGTGGGGACACTTCGGGGGTCCCGATGGGGACCCCCAGAATAGAGTGGGGTTAATTTTAAGTGCCGCGGCCGGGATTGGGTAATAGTGTGCCGCGGCCCCTTTAAGCAGCCGCGGCGGGGAATTTAAAAGTTTTAAATGCAGCGGGGGGCCTGATCGGTGCCGATCGAGGACCCCCGCTGCAAGGGGTTAATGTGTGGGGGCTGCGGGGGTTCCTATGGACCCCTGCAGCAAGGTGTTCATGTAAGGACACTTCGGGGGTCCCGACGGGGACCCCCGCATTGAGGGGGGGTTAATTTTAGGTGCCGGGGGGGTATTCGGAGTACCCCCACAGCAGGGCTTATGTGGGGGACTGCCGCGGAGGTCCCTTTTAGGACCCCCGCAGCAATTGATGAGGAGTGGGAGCCTGCGATATCATCTCGCAGGCTGTCACTCCTCATGTACATTTACTCAGTGTAGATACGTACGGCCCTGCTGCGTAGCTCATACGTTGCTCGCAGCAGGGCTAATTTCATAGCATTGTAAGTTAGAGAAACTTTGCAGTACGTAGGGCTTAAGTAGAAGCCTCTTATTTACGAGGCTGGAATTTAATAGGGCCCTAAATTTGTAGGTAGAGTCTGGTAGCATATTTTCCACTTCTCAAAGGCCAGCTGCATATTTTTTTTCTTTTGCCCATGAATGGTGCTATCAATGATTTTATCTAATTCCTTGGCTGGGCTAACCCACTTAGACTCTAATGTTGCTTCTTGTGGATCATCCCTGGTCCACTCTTGGCATAGAACCTTTACCCCATCCTGAACAACTGGGGCCAGTGTCCTCAGCTTTTAGCTAAGGGACACAATGTGGTTGGTATTGAAAGTGTCCCTTTAGCACCCTCCATGATTTTTGGACACTGATATGGCTGTTGCACCTCTACAGATTCAGGGAAAACTGACTGTACAGCAGTGGCTGGCATGGCTTTTTTTTTACTAACAGCGGAAGGATTGGAGGCTTTGTATATTTCTTCTGCCATTCCCACTGCAGATGTAAGAATTGGTGGAAGGCTGAAGAGGGTTTTGGTGGTACTGGAGCGAGAGAATGGCTGGGGTCTCCAAAGCCAAGCAACTCAGGGACGCATTGACCACTCATTCTGCAGGTCTTTGCTGGGACTGACTTAAAAATCAGGGGTAAAACCAGGTGCTTTTTATCTGCTCCGGACATGTGAGAAACCCTTTTGCCCTTCTATTTCTCCAGAACCTTATTTATATTACCCCCCTTAAAGTCTGTAGGGAGAAAAATGGTGTCTGGTAATGGCTGGCAGAGCCTTAATGCTGGGCCAGGCAATTAAACCGGATGAGAAGGAGATGCCTCACTACTTCTTTGGCTTTTAAATGGTGGTGTTTCAATATCGAGCCCCTTCTATTTCTCAGCCACCTCCCTGTTGGTATTATGCATCCTCATCCTTGCGACTTCACTCTCGAAGAGGAGCTGCTTCCCCTCCAGAGGGAAATTTATTCACCTGCTACCCTGCTGCTCCAAACCAGCTGGTGTCTTTATGTTGGTGGGATGCTGGGTGTGGGTCCTATGAGTGGGCCATTTTCCCCTTCTTCCTAATGTCTGCAGTTTTAGGTAACACTGCAAGACATGATTTTGTGTGGAAGAAGAAGGGGCTTGGTAGCTGTGGTGGTGGGTTAAGGAATGGCTTTTGTATATGAGGACTCTAGATGGACAGTAAACCTTGAGTTCCCCTTATCCTACTTGGGACTGAGACTTTGTTGCAATTTCATGCAATATAATTCCCAAGTCCTTTTATTCATCCGTTGCTGTCATCATTTTACCATCACATATTATAATTGTCAAACTACGATTCGTCGTCACGCTGTGTTGCGTAGTGCGTACGACTAAGCGATGAGCGCCGCAGGCGCTCATCGCCCGGCGAGCCTCGCACAGTGAGGTGAGCCGTTAAATCGTACCATTTGGCGATCGTACAACTTTGCGATGAGCGCCGCAGGCGCTCATCGCCTGGCGAGCCTCGCATAGCGAGGCAAGCCGTTATATCGTATCACTTTGGCAATGAGCGCCACAGGCGCTCATTGCAGGCAAGCCTCACGTAGCGAGGCGAGCCGTTAAACCGTAGCACTTAGAAAAAAAATACGAGATGAAAAAAATTACGAGATAAGCGGTGGAACCAAAACAATAAAAAAAACACTAAATACACACAAAAAAAAAAAAAAAAAGGTCACTTACAGCATGGGGAACCAGGCAGGACGTCTGGGAGTAAGTTGGAACTCCAATTTACATCGATTTAGACGAGTTACAAAGATCGAAAATCGGCTAAGCGAGAAAAAAATGGCAGCCGAATTTTTTTTAAACGAGGCTATACTACTACGAACTGCGTAAAACACAGCCTCAGACGTATGTGTTTGAAAAACAACAAGATAAAGGATGCGGATTAACCGCGCAATGAGTAAAAAGACAGTAGCGAGTACATTTTACGAAACGCAATTACAGATTTACGCATTAACACAGATTTAACGCCTTTGTCTCGCGCAACATCGGATTTCCCGCCTAAAACAACGCATTTGATGAAATATAAGTTGAAAGTTACAAAAATAAAAAGTTCAAAAAAAAAAAAATGTGTATTTATTTTAAGAAAAAAAAAGGGACAAATGTAGCTGAGTCATGTTGTGTGGCAAACAAATTTCACAACATTTAATTTTTATTGACCGTCATTTGACCGTTTTACCATATTTACTGTTAAACCGTAGTACTTTTGCGGGCTTAGCGATGAGCGCGCAGCGAGGCGAGCCGTTAAACCGTAGTACTTTGGCAATGAGCGCCGCAGAAAAAATGGCGGACGAACAAAACAAAAACGAGGCTACAGCACTATAACCACGGAAAACATGTACCGATAATCCTCTAAGATGCATACCACACATTACCCACCATTAAACGACGGACGGATCATCCGCTAAGACGCATACCACACATTATCCGCCATTTTAGGATAATGCGGAAGTACACAGCTACGTTAACGGTTTCGGCTCGCGCACGCTCACTATTACACTGCACACGTTCATCGCGCTTACACAGCACCTCCACACCACTAATGCTGCAGCAACATCAACACAGATTGCCAGCTCTTCAACACAATGCATAAAAATACGTATATTCATTTATTAATTTGAATTCTATATTTCAGTAGTACACACAAAACATCATTCGCTACCTTACAATTCCATATGTATATTAATAACTAAACAACTTTTCAAACATACACATCTCAATGCCGTCATTTTTTAATGGGCAATACGCTAGTTAAGTAAATAATCTTCCTTTGCATGCTTATGTTCTAATCTTGCATGTATCATTTCACTCACTTCACTGCATTCTATCATGCATTTAAAGGATCATGTTTTAAATATTACATAATATTTGAAATATGAAAAGTAAGTCTTCTGTATTGTAGGAAGCATATTAAAGTGAGACAGGGTGGCATTACTTGACCCTTCTCTGTCCTCACATATTACAGGAAACAGATCAGTGAGTTTTGTGAAACTCTAGGCTGAAATAAACCTGTACATTTTTTATCATTCATTTGAATCTTATTTGATATAAGAAAACATAATTAACTGGATCTCTAAAAGGCCTTATTTATACTTTCTCTCAATTCACTGGAATGACAAAATATGATGAAACACTGTTTCTATCTGTTCTGTGTTGCTTTACTGTTAATTTTCTTAAATTAATATGATTTATATTCTATGCAAAAAAAAATTGTATTGTATAAAACTTGTTCTTGTAAATAAATACCGTAATAAAACATTTTGGACTAAGCTTTGACTTAGTTTTCCATATATTAAGTGCTAGATGCTAAAGTTTTTCCTGAATTTTGCTTAGGCATTTCACCTTAGGCAAGTATTATGTGTTTAGATGTTCTGTAAATTAGTTTTTTTTAAAGTTAGGAATCTGTCTAATGAATGTGACCCAAATGGAATTTCCATGACCACTTGCATAAAAAGCTCTCGTTTTAAAGTATTGTTTTAAAACTTGATATTACAGTTACAGCTGCTATTTTTTTTAACAATGTAACCAGTTTGCAAGGTGACCTTTTCATCATTCCAAAGATGTCAGGATTTTGATGCTCTGATTTATAAAGCTTTTTCTGTACTGATCAATAAAAATAATTGCTTCATCAAAATAACTTTTGCTGCCATGATAATGATAGATTCTGTGTAGATATTTTTTCCACAATCTTCTCAGCTAACCAATGTAAAAATAACAAGTAATGACATGAAACAATAGGAGAGAAGAGTTCAATAAAAACTGTTTTTGAAAATCAATTTTCTCAGCATGATCAATATACACTATTAAATGTGTGAAGAGACCAGACATGTCAATACTGCACTAGTTTTAAACCTCTTGGCATCCTGAATTCTGAATCCAGGATATTTTTCTAAATCCTATTTGATCCCTTCTGAGTTTGTACTTTAACACTCTTTGATCTGCATCACCAGTGGAACACACTATGCCCCATGTTTTAAAAGTAGTGTTATTCCTTAAAATATGATGTCAATGGAACATATATCTCTGCACAGGTCAAAAAATATAGTCTTTAAATTGCTGCTTCTGTCTTGTATGTTAAGCTTATTTTCTTCAGATTGCAATTTTACATGTAAATGTTTTACACAGGAAGTACTACTTATTCTTTCGCTATGTTTTATGAACATGACCTATGTGCAATTAATTGGTTATAGAAAAAAGATAAAGTTCTATTCCTATTACAATTACAATATTTGTGTCAGTTATCACACCATTATACCTTGTGTATGTTTTTTACACAGTCACATAACATAAATATGGCACCATAAATTAACCACCTGACCCATTTAGGCTGTTTATTATTTGGTCCACAGCCTTCCTATAGGATAACCCTGTTCTAAGTTTCTTTTACATTTCCTTGCATTCTCAACCATTCTGCTTGGTGATAAAGTTTCAATAATTATATATATATATATCACATATAATAGTTGTCAAACTACGAAACGTCGTCACACTTTGCGAGCTAGCTCAAAGGCGCCTCACACGCTGTTACAAACATCCACACTCACGACTTAGAAAAAAAACATTACGACCTCGGAACCGACCTTAACGGCACAAACACCCACACGCACGACTTAGATAAAAACATTACGACTTTGGAAAAATACGACGTTAACAGCCGAACTGTGCGCAACGGAAAACAGTCAAAACACAATAAATACACGCAAAAAACACATACAAAACTTACCCACAGCAAGGGGGGGGGCATCCAGGACCTCTGCAAAAGAAGGTACACCTCCATTTAAGTCAAAATTCACAAGTTTAAACACATGAAAATCCCCTAAGCGAGAGAAAAAATGGCCGCCGAAAAAAACGAAAACGAGGTTACAGGACCCTAAACACGCAAAACAGAGCCCAACACGTAGCTTTTTCACCAGGTACTACAAGTGTTACTAAACACATACATACAATATAGCCGCCATTTTAAGACAATGTACACAATAACGTATCTGAAATGGCGGATTTCCCGCCTAAACTAACGGCTCTGCCTCGCACACAAAGCCTATATTTAGGGCACAATTGCCGCACTGCTGACACTTTCTCCTCAGGTGATGACAGTCTGACTGGACATTTTCTGCTGCCGGAAAATCCAAAGAGATTGTTAGCTCTTCAGGATATTGATTGCTGGATATTTCTTAGTGATAGGTAAAGTATATTAATTAATTTATTATTATTTAATAAAAAATAAATAAAAAAAAACATTACTGCATTTTGCAATACCTGTACTTTAGCATGGTATTAATCATTAACCGTTTAAAATATGTTTATTCATTGATTAATTAATTTTTAAGTATATTAATTTATTATTTATTAATAAGAAAAAACAGAAAAAAAAATACATTACTGCATTTTGCAATACCTGTACTTTAGCACGGTATTAATCATTAACCATTAACCGTTTATTAATTGATTAAATCATTTTTAATGGACATTAATTTTATTAATTACTAATTATTATTTTAAAAAATTGTCACTAATTTCACTTTATGATTACATTATTGATTAACTCTTTATAGAACATTTACTAATTCATTAATTAGTTATGTACATTAATTAAATAATAATTAATTAATAGTAATAACGTTTATAACAAAAAAAGAATGTCACTGGACTTAGATTTTGACCTTGATGTTCAACTATTAATGTTCATTTATTATTTTATTCATCATAATGTTAATTAATTATTAATTAGTCATAATAACACATTTAGAAAAAGAAAAAAAATGTATAGTGGTTTAACATTTTGTGCTTGCTACTCAACTATTATTGTTCATTGATCATTCATAGAAGAAATTTAAAGTAAAAAATGCATAAAAACATATCTCCCTTTTGCACTGAATTTGTTGTTGATTCTTTAAGCTCATTGTATTAAAGGTATAGGATCCTCAAACCGTTTACATATTTATATCACTTACTTACATTTTACAGTGCATTTACTTCTATTTTACAGCTATGCTAGTTAAAACATAGCAAACATTAACAAGCCCTTTTTTCAATTTATTTTCTCACAGTTTGATCATCTGCCCACCTGACTACACAGAGGGCTGTTTGCAGCATTTTATCTGCAATCACATCATCTTCACAGGTATATCATTTTAAAATATTTATATTTACTTTACTGCATGCATGTATGAAAAGGACAAGTGCTTTAAGTATTATAAATGATTCATGCATTTATGAAAAAAAAAATAACATATGATTTTTACTTCTTTTCACAGATTTGTGACATCGCCACCTGCCTCAATACAGGAGTCTCCTCTGCAAGAATTTACATTACAGAATATTAAATTGACAGGTAAATGATTTTTGTGATGACATTTGTTAAAACAATATAAAACAATATAACATTGAATACCAAAAAAACAGAAGAACAAATTGGAACTTTAAATGTATTGCAATTGGAAGCATTTAACGCCATCACAAATGCAATAGAAGATGATATGCTCAAAGAGCGTTATTTCTATCTGGATGGTCCGGGTGGATCAGGAAAAATTTACCTATATTATTTGTTGAGCACAGGGTCAAATAGCACTGCCATTTGCAACCACTGGAATTGCCGCACTTTTGTTAGAAGGTGGTAGAACTGTGCATAGTGGATTTAAACTGCCAGTTCCCATTCTGGAAACATCAGTGTCGGATATTCGAATGAATTCATTACAAGCCAAAAAATTGCACAAGAGTAAAATAATTATAATAGATGAGGCAACTATGTTGTCATGTCATGCCCTCCAATTTATTGATCGATTATTAAAAGACGTTATGGCTAATGATTTGCCATTTGGTGAAAAGGTGATGTTGTTAGGAGGAGATTTCAGGCAAACCTTACCTGTGGTGCCACATGGCAATCGGACTGACATAGTCGAAATGTGTATAAAAAGAAGTAACCTGTGGAAAACATTTACATACCTGAAATTAGAAGTAAATATGAGATCTGAAGGCCGAAATCAATTAAATGATTGGCTCATTAACATTGGAGAAGGAAAACAGACATATATAATAATTTACCTGATGATGCAGTGCAAATTCCACCAGAAATGATTTCAACAGAACCACTAATTTCAACAATCTTCCTCAATAGCATCAATAATGAGGATTACTCAGACATTGCAAGCAAAGTCATATTGACATCAAAAAATTATGATGCCTTAAATTTAAACAACAAAATATTAAAATTAATCAATGCTCTCCAAAAAAACTATTATAGTGCAGATTCTGTTCTGGCTGACGACAAAGAGAGTGAAGCAAACTTTAGTATGGAATTTATTAATTCTTTAACTCCCTCTGGAATGCCACCACATGTTTTGCAACTTAAAAAATGGGCAATTATCATGCTATTGAGAACTATAAATCCAAAAAAAGGACTTTGTAATGGGACCAGATTAATCGTGAAGGAATTAAAGGATCATTTTATACATGCAGAAATTATGAGTGGTAACTAGTGATGTCGCGAACATAAAATTTTCGGTTCGCGAACCGCGAACACTAACCGCCGCAAATGTTCGTGAACCGGCAAACTCGGCGAACCGCCATAGACTTCAATGGGTAGGCGGACTTTAAAACCCACAGGGACTCTTTCTGGCCACAATAGTGATGGGAAAGTTGTTTCAAGGGGACTAACAACTGGACTGTGGCATGCCGGAGGGGGATACATGGCAAAACTCCTACGGAAAATTACATAGTTGATGCAGAGTCTGGTTTTAAGCCATAAAGGGCATAAATTACCTAACATTCCTAAATTGTTTGGAAAAACGTGCTTTAAAACATCAGGTATGATGTTGTATCGATCAGGTAGTGTAAAGGTTAGGCCCGCTTCACAGTGACAGACCAAACTCCCCGTTTAACGCACCACAAACAACCGCAAACAGTCCATTTGCACAACCGCAACCTCCCCATTTGCACAAGGTTGGATACCAAGCTAGCCATGTCCCGTTCCTTGTCCTCACTGATGTCATTGAAGGTCTCTTCCTGCAACCAGCCACCAAGTAACCCCGAAAGGTGACAACAAGCCCCCTGGGAAGCCTGCTTTGTTTGGTCTCCCACCTCCTCAAAGCCACCTTCCTCCTCTGACTCCTCTTCTTCAGACTCCTCTCACTGCGTTGCCTCTCTCTGCATTATTATAAGGTGTGTTAAGTAGTACTACTCTTATCAGTTTAATACCTGTTACAGCACAAATCAGGGGGCGTGTATAAGGCCTGGATTTTTAGAACCAGGAGATTTTAAAAGATGCTTTGTTGGTCGTATCACTTCAATTTTGGGGCACGGCACGTACAATCGAAGGTGCCACCAGATAGGAGTGGCGTGTTTGTAAGTACTACTCTTATCAGTTTAATACCTGTTACAGCACAAATCAGGGGGCGTGTATAAGCCCTGGATTTTTAGAACCAGGAGATGGAAAAAGATGCTTTGTTGGTTGTATCACTTCAATTTTGGGGCACGGCACGTGCAATCAAAGGTGCCACCAGTTAGGAGCGGCGTGTTTATAAGTACTACTCTTATCAGTTTAATACTTGTTACATCACCTATCAGGGGGCGTGTATAAGGCCTGGATTTTTTGAACCAGGAGATGGAAAAAGATGCTTTGTTGGTCGTATCACTTCAATTTTGGGGCACGGCATGTGCAATTAAAGGTGCCACCAGATAGGAGTGGCGTGTTTGTAAGTACTACTCTTATCAGTTTAATACTTGTTACGTCTCCTATCAGGGGGCGTGTATAAGGCCTGGATTTTTAGAACCAGAAGATGGAAAAAGATGCTTTGTTGGTCGTATCACTTCAATTTTGGGGCACGGCACATGCAATTAAAGGTGCCACCAGATAGGAGTGGCGTGTTTGTAAGTACTATTATCAGTTTAATACCTGTTACAGAACAAATCAGGTGGCGTGTATAAGGCCTGGATTTTTAGAACTAGGAGATGGAAAAAGATGCTTTGTTGGTCGTATCACTTCAATTTTGGGGCACGGCACGTGCAATTAAAGGTGCCACCAGATAGGAGTGGCGTGTTTGTAAGTACTACTCTTATCTGTTTAATACCTGTTACAGCACAAATCAGGTGGCGTGTATAAGGCCTGGATTTTTAGAACTAGGAGATGGAAAAAGATGCTTTGTTGGTCGTATCACTTCAATTTTGGGGCACGGCACGTGCAATCAAAGGTGCACCAGATAGGAGTGGCGTGTTTGTAAGTACTACTCTTAGCAGTTTAATTCTTGTTACGTCACCTATCAGGGAGCGTGTATAAGGCCTGGATTTTTAGAACCAGGAGATTTTAAAAGATGCTTTGTTGGTCGTATCACTTCAATTTTGGTGCACGGCACGTGCAATCAAAGGTGCCACCAGATAGGAGTGGCGTGTTTGTAAGTACTACTCTTATCAGTTTAATACTTGTTACGTCACCTATCAGGGGGTGTGTATAAGGCCTGGATTTTTTGAACCAGGAGATGGAAAAAGATGCTTTGTTGGTCGTATCACTTCAATTTTGGGGCACGGCACGTGCAATCAAAGGTGCCACCAGATAGGAGTGGCGTGTTTGTAAGTACTACTATTATCAGTTTAATACCTGTTACAGCACAAATCAGGTGGCGTGTATAAGGCCTGGATTTTTAGAACTAGGAGATGGAAAAAGATGCTTTGTTGGTCGTATCACTTCAATTTTGGGGCACGGCACGTGCAATCAAAGGTGCCACCAGATAGGAGTGGCGTGTTTGTAAGTACTACTCTTATCAGTTTAATACTTGTTACGTCACCTATCAGGGAGCGTGTATAAGGCCTGGATTTTTAGAACCAGGAGATTTTAAAAGATGCTTTGTTGGTCGTATCACTTCAATTTTAGGGCACGGCACGTGCAATCAAAGGTGCCACCAGATAGGAGTGGCGTGTTTGTAAGTACTACTCTTATCAGTTTAATACTTGTTACGTCACCTATCAGGGGGCGTGTATGAGGCCTGGATTTTTAGAACCAGAAATAGAAAAAGATGCTTTGTTGGTCGTATCACTTCAATTTTGGGGCACGGCACGTGCAATCAAAGGTGCACCAGATAGGAGTGGCGTGTTTGTAAGTACTACTCTTAGCAGTTTAATTCTTGTTACGTCACCTATCAGGGAGCGTGTATAAGGCCTGGATTTTTAGAACCAGGAGATTTTAAAAGATGCTTTGTTGGTCGTATCACTTCAATTTTGGTGCACGGCACGTGCAATCAAAGGTGCCACCAGATAGGAGTGGCGTGTTTGTAAGTACTACTCTTATCAGTTTAATACTTGTTACGTCACCTATCAGGGGGCGTGTATAAGGCCTGGATTTGTAGAACCAGGAGATGGAAAAAGATGCTTTGTTGGTCGTATCACTTCAATTTTGGGGCACGGCACGTGCAATCAAAGGTGCCACCAGATAGGAGTGGCGTGTTTGTAAGTACTACTATTATCAGTTTAATACCTGTTACAGCACAAATCAGGTGGCGTGTATAGGGCCTGGATTTTTAGAACTAGGAGATGGAAAAAGATGCTTTGTTGGTCGTATCACTTCAATTTTGGGGCACGGCACGTGCAATCAAAGGTGCCACCAGAGAGGAGTGGCGTGTTTATAAGTACTACTCTTATCAGTTTAATACTTGTTACCTCACCTATCAGGGAGCGTGTATAAGGCCTGGATTTTTAGAACCAGGAGATTTTAAAAGATGCTTTGTTGATCGTATCACTTCAATTTTGGGGCACGGCACGTGCAATCAAAGGTGCCACCAGATAGGAGTGGCGTGTTTGTAAGTACTACTCTTATCAGTTTAATACTTGTTACGTCACCTATCAGGTGGCGTGTATAAGGCCTGGATTTTTAGAACCAGAAGATGGAAAAAGATGCTTTGTTGGTCGTATCACTTCAATTTTGGGGCACGGCACGTGCAATCAAAGGTGCACCAGATAGGAGTGGCGTGTTTGTAAGTACTACTCTTATCAGTTTAATACTTGTTACGTCACCTATCAGGGAGCGTGTATAAGGCCTGGATTTTTAGAACCAGGAGATTTTAAAAGATGCTTTGTTGGTCGTATCACTTAAATTTTGGGGCACGGCACGTGCAATCAAAGGTGCCACCAGATAGGAGTGGCGTGTTTGTAAGTACTACTCTTATCAGTTTAATACTTGTTACGTCACCTATCAGGGGGCGTTTATAAGGCCAGGATTTTTGGAACCGGGAGATGGAAAAAGATACTTGGTTGGTCGTATCACTTCAATTTTGGGGCACTTTGTGACATTAGCTTCTTACGTTCAAACATGTCCTTTACAGGCACCTGACTATGGGCAGATGAGCAGGAACTACTCAAGGCAAGAGACGGAGTGGCGGATGGTTGAGAATGGGCAAGGAGGACAGCAGTGGTTGATGTGGCTTATGATGCTGCCCCTCGAGGATGATGGCGGCTTTGAGTTTGTGTGCTGCTTGTACTTATGTGTTGGTCTGGAGTCACCCAAACATTAGGTCTCAACCTGTAGAGGATAAGGGAACCAGGCTACTCTAGACCTCATTCATCATTACAGGTTTTGACAGATCGGTACTATGCGTGCAAGCTACTGTGACAACAGATATGAGTGGCACTGTGCACTTGCAGAAGTTGGCAGAGTAGACGCTGTAGGTCTGACACACACGCTTGCAGACAACTAACTGCTATGCAATCTATTACAGTAGAAAAAATTTGTTTTTTTAAATGTACACTACTGTTATCAGTTTAATCCCTGTAATGTGCCTTTTTTGGGGGTTTGGTTGTTGAAGCCACAGTGCAGCACCAGAGGCCAGAAAAATTAGGCATATACACATGCCTGAAAAATTAGGTATTGTTGATCTTGCAGCGAGCAGAGAAGAAGGTAGGCCTGATTCAACGCCCCATCCCCGCATATCCACACTCAGAGATTCAGGGGGCGACCTTTACAATGCCACGGGCCGAAGATATAAAGGGGGGCCATCCCAAATAAGCACACAAGCGGGGACAAAGGTAGTGAAGGGGACATAGAGGCCCATGGACTGACGGTCGCCATCTTGGCAGGAAAAGGGCCCAGCAATTAAACCAAACTGACCCAGCACAGGCAGCTACTTGAGTCAAACGCTGTACAATTACACCTTAATAAAGCTGAAACATGCAGCAGCAGGGATTCTAAATGGCCACACGTGGACAAGGAGGCTAACAGCCCCCACAGTCTCTGCACCACTCTTTTTAACAAATAACCCAAGAGGCTAACCAGGGACCTTGCCCACATAAAAAACTGAATTTTATTGGAGGAATTATTAGTGTCTTTACCCCCCAAGAGAGGACATAATATACGGTATCTTTAGAATACCTGATGGCCAAACCTCCTTTAGCCCCAATGCTATCCAAGAAACATTTCAAAACTTCGATCAGACCATATATTCATCCCAATTCCGCTGCAGCGGATCTGACATAGAGTTCTTCCTACTACAGCAAGAAGACCACAAAATACCTGTACCTCAATTGGACAGCTTGAACCTAGACATATCCCAAGAGGAAGTTAAATCTACAATCCAAGATCTTAAATTTGGCAAGTCCCCAGGGCCAGACGGTTTTACTCATCTGTACTATAAGAAATTTGAGCCCTTGCTTACCCCCGCACCTAACATCTTTGTTTAACGCTATACTAAATGGAGAACCTATGCCCCCTTAATTGAATCAGGCCTACCTCATAGTCTTTCCAAAAGAGGGTAGGGACCCTTTAGAGGTTAAAAATTATCGCCCCATACCCCTGATACATGTGGATGTCAAGATCCTAGCTGAAAGTATGGCCAAACGAATATCTAACTTTTTACTGGACTAAATACACAAGGACCAAACGGGGTTCATTCCTTTCAGAGAGGCAGGAGATAATGTTAGGAGGGTTCTAAACGCCCAGTTCTTGGCTCAACAGTATAATAACCCAGTTTGCCCTCTATCCCTAGACATAGAGAAGGCTTTTGATACGGTGGAATGGCCATATATGTACAAAATGCTAGATAAGTTTGGATTTGAGGGACGCTTTCTCAACCTGCTCAGAAGTTACTACGACTCACCAGTAGCTAACTTGAAGATACAAGGGGACCATAAGGCCAAAATCCATGTACAGAGAGGGACCAGGCAGGGATGTCCACTCTCCCCACTGCTCTTTGCTCTTGCCATTGAACCCCTAGCGCAGGCAATCAGAACCAACCATGCCATCCAAGGGTTTGAAGTAGGACACCATCAGTTTAAGTGTTCACTTTTCGCGGACGATATGCTTTGCACCCTGACCAAGCCCCTTCTCTCTATACCAGCACTCATGTCCACTATAAAAGACTCGGAAATCTCGGGCCTCCAATCCTTGCAAAAGGATATTTCTCTTTCAATAGAATCCTGCTTACTGGGGATACACATACATTTTTTTAATCTCAATCCTAGAACAAGCTATTCTAATTAATGGCTTTAGCATTCAAAATACACATAGCTACCCGGGCCCGGATGGATTTACAAATCTCTAATACCAAACTTTTATAGACTTGTTATTACCCCACTTAGCCACACTTTTCAATCAAATTTTAGAAGGCTCTCCCATGCCACAAGAACTAAACCATGCAAATATGATATGTTTCCCGAAAGAACGACGAGACCTATTAGAACTTAAAAATTACTGCCCCATGTCACTCCTAAACGGGGATATAAAAATGTTGTCCAAATTAATGGCAAACAGGATTTTGCGATTTCTCCCCTCCATAATCCATAAAGACCAAACAGGGTTTATCCCCCATAGACAAACGGGGGACAATATCAGACGGACACAAAATTTAATCTCATAGTCATCCCAACCACAAATACCCACATGCCTTTTGGCGTTAGATATAGAAAAGGCCTTTGATACGTTGGAATGGCCTTATTTAAAAGCAGTATTACAGAAATTTGGGTTTGCAGGCAAATTTAAGAACTTGATAGATACATACTACAAATGGTACAACACATAAAGATTCAAAGGGGAAAAAACAAATTTTTTGATTTATTTGGAATCATAAAGCCCCGAGGATCTCAAAAAATAATATGTATAGACCAAAAGGGAAAGGGGGCCTATCGTGCCCGAATCTCAAACTGTATTACAAGGCAGCGCAGCTGGCTTTCATTCCTCTGGCGCATTCTCCAAAACACATCAGCCGCTCTGGGTATTTATGGAAAATGTAAGCATGTCACCTTATACATGGGATACAGTAATATGGATTGCAGGCCTGTATACTTTTTTGAGAAACTTGAAAAACCCATTGATTAAGCACTCATTAAAAATATGGACGGAGATGAACTGGACACAAAAACTGGACACTCGGGTATCAGATCTTACCCCTATCGTACCCAATCCCCACTTTAAGATACATCTTCTGGAAAGCTTTCTCAGTTGGTGGAAGTCTCAGAACCTACTAAGGGTTGGTCCATGGTGGCATGACGACAAAATAATGACCTTTGAGTGGGTGAGAGATAGATACAATTTACCCCTGGCTGAACACTATAATTTTTGCAGGATACATAATTTTATATATATGATAAGTGGTAGGGGAACCCCCCAAAGAAACACCTGGCTACTCAAAAAATGTAGGGATTCCCCCTTTCAGCCTGGTATTATTAGCCTCATGTATGAACTATTTAATGAAAACTCATGGGCAAACAAACCAGACTATACCAAAGCCTGGGAGAGGGATTTGGGCACCGAGTTGGCAGACAGCACATGGGATAAAAGTTGGCAAGGCTTAAGTAGGGGATCTTTAAATTATAGTCTGCTTAAGACTTCAATAAAGGTCCTTCACAGGACATATATTACTCCTTTTAAGCTGAATAAATGGGATCCAAAACGGAGCAGCTCATGTTTTAGGAACAGTGGTAATGAGGCTACATTTATTCATTTCTGGTGGGAGTGTTCGGCAGTCATAAGACTATGGGAAGAAACATGTTTACTAGCTTCTAAAATGTTTACGATTGACCTAATAAAATATTTTTTGAAAGAAAAAATACACATAGCTAGTAGTTGGAAAACCCCAAATTAAAACTTACAGGAATTAATAAAAAAAATCAACTATTTACTGCTCAACGCAAGATTTAACCATGTAGTCTTGGATAGAATCACCCAGCTCCAGACAATTTGGGATCCCTGGATAACATCCCCATTTAGTGCCCCCCTAATATAATAAAACATTTGTTAATGGTTGAAGCGACTCGGGGGGAAGGACCAGAGTGGGGGAGCCCTGGAGGAGACCCTTCAGAAGCAACCGGCGGCAAAATCATCCGAGCAAAGGAGAGGCCCCTCTTGAAGCCTGCCCTCGGGTAACCCCAGGTGCGATTGAGCAGGTTAGATATTGTAAATAATAAGCTACTGCTCGAGTGATGATAGATAATAGGACTTTGGTGTTAACTGCTGATATACTCTTTACTATTGTCTTAGGTTTCTCTTAAAAATTGCAATCACAAAAAAAAAGAAAATGTATTAACCAAAAAAGTTAAAAAAAGAAGGCCTAGCCACCTAATTTTAACACAATGTCTTCATTGTAAATATGTATTTTTGCACAACTGTTGTGTTTTGCAAGACTATTCAATATGCTTTCTTTTTCATTACATGCCGTACGCCTTCTGACATAAAAATTGAAATTCAAAAATTAGGTATTGTTGCAGCCGCAGCTGTTGCAGCGGCCAGAAAAATTGACCTTTGTTCCCCAGGAAGAAAGTGCCATAAAACATTGCGTCTTCTTGAACCCTTGTTGGTGGCGGATAATTCACGCAAGTCATCCGGCATTCACAGATAACATACAGCAGCGTGAGGACCATTTTTAGCCGAAGGCAGCTCATCTCATCAGGCCTTTTTCAGTCGAATGTATCGCCCAGTGTCAGTCCCTTCGGGATCCATCCCTCATTTTATTTTTATAAAGGTGAGGCAATCTAGACTTTTTTGCCCTAGGCGACTTCTCTTCTCGGTGACAAAACCTCCTGCTGCACTGAAGGTCCTTTCTGACAGGACACTTGAAGCGGGGCAGGCCAGAAGTTCAATTGCAAATTGGGATAGCTCAGGCCACAGGTCTAGCCTGCATACCCAGTAGTCAAGGGGTTCATCGCTCCTCAGAGTGTCGATATCTGCAGTTAAGGCGAGGTAGTCTGCTACCTGTCGGTCAAGTCGTTCTCTGAGGGTGGATCCCGAAGGGCTGATGCGATGCGTAGGACTGAAAAAGGTCTGCATGTCCTCCATCAACAACACGTCTTTTAAACGTCCTGTCCTTGCCGGCGTGGTCGTGGGAGGTGGATTACTTTCACCTCTTACCCTGTTATATTGCCCTTGTGCTGTGACATCACCCTTATATGCTGTGTAAAGCATACTTGTTAATTTGTTTTGGACCTGCTGCATCCTTTCTGACTTGCGGTAATTTGGTAACAAATCAGGCACTTTCTGCTTATACCGGGTGTCTAGTAGCGTTCACACCCACTACAGGTCGTTCCCCTTCAGCCTTTTTATACGAGGGTCCTGCGACAGGCACGACAGCATAAAATAACCCATTTGCACAAGGTTGGATGCCGAGCTAGTCATGTCCCGTTCCCCGTCCTCAGTGATCTCGCTGAAGATATGTTCTTCCCCCCAGCCACGTACAACACCACGGGTACCAGATAGGTGACAACGAGCACCCTGGGATGCCTGTTGTGATTGGTCTTCCTCCTCCCCCTCAAAGCCACATTCCTCCTCTGACTCCTCTTCCTCACAATCCTCTTCCAGTGTTGCCGCATGTCCAGTAAGCGATGCTGATAAGGCTGTTTCTGGTGGTGATGGTGACCACAACTCTTCCTCTTCCTCGTCACGCTCATCTACGGCCTGATCCAGCACTCTTCGCAGGGCACGCTCCAGGAATAAAACAAATGGTATGATGTTGCTGATGGTGCCTTCGGTGCGACTGACAAGGTTTGACACCTCCTCAAAAGGACGCATGAGCCTACAGGCATTGCGCATGAGTGTCCAGTAATGTGGCAAAAAAATCCCCAGCTCCGCAGAGGCTGTCCCAGCACCCCGGTCATACAAATACTCGTTAATGGCTTTTTCTTGTTGGAGCAGGCGGTCAAACATTAGGAGTGTTGAATTCCAACGTGTGGGGCTGTCACAAATCAAGCTCCTCACTGGCATGTTGTTTCGCCGCTGGATATCTGAAAAGTGCGCCATGGCCGTGTAGGAACGCCTGAAATGGCCACACTCCTTTCTGGCCTGCTTCAGGACGTCCTGTAAGCCTGGATACTTATGGACAAAGCGTTGTACGATCAGATTACACACATGTGCCATGCACGGCACATTCGTCAACTTGCCCAAATTCAATGCCGCCAACAAATTTCTTCCGTTGTCACAAACCACTTTGCCAATCTCTAGTTGGTGCGGAGTCAGCCATTGATCCACCTGTGCGTTCAAGGTGGACAGGAGTGCTGGCCCGGTGTGACTCTCTGCTTTAAGGCAAGTCAACCCCAAGACGGCATGACATTGCCGTATCCGGGATGTGGAATAGTATATGGGGTGCTGGGGGGGTGCCGTTAATGTGGAGCAAGACACAGCAGCAGAAGAGGACTCAGCTGAGGAGGTTATGGAAGAGGATGGAGTAGGAGAAGTAGAGGAGGTGGCAGCAGGCCTGCCTGCAAGTTGTGGCGGTGTCACCAACTCCTCTGCAGAGCCACGCATTCCATGCTTGGCAGGCATCAGCAGGTTTGCCCAATGCGCAGTGTAGGTGATATACCTGCCCCGATCATGCTTTGCAGACCAGGTATCAGTGGTCAGATGGACCCTTGCCCCAACACTGTGTGCCAGAGATGCCATTACTTCCTTTTGCACAATTGAGTACAGGTTGGGGATTGCCTTTTGGGCAAAGAAATTTCGTCCGGGTACCTTCCACTGCGGTATCCCAATCGCTAAAAACTTTTTGAACGCCTCAGACTCCACCAGCTTGTATGGTAAAAGCTGGCAGGCCAAGAGTTCAGACAAGCCAGCTGTCAGACGCCGGGCAAGGGGGTGACTTTGTGGCATTGGTTTCTTACGCTCAAACATGCCCTTGACAGACACCTGACTGTGGGGAGATGAGCAGGAACAGCAAGAGGGGAGAGACGGAGTGGTGGAGAGTTGAGAGGGGGCAAGGAGGACAGCAGTGGTTGATGTGGATGAAGATGCTGAACCAGGAGGAGGATGGCGGCTTTGATTTTGTGTGCTGCTTGTACTCATGTGTTGATCCCATTGGCGTTTGTGATGTGACATCATGTGCCTTCGCAAAGCAGTTGTACCTAGGTGGGTGTTGGACTTCCCACGACTCAGTTTCTTTTGGCACAGGTTGCAAATGGCATCGCTGTTGTCAGAGACAGACACACACAAAAAATGCCACACTGCTGAGCTTGACGGTGACGGCATTCTGGTGGTGGCAACAGCATGCGTTGATTGGCGTGCTGTCTGGCTGACCCCGGGTGCTGATGCATGCTGTATGACTGTGCCACTAGCTCATTGCAATGACCTCCCTCTACTTCCAACTCGTCTCCTCCTCCTCTCTGTCTCCCTATCTGAACTTTCCCCCTGTTCTTCTTCTCTTCTAGCGGGCACCCACGTGACATCCAAGGACGCATCGTCATCATCATCACCTGCCTCACTTGTATATGACAACTGAACAAAGGAAGCAGCAGCGGGTACATCATCATCATCATCACATCATACGTACATGTGTGTAATGCTGCCTGACTGAGACATATCCCTGTTATCTACATTCTCTGGCAATAATGGTTGTGCATCACTCATTTCTTCAAACTGATGTGTAAATAACTCTTCTGACTGATCAATTGAATTGGCTGTGGTACTAGTGTTGGTGGTGGCGGCACTTGGGTGAGTGGAAACTTGAGAGGTGTCCGAAGCTAAGCTGGAGGAAGATGGTGCGTCAATGTTCCAAGCGGAAGCTGTAGAAGAATGGGTGTCCGGTGTTAGCCAGTCAACTACGTCCTCTGAACTTTTCAAGTTCAGGGTAACTGGCCTCTGAACACTGGGTATTATTGTAGGGCCAAAGGGAATCACAGCACCACGACCACAACGGCCTCTGCGGGGTGTCCTGCCTCTGCCTGTCATTTTTTTTTAAATGTCGACGGCTGGTACCCCAACTAGATTGGATTGGTTGAACTTGGCACAGTGTATTTTAAAATTATGAGAAACATGCTCTGTAAACTAAATAAAAATCATTTTATTAGGTTGAGAGAAAAAGAAACCGGATGGGGGGATACCGAGCAGAGCACACCATCTACAGCCCACTGGGAGACAAACTCATCCATTCCCCCAGTGGACAAATCCAGGTGGTACTCTGCACGGATACGGGAGCGCACCAGCACCCGGAACATGGCCTCAGGTGACAAGGGAACCCCCCCTATCAAACACTGCTTCCTGGACTTATATATAGCCAATTTAGCTAACGCCAGGAGCAGGTTGACGAGGAGGTCCCTGGCCTTATTGCCCCGGGACACTGGGTGCCCAAAAATAAAAATGTGAGGGGAGAAATGCAGCCAGAACTGCAGGAGGAGGCCCCTCAAGAGTGACAAGAGGGGCTGCAGTCTGGCGCAACTAAAATAAATATGATACACGGACTCTCCCTTGCCACAGAATGGACAAGTGGAGGGAGAGTCCCGTGCTCAGTGCACCATGGAGCACTCTCCAACTCAAGTCCCCGGTGGGTCGTGGAACTAAATCAGAATAAAGTACCCTCCACCGGGGCCTCTTGCCCTCGTCAGCTGGTAGTACCCGCCTCCAGATGGTATCGGGACGGGTCACGAGGGCAAGGAAGTGCACTGTATGGAGCATGAGAGAATATAAGCTCTTCCTCGGCATGCCGCGAAAGCATGCCGAGGGTATGTCCCTCAACTTCGAGAGGTTGGGGACAGGAGGAGCCTGAGGGGAAACACGGGGCTTGTGTCCAATGCAAACAGCCGGAGCAGGGGTGTTGAAAGGTGCATGTGGCACTCGGGCCTGCAAAGCCCCGCGAAGGAAGGTGCGCGAGTCGGGGGAGATGGCATCCCTAATCTCCTGGAGCAAGCGCCCTGAGACTTTGGGTGTCACATATCCCAAACGGAGCGCAAGCTCCTGGGGTGACACCCAATCAGAACGCCCGTATTCCAAGAGATCCCCAACTCGGGTCATCCGTGCATGACTAAGGCGGCGGATGATACTGGGGGACTGTAACATTGGAGCCCCCACTGCTGGATTAAATAGCAGGGGCTCCGTGAATATCATCCCCCAAAGGCACGCCCTGCCTGGTCACGGAGACCATGCTCCAGGCCTTGAGGGTTTCCTGGTAGTATGCCGGCAACACAGAGAGGTCTCTCCCAAACCCCTCGGGCCTGATCAGAAATAATTGCCGGTCATACCCCAGGTTGCGCAACTGGCGATAAAAGCTGGATGCCAGTGCGCACCACTGCGGAGAGGGATCTGCATATAGGTATCTCTGCAGATACTGAAGGAGGAAGGTGGACAACTGGGAGCACACACAAACTACTCCCTGTCCACCCTCCACCAAAGGCAGACTTGCCACCCCTGCAGAGACCCAATGCCTTCCCATCCAGAGGAAATCTAACAAATTCCTCTGGATATTGGTGACAAACTCGGGGGTCGGACTCAGACAAATCAGCCGGTGCCAGATCTGAGAAGCCACCAGCTGATTCACCACTAGAGTCCGCCCCCTAAGGGAAAGCATTTTTGCTAGACCCCTCCATCGTCCCAGACGAGAGAGGACACTGCCCTCTAACTCCCTCCAGTTGTCTGGGACGGAAGCGTCCGCAGCGGACAGGTAGACCCCCAGATATTTAATGACATCTGCCTCCCACGTGATGTCACGAAACGTGGGAGGCAAAGAGTCTACCTGTAAATTACCCTCTAAAAGGCCTGTGCATTTGGACCAGTTGATCTGAGCGGAGGAGGCAGCTGAATATACCTCCTGGCACTGTTTTGCCAGCTCAAGATCAACTGGATCCTGGGCCACGAGGAGCACATCGTCAGCATAAGCTGAAAGGACAATCCGCATGTCTGGATCTTTTAGCACCAGCCCTGTGAGCCTTTTCCTCAGTAGGCAGAGGAAAGGCTCGATGGCCAGTGCATATAACTGTCCAGACAAGGGACATCCTTGACGCACCCCTCGTCCAAATACCAAAGGTGCTGTTAGGGACCAATTGATTTTAAGTAAACACTCTGCAGAGGCGTACAGAGTTCTTATAAAGCCCACAAACTGTGGTCCAAAGCCGTACGCTTGCAGAGTGGCTATGAGGTAACCATGGTCCACCCTGTCAAACGCCTTCTCTTGATCTAAAGAGAGAAAGGCGAGTGACAGACCAGTCCTGCGAGAATAATGCAATAGATCCCGGACCAGAAAGATACTATCAAAGATAGTCCGGCCCGGGGTCGCATAGGACTGGTCAGGGTGAACCAATTCTGCCAGCACAGACCCAAGTCTAAGCGAGATGGCTTTAGCTACAATTTTGTAGTCTGTGCTGAGCAGAGAGACCGGTCGCCAGTTCTTAATAAGCCGGAGATCCCCCTTTTTGGGCAGCAGGGCAAGTACTGCCCTGCGACAAGACAGGGGAATCTCCCCGGTCTCCAGGGCTTCCCCAAGGACCAGATGGAAATCAGGTCCCAGAGTCTCCCAGAAAAATTGGAAAAACTCAAAAGTCAGTCCGTCCAGTCCTGGAGACTTCTCAAAGGACATGGCACGGAGGGCTTCAGAGAGCTCTTGAAAAGATAGTGGTATATCAAGCCGCTCTCTTACACCCTCACTGACTGTGGGGAGCCCCTCCCATAGCACCCTGCAGGCGTCTGGAGAAATGGGATCCGGAGAGTAAAGATCTTTATAAAAGTTCCGGGCTCTATCCCGGATACTCTCCGGATCTGTAAGGGGGGCACTGTCTTCATCTAGAAGACAGGTGATGTGCCTACTGTTACCCCCCTTTTTCTCCAGTGAGTAGAAGAGGCGCGAGCCGCGGTCTAGATCTTTGAGAAAACCTAAGCGGCTGCGCACGTATGCCTTCTTGGCCTGGTGTCGTTCCAGGTCACAGAGGACACCCTTCCTCTCTACATACTCGCTCTGCAGGGATTGGTCCCTACAAGTGAACAGCCTCTGCTCCAGATGGAGTACCTCCCCCCGGAGTGACTCCAACTCAGCTTTGCGCTGCCCACTCGCACCCTTGGTATATTCCTGACACAGAAGTCGCAAATGAACCTTGCCCACGTCCCACCACAGTTTTAACGTGGCAAAGTCCCCCTTGCAACCCCTCCAGTCCGTCCAAAACTCCCGGATCAATGTCACGAGCCCCTGGTCCTTCAACAAAGCATTGTTGAAGTGCCAATAGGCGGCTCGTGGCGCTGTTGGCGTTAGCGCCACCATCACAGACACACAGTTGTGGTCTATGAACGGAGCCAGCCTAATGGCACAAGAACCGACTCGTGACATATAGTGACTACATATATATAGTCTGTCGATCCGGGAGTGGGACACCAGACCGGCTCTCACCCTGACGTAGGTGAAACCGTCTGATGCCCCTGGGTTCTGCTCTCGCCAGATGTCCTCCAGGGAGAAGCGGGCGATGATCTCCCGCAGCGCTGACGCAGAAGGCGGGTACGGCTCTGGACTATTCCGGTCCAGAGCGTTGAGTGTGCAATTGAAATCACCCTCGAGTACCAAACACTCATCTGCGTCAACCGTCTCCAAAAACTGGGACAGTCTGGCGAGGAACCTCACTCTCTCGGGCCCTCCAGCAGGGGCATATATATTAACTAGGTTAATGATGCTACCCTGCTCTCGGACCTGGAGGTGGATTAGACGGCCTGGGATAACAGCTTTCACAAGCAGCAGCTCTGGCTGAAAAGACTCTGAGAACAGGGTCACCACTCCAAATGACGCAGATGTGAAGTGGCTGAAGAAGACCCTGCCTCTCCACTCCAGTTGCCACGAGGCCTCAGCCTCTGGAGTGGTGTGAGTTTCCTGCAGGAAGCTCACAGAGTACCCTCCCTGATATAAATAGGAGAGTACCTGGAACCTGCGGAAACTGTCTTGACAGCCATTGGTATTTAGCGTGCTGATGTGCAAAGCCATTACTGCGTGTCAGGAATTGTGCGTTCCTCAGACCCTTGAGACTGCTGATAGGACACGCACATTTTATAGAATTTCCGGACGCGGAGATGCTCCGCAGTCCCAGAATTCTTGGCCCTAGTGCTGACCACTAGATATTGCTGGAGAGAGTGGAGAATAAACGACATATTCTTCCACCTCTCCAATGCCAGCCGCACCTTCCTTTTCTTTTGTCCATGAAGGGTGCTCTCAAGGAATAGATCTATTTCCTTGACAGGGATAACCCACCCAGAATCTGATGTTCCTTCTAGTGGGTCACCCCTGGGCTCCTCTTGGCTGAGGGCTTTTACTCCATCCTCCCTGGCTGGATTCAGTTTCTTCAGCTTTATTCTCAGGGACCCCCTCTTAGATGATACAGAAGGAGTCCCTTTAGCACCCTTCAAGGTAAATAATGGACCCTTGGATTGCTGCTGCACCCCTGTAGCTTCAGGAGTGCATTCAGGGGTAGCTGGCTGGACAGCAGTGACTGGCATGGCTTCCTTAATGGAAGCCTTGGAGGCTTTATATGCCTCCTCTGCCAGTTCCACCGCTGCTTGCTCAGCTTGGATGGCTCCGATGTTAGGGTCAGTGGACGGCTGAGGAGGGTAGACAGGCTCTCCCATGATGTTAACAGGAAAACCTGTTTTATCACCCTCCCCCATTTCCACTTCCCCTTGTGCCACATCCCCCCTGACAGACAAATCCATGGGGTCCTGAATGGGGGTCATGCCTATATTCCCCCCCTCCAGTAGTGATCCGGCTTGGGGCTCTAACAAAGCCCGAGGTACGTCACTAGAGAGTGACACTGGAGGAGGAGACTGACTGGTGCCCTTGAAGCTCAGCACCTCAGGGACACTGACTACCCATTCAGCAGGGGCTTTGTTGGGACCCCCCTCAAAGGCCAGAGGCAGAACCTGATCTTTCTTGTCTACCCCTACCTCACTTGGGAGACCCTCTTGCCCCTGCTTTTCCTCCAGACCCTTTTCCACATTAACCCCTATAGGGTCTGGAGAGAGAGATGTGTGGTCTGGCACCGGCTGGCTGAGCTTAATAACCGGGCCAGACAATGTCACCGGATGAGGAGGAGATGTTTTGTTCCTCTTCTTGCTTTTTGAGGGAGGTGCTCCACTATAGAGCACCTCCCACTTATCAGCAACCTCCCTGTTGGTTTTATGCTTCCTCTTCCTGGGGACGTCACTCCTGGAAGAGGAGCTGCCACTAGCTGCCTCCCCTGCAGAGGGCTTATTATGCCTCTGCTTACACTGTGCCCCCACACTAACTGATGTAATTATGGTGGGGGCAGATTGGGACTTGGGAGATGCAGCTGTGACACTGGGAGGACCGGTGACATTCTTCCCCTTTTTCCCCGTGTCTGCAGTCTTGCTGGAGACCCCAGACACAGATGGCTTTTTTGGGGAAGAAGGGGGTTTGGAGGCCGTGGTGGTGGCTTGAGGAACAGCCTCCTTGCCTTAGCTCTGTGGGGGGGCTATGACCCTTGAGGTCCCCGCTGTTATGGGCTCAGCGGGGATGGGTGCTGTACTGACGGAGGTGCCATTTGCTGGGGCTGGGGCATGATGCTTTTCATTAGGACAATACCTACGTGTATGCCCCAACCCCTTGCAATGATAGCACTGCACCTCCGTAGTGCTGTAAAAAATCCTGTAGAGCACCCCCTCAAATGGAACCCCAAAAGACCCCTCAATGTTTTCTGCGCCCTGAGGCATGCACATTTGTACCTGCCTCTTGAAAGAGAGCACATGACGTAGTGCTCTCTCTCTGCACCCCAGGGGAATTTTAATAAATGGTGTTTTTACTTCCCCTAGGGTTAGCAGGTGGGGGCGCAGGAGGGAGTCTGGTAGGAAGGGGGGCACATTAGAGAGTGTTACTTTTGTGCCCAACCCTTCCAGGGGTTCTATTGGGACATATAATCCCCCCACTGTGATGCCTCTCTGTACAAGAATGTGAGGAGCAGCCAGCGTACGGGTAAAGAAAACTGCTTTCCCGTACATTTTGCTGGCTGCTACTATAACAGAGGGGCTGATGACGTTAGCTGCAGCACGCAGATAGATATCAATGCTGTAGACCCCAGACATCTGACATTTAACCCCATGCTTCCTAGTGATCTGCCCCTCAGCCCCAGCGGTGGTATTACTGGGGCCAGCAGAAACCACCTGTGACCAGGTATTAGCCACAGGGGTAGGTCTGCTGGCAGAACCACCAGGAGCTGGGGCTGCCTTATCTGCCTGGGGCCTATGCTGTGCAGTGCTGCAGCTAGGATTTTCAGGGGCCATTATTCCCCCTTTTGACCCCTGAGGCTTCTTAGTGGTCTTATCCCTCATGTTTAGACCCTTTTTTTTTTTAGTTTATTTGTTTTATTTATTTTTATTTTTTGTTTTATGATTTTTTACTGTTTTCTTTTTTTTTTTAAATATAAAAGTGGGAAAAAGAAACAAAAAGACAAAACTAAGGGAGACAAAACTAAGGGAGAGAGAGAGGTGATGCTTGCAGTGGAAGGGTTAATGGCCTGTTGCAAGGTGTCTAATTGCAACAACACAGAGAACACAGAGGCTTTTTAACCCCTCTGTGTCTCTGTGTCAGATGTTAAAAAAAAGCCTTTTCAACAAAAATTCTAATTGTTTCCCCCCCCCACTGCCTACAAAGATGTTACTTGTCTTCTCTCCCCCCAAAACATAAAACCCAACACCAAACAAACAAAACTTCAACAAAACCTAATAAACTTTTTAAAAGAAAAAAAGTCAAAGTAACAAAGCTCCTCTGTAGTGCTAAGGGAGGGGTGTGGCAAAGTATCCAGGAGACAGCTCACTCTCCTGGGATAGAGAACTGAGCCTGGCTCCCAGAAAACTAAAACTTAAATTAAACTAAGAAAAATACCACAAAAACTCCCAAAAATGAACAACACCGTGCACAAAGTGCTTATAAACAGAAAGGTGTTAAAATAAAACTTGTATTTGAGGGACTAAGACCCTAAAAAGCCTTTTGTTTAGAGCTCAAGCATGCACACAACATGCTCTCTGGCACAGTACTTGTAAGCCTGACACACACACTGGCTAGCAGTCAGGCAAATGAACTAAGATTTAACAAAATAAAAGTTTTGGTTTTTTAAAAGTAGACAACTAGTAAACAATATTATTTTGTATGCGTTGTGCACACAGTATAAGCTGTGAGCCTGACACACGCACTTGCTAGCAGGGGCTAGCAGGGAGACAGGCAAATGAAGTTAGATTACACAGAAAAATACAAAGAAAAAAAAATGATGTTATAGCCCTAAAAAGGGCTTTTTGGTGTGCTGTGTTTACAGCAGAGATCTGATGAGTCCTTCAGCACTGCACTGGACACTGAATAAACTTGCCTAGCTATTGATTTCCCTATTCAATCAGCAGCACCTACACTCTCCCTCCTCTCAGTAAGACTGCAAGTTAGTTATGATTCCAAAATGGCTGCTGTCCATGAGTTAGAAGGCTCTGGAAGGGAGTGTATTCTGCTGATTGGCTGGAATGTGTCTGCTGACTGTGTTATGCAGGGTCAAAGTTTGCTCAATGATAAAGTATAGGGGGCGGGTCGAACATCGCATATGTTCGCGGTACGCCGCCAACGCGAACATGCTATGTTTGCCGGGAACAGTCCGCCGGCGAACTATTCGCGACATCTCTAGTGGTAACCATAAAGGCAAACCAATTCTTATACCGAGAATTGATTTGGCTCCAAGTGAGAGTGGTTTGCCTTTTGTCCTTCAAAGGAGACAATTTCCCATTATCATGCCATTTGCCAAGAACATCAATAAATCCCAAGGACGAACTTTTAAGTCTGTTGGTATTTTTTTGAAGGAACCTGTGTTTGCACATGGACAACTATATATACAAATATGTTGCATTTTCAAGACGCAATAATCCAGAGGAAATTAAAGTACATGCCAGGGTGATTTATTGGAAGATGGATGTGTTTTTACAAAAAACATTGTGTACTATGAGGTGCTGTAAATATACAGTACAGTGCTTTAATTTCGACTACATTTTTTTATGTTACACCAACTGATTTTAAAGTACCAATATTTCAAGAAGAAACTCAATACGATGCCAAAAAAACATAGAGAACAGTGGTTTTACTTCCAGGACAAAATTAGAGGTCTCTGGGACTCTTTAAATAGAAAACTCGATGTGCCATTTCAACAAAGTACAACAAGAAGAAACAAAAAAGTTTCAAAAAGAAAAACAACACGATTGGAAGGTCGTACAAGTTACATTTTCACATGATTGGCCCCACAAAACAATTAGGTGCCATTTACTTTAATTGGAAGCTTACATTTAAATGTTTTAAAGTAGTATTTAACTTGTTAACATTGTCTTTTAAAAGTTAGGGAAAGTTATTTCAAGCTATATTCTATAACATTGTCTTTTCAAAGTTGTGGAAAGTTACTTCAAGCTATATTGAATATAGTCAAACATTTATGTTACGACAAGTTTAGGCATTTGTTAATAAATTCAACTGTATAATTGCAAGATGGAGTATTGATTCAGGGAGAAATCCGATCGCCGGTTAATGGGGTCAGGAAGGAATTAATTTTTTTCCCTCCTTGATACTTGATACAATTGGCCAAGTTTCAATGGGGGTTTTTATTGTTTGCCTTCCTTTGGATTCAATGTCAATTTAATTTAACATGAGTTTTTAAAAAAAAGAACGTTACAAAGCATGTTAGTGTAGAAAATACTTAGTTTTGGAAACTACATAGTCGTCTGTTATTTATAGATAAATATCAATTCAAACTGTTATTATTGTTTAAAAAAAATAAAAATAAAATAAAATACAAGTTGCATGTTACAAACTTTGATGTTATGGTTTACAATATTTATTTAGGAAAAATTAAAACATTGTTATATTGTTATTACATATTTGACAATTAAAACAGTTCATATTTACAAAATATATATATATATATACTGTTGGTGAAATACAAGTTGAAAGTTAAAAAAATTAAGTTTTATTCAAAATGTTCTATTTATTGGTACTTAATAAAACAAAAGGTTAAGAATGTCAGAGACTAATATTGTGTGGCAAACAGTTTTCCCAGCATTAAAAATTCTATTGACCTTCATTTTTTGACTGGCAAGTCGCTAGTATATATATATATATATATATATATATATATATATATATATATATATATATATAGTATCTCATAAAAGTGAGTACACCCCTCACATTTTTGTAAATACGTTATTATATTTTTTAATGTGACAACACTGAAGTCATGACACTCTGCTACAATGTAAAGTAGTAAGTGCACAGCCTGTATAACAATGTAAATTTGATGTCCCCTCAAAATAATTTAACACACAGCCATGCTTGGAGATATGCCTTGCCAGTCACATTTACATTCAGCTTCTTTAGCAAGGAAGTGGTCGTCTTAGGTGTGTGTATGGTCGTTTTAGAGGTGTACTGTGACATACTGAAGCAGAGCATGATCCCCTCGCTTCGCAGGCTGGGCCTCTGGGCAGTACTCCAACATGATAACGACCCCAAACACACCTCCAAGATGACCACTGCCTTGCTAAAGAAGCTGAAGATAAAAGTGATGGACTGGCCAAGCATATCTCCAGACCTAAACCCGATTGAGCATCTGGGGGGCCTCCTCAAATGGAACATGAAGGGGAGTGCAAGGTCTCTAACATCTACCAGCTTCGTGATGTCATTATGGAGGAGTGGAAGAGGACTCCAGTGGCAACCTGTGAAGCTCTGGTGAACTTCATGCCCATGAGGGTAAAGGCAGTACTGGAAAATAATGGTGGCCACACAAAATATTGACACTTAGGGGTGTACTCACTTTTGTTGCCAACAGTTTAATTGCTGTGTGTTAAGTTATTTGGAGAGGGCAGCAAATTTACATATTTATACAGGCTGTGCACTTACTACTTTACATTGTAGCATAGTGTAATTTCTTCAGTGTTGTCATATGAAAAGATATAATAAAATATTTAAAAAATGTGAGGGGTGTACTCACTTTTGAGAGACTCTGTATATATATATATATATATATATATATATATTTATATAAATATATATATATATATATATATATATATATATATATATATATATATATATTGAAGAGTGAAGCAGCTGTGAATGTCCAGTAATCTAGTAATTTAGTAATTATTAATCCATATATATATATATGGATTAATAATTACTATATATATCTATCTATATATATATATATATATATATATATATATATATATATATATATATATATATATATACAGTTGCAAGCAAAAGTATGTGAACCCTTTGGAATGATATGGATTTCTGCACAAATCTGATCTTCATCTAAGTCACAACAATAGATAATCACACTCTGCTTAAACTAATAACACACAAATAATTAAATGTTACCATGTTGTTATTGAACACACCATGTAAACATTCACAGTGCAGGTGGAAAAAGTATGTGAACCCCTAGACTAATGACATCTCCAAAAGCTAATTGGAGTGAGGTGTCAGCCAACTGGAGTCCAATCAATGAGATGAGATTGGAGGTGTTGGTTACAGCAGTTCTGGGTTTGCTTTTCACAAGAAGCATTGCCTGATGTAAATGATGCCTCACACAAAAGAGCTCTCAGAAGACCTACGATTAAGAATTGTTGACTTGCATAAAGCTGGAAAGGGTTATAAAAGTATCTCAAAAAGCCTTGCTGTTCATCAATCCACGGTAAGACAAATTGTCTATAAATGGAGAAAGTTCAGCACTGCTGCTACTCTCCCTAGGAGTGGCCGTCCTGTAAAGATGACTGCAAGAGCACAGCGCAGACTGCTCAATGAGGTGAAGAAGAATCCTAGAGTGTCAGCTAAAGACTTACAAAAGTCTCTGGCATATGCTAACATCCATGTTAGCGAATCTACGATATGTAAAACACTAAACAAGAATAGATTTCATGGGAGGATACCACAGAGGAAGCCACTGCTATACAAGCAAAACATTGCTGCACGTTTACAGTTTGTTCCACAGCAGTACTGGCAAAATATTCTGTGGACAGATGAAACTAAAGTTGAGTTGTTTGGAAGAAACACACAACACTATGTGTGGAGAAAAAGAGGCACAGCACACCAACATCAAAACCTCATCCCAACTGTGAAGTACGGTGGTGGGGGCATCATGGTTTGGGGCTGCTTTGCTGCGTCAGGGCCTGGACGGATTGCTATCATCGAAGGAAAAATGAATTCCCAAGTTTATGAAGACATTTTGCAGGAGAACTTAAGGCCATCTGTTCACCAGCTGAAGCTCAACAGAAGATGGGTGTTACAACAGGACAACGACCCAAAGCATAGAAGTAAATCAACAACAGAATGGGTTAAACAGAAGAAAATACGCCTTCTGAAGTGGCCCAGTCAGAGTCCTGACCTCAACCTGATTGAGATGTTGTGGCATGACCTCAAGAAAGCGATTCACACCAGACATTCCAAGAATATTGCTGAACTGAAACAGTTCTGTAAAGAGAAATGGTCAAGAATTACTCTTGACTGTTGTGCACATCTGATCTGCAACTACAGGAAACGTTTGGTTGTAGTTATTGCTGCCAAAGGAGGTTCAACCAGTTATTAAATCCAAGGGTTCACATACTTTTTCCACCTGCACTGTGAATGTTTACATGGTGTGTTGAATAAAAACATGGCAACATTTAATACTTTGTGTGTTATTTGTTTAAGCAGACTGTGATTGTCTATTGTTGGGACTTAGATGAAGATCAGATCACATTTTTTGACCAATTTGTGCAGAAATCCATATCATTCCAAAGGGTTCACATACTTTTGCTTGCAACTGTATATATATATATATATATATATATATATATATACGGTATATATATATATATAAATATACATTTGTGGCCAGTCCCTATCTTGACAGTCGAGGAAGCTGAAATAGGTGTGGGCTAGCTGAGATGTAGCTGGGTGGAACCATTGTTCTCCATGGGAATGCCCTTGCAGACATTTTTCTTTGACAGATATAAATTTGCGGTCGTTCCTTCTCCTCGTGTAGCCAAGGTGTAGCCTATAGCTATTCCCTAACTGGCCTGCTAAGAGGGCCACGTGATGGTGAGGATAGAAGGAATGGGACCTATGAAAACATGACTGAGGTGATGAAAGGCATGAACGAGGTAAAGCTAGTAAAGGCTAGTTTAGGGCTTATGATGTTAGTGTGAACGAGGTAAAGCCTGCGAAGGCTGGTGTAGGACTTATGGAAGACATGAGCGAGGTAAAGCCTGCAAAGGCTGGTTCAGGACTTATGGAGAGCTTGAGGAAAGTCAAAGATTGGCAGATTTGGACCAGAATCCACAAAGGAGGCTTGAGAATACCTAAAAGGCATAACCTTGGGCATGGACAAGGGATGCAACTTAGCATATTCGGGCCCAAACCCACCCAAGAAGGTTTAGGAAAGTTGAGAAACTTAGTAGATTGGGTCACAAAGCCAAGTTTATGAAAGCAGAAGCTGAATCCTGGATGTGGACAAGGAAGCAGCTTAGCAGTTTTGGGCCAAAATCCACCAAGGAGAGCTTGAGAATGGTTAAAACCTTACCATGAATAATGGTAATATAAGAAGAAAGGCTAGAAGTAGAACAATTGCTCTCCGGCACTGAGTATGCCCTCATAGACATAAAGGGCCAAAAGGCAGCGATGAGCTTGCAGACATGATTGGATTGGAGAGCTGAAAGACAAGAGAGTGCAGAGAAACACAGAGGCGGAGTGAGAGAGAGCCCCTCCCACAAACCCAGGTATCAACCTAGAAATATATAAATATAGTACACAAATAGTACATTTCTGTCACCTTTTAAGCATATGCCTGCAGTATTACACCACTTTAAAGCATAGCACAGGATGGATTATGCAGGATTCACTCTTAAATCAAATAACATTTTAAACATGGCTCCTTTTAAGCATATGCCTGCCATATTACTCCACTTTAAAGCACAGCATAGGATGGATTGTGCAGGAGTTAGGTGACCTACCCACAGACAGCTTTTCGATCTTCATTCTTCTGACAGATTAGAAAATCTACAATCAAATTCTAAAATATATATAGTAAATACAAAATGCTAGAGCGCTCCCCAACAGAGACACATTACAAGCCATAATATAATAATATATAATCTCACCTTAGTGAATAACAGACTGTGTTGTAATGTTTAGTTATCATCAATTTTGTTCAAACTCCTTTATGCATAAATATTATAAAACATGTTTGAATTTTTTAGAGCAAGTTCTTAGGAATACCCAATATTTTAGATTGACAGCTCAGCTATATACCATTGGTCAAATACTCACTCAGTGAGAAAGTTGCAAGGCCAGTTGTTAGACATTTTATTTAAATTATGTTGACCAAAAAGGGAAATAAAACTCTCGGCAGTACATAAAACAACAATCGTAAAATACACATACAAGTACATCTATCTCCCTAAAACTGGTCATAAAACCAGCTCTTGTTGCAAACCTTCACAGCATATTTTCCTGCTGCCAGGGAATCTGGGCTGTCAAATGTAGTTGACAATACATTTTAGTATGTCTTAAACATTGCTCTGTATTCTTTAATACAAATTATGCTTGTATGTTTATAAATACAATGTAGTGTACCCTACTCTCCAATATAATTTATCACTTGCTTAACAAGCTCTTCATATTTGATAACGAATTGAAGAGTCAACAGTTATTAATGTTTTCATATTTACTTATTTATATATATATATATATATATATATATATATATATATATATATATATATATATTTAGATATTTAGAAAAGGTACACTTTTTATTTTGTGGATTTGGTAATTTAGTATTAGGTTATAAAATAGTGCAAGACATGGAGGTGGGTCCCAGATGGTTCAGTTAGGATAAAAACAGTTACACACATACACTTATACTACAATACCTACATTTTACCAAAACTGTTTATTGGTGATTCTTGTTGGAGTAGGTTTAAAGACTTTGGTTGCTTCATAGGAAATGGACATATGAGCCTAAGATTGAGCAAACAGACCAGTCCAATAGGTACTAGGGAAGTGTTGAATGCATGCAGAGGCAGGTGTCCATCAAAGTGATTGAGGTCATGTGAGACAGGCAACATATAATTGATCAAGGTCACTTATGTAAGGTTGAGGAACAGGCAACCAGAAGGAAAACATGGTCACAAACCAAACAAGAACAACATCAGAACAACAATCAGAAATTAGATCAATCAGAATAACTCAAGCTTGGAGCATGAGCGAGCAATCCTTGGGCACTGGCTACCTAGATTGGTACAATCTTAAAGGCTGCAGAGGTTCCCACTGAGTTGACCCTTACTGCATCTCAGACATCCGCTCTTTTGTTATAATGGCTAAGGACAATACATCTGGCATGAAAATGTCCCATAGATATAAGCTTCGCTAGGACACAGAGCATAGTGCCAAGCAATTATGAAAGTTAGACTGTATCTTTACACTTTAACCCTTTCATTGATGGAAATAATATGAGCACATGCAGACCAGCAGGGAGTAATTATCAATGATTAGTAATTGTTACTCTATAGAACAAAGATATCATCAATGACCTGGGTAACAATTTTCACTGCCAATGTAACTTTACTTTAGCACATTTATATGTTTTAATAACATTTTGCTTATTAAAGTACTTGTTATCTATACTTTTATACTACATTTGCACCTCTGCTGCGTCCCTTAGTAGCAGATTATCCAGTCAAACATCCCAGCATAATATAATGTAAGATAGCCCTTTGTTTAAAATTCAGATTAAATACATTTTTCTATACTTTCACTAAACTCTTAATACAAACCCTCATACATTTGATGCAGACTTTAATTTATAGGTCAATACTCTGGATTTAAGAAATTGCATTTTAGCTCAAACATTAAAGTTTATGTGGTAATTTCAGTTCAGTGATACAATCTATATAAAATACTCACAAAAAAATGTATCCTCATGAAAACCATGGCTATGGTTAATTTTTCATGGACACAAATTTACAAACATACATTTGTTACAATCATACATTCCTTTGAATACTTCTTAATACTGTGTGGAGTATCACAGTATATATATATAGTATCACAGTATATATACATATATATATATATATATATATATATATATATTGATATATATATATATATATATATTGATATTTTGATATATATCGTTTATACAGTGAGAAAGAGCAAAGTATGTCATCATGTCATATTTTCTGTTTACCAATTAATAACCTAAACATAATTTTTCCATTTACTTATTTAAACAGTACATCTGTATTTTCCATCTAAGACATGATGCAATCCACTACTTTAAATCACTTGTAATTAATATTAGCTTAGTTTTCTTATATGCAAATTAGGACACATGCACTTACTGTTTGTGGTTGACTGGACAGTAAATTATTTATTACTAGCGACTTGCTCGTCAAAAAATTACGGAAATGAGATGTGTATGTTTGGAAAGTTGTTTAGTTATTAATATACGTATTTGACACTTGTAAGATTTTAGTTATGATGAAATAAGTAATATTGTGATATTAAACATGTTTAGTATTGTAAAATGTTCTCTTGGTGAACTGTATTAATTTTAACATGAACTTTATAATATATTTAAGTAAGAAACTTGACATTATATTTTTTGAAACTTGAACTTTCTTATCTGTGTAGCTAATGAACTTGCAAAAACATTTTTCCAACTTGGAACATTATAATTAGTAACATAGTGAATTAAGATTTTAACATAATTTTGTATTAAAAGTATTAAAAATTTGAATGTAAGAACAGTTGAACTTTAAATTAATCAGTATTGTAAACTTGAGGTAATGTTTTTTTAACATGCAATTTGTATCTGAAGAATTGTTAACTTCAATATACATTGAATCCAGAGGAAGGCAAACAGTAAAAACCCTCCTTGAAACGTACCCAATTTTAACATTAACTTTGTAATATATTTAAGTAAGGAACTTGACATTATATTTTTTGAAACTTGAACTTTCTTATCTGTGTAACTAATGAACTTGCAAAAACATTTTTCCAACTTGGAACATTATAAACAGTAACATAGTGAATTAAGATTTTAAAATAATTTTGTATTAAAAGTATTAACATTTGAATGTAAAAACAGTTGAACTTTAAACTAATCAGTATTGTAAACTTGAGAAAATGTTTTTTTAACATGCAATTTCTATCTGAAGAATTGTTAACTTCAATATACATTGAATCCAGAGGAAGGCAAACAGTAAAAACCCTGCATGAAACGTACCCAATTTTAACATGAACTTTTTAATATATTTAAGTAAGAAACTTGACATTGTATTTTTTGAAACTTGAACTTTCTTATCTGTGTAACTAATGAACTTGCAAAAACATTTTTCCAACTTGGAACATTATAAACAGTAACATAGTGAATTAAGATTTTAACATAATTTTGTATTAAAAGTATTAACATTTGAATGTAAAAACAGTTGAACTTTAAACTAATCAGTATTGTAAACTTGAGGTAATGTTTTTTTAACATGCAATTTGTATCTGAAGAATTGTTAACTTCAATATACATTGAATCCAGAGGAAGGCAAACAGAAAAAAACCCTCCTTGAAACGTACCCAATTTTAACATGAACTTTATAATATATTTAAGTAAGAAACTTGACATTATATTTTTTGAAACTTGAACTTTCTTATCTGTGTAACTAATGAACTTGCAAAAACATTTTTCCAACTTGGAACATTATAAACAGTAACATAGTGAATTAAGATTTTAACATAACTTTGTATTAAAAGTATTAACATTTGAATGTAAAAACAGTTGAACTTTAAACTAATCATAATTGTAAACTTGAGATAATGTTTTTTTAACATGCAATTTGTATCTGAAGAATTGTTAACTTCAATATACATTGAATCCAGAGGAAGGCAAACAGTAAAAACCCTCCTTGAAACGTACCTAATTTTAACATGAACTTTGTAATATATTTAAGTAAGAAACTTGACATTATATTTTTTTAAACTTGAACTTTCTTATCTGTGTAACTAATGAACTTGCAAAAACATTTTTCCAACTTGGAACATTATAAACAGTAACATAGTGAATTAAGATTTTAACATAATTTTGTATTAAAAGTATTAACAGTTGAATGTAAAAACAGTTGAACTTTAAACTAATTAGTATTATAAACTTGAGGTAATGTTTTTTTAACATGCAATTTGTATCTGAAGAATTGTTAACTTCAATATACATTGAATCCAGAGGAAGGCAAACAGTAAAAACCCTCCTTGAAACTTATCCATTTTTAACATGAACTTTGTAATATATTTAAGTAAGAAACTTGACATTATATTTTTTGAAACTTGAACTTTCTTATCTGTGTAACTTATGTACTTGCAAAAACATTTTTCCAACTTGGAACATTATAAACAGTAAAATAGTGAAATAAGATTTTAACATAATTTTGTATTAAAAGTATTAACATTTGAATGTAAAAACAGTTGAACTTTAAACTAATCATAATTGTAAACTTGAGGTAATGTTTATTTAACATGCAATTTGTATCTGAAGAATTGTTAACTTCAATATACATTGAATCCAGAGGAAGGCAAACAGTAAAAACCCTCCTTGAAACGTACCCAATTTTAACATGAACTTTGTAATATATTTAAGTAAGAAACTTGACATTATATTTTTTTAAACTTGAACTTTCTTATCTGTGTAACTAATGAACTTGCAAAAACATTTTTCCAACTTGGAACATTATAAACAGTAACATAGTGAATTAAGATTTTAAAATAATTTTGTATTAAAAGTATTAACATTTGAATGTAAAAACAGTTGAACTTTAAACTAATCAGTATTGTAAACTTGAGGTAAGGTTTTTTTAACATGCAATTTGTATCTGAAGAATTGTTAACTTCAATATACATTGAATCCATAGGAAGGCAAACAGTAAAATCCCTCCTTGAAACGTACCCAATTTTAACATGAACTTTGTAATATATTTAAGTAAGAAACTTGACATTATATTTTTTTAAACTTGAACTTTCTTATCTGTGTAATTAATGAACTTGCAAAAACATTTTTCCAACTTGGAACATTATAAACAGTAACATAGTGAATAAAGATTTTAACATAATTTTGTATTAAAAGTATTAACATTTGAATGTAAAAACAGTTGAACTTTAAACTAATCAGTATTGTAAACTTGAGGTAATGTTTTTTTAACATGCAATTTGTATCTGAAGAATTGTTAACTTCAATATACATTGAATACAGAGGAAGGCAAACAGTAAAAACCCTTGTTGAAACGTACCCAATTTTAACATGAACTTTGTAATATATTTAAATAAGAAACTTGAAAGTATATTTTTGGAAACTTGAACTTTCTTATCTGTGTAACTAAGGAACTTGAAAAAACATTTTTCGAACTTGGAACATAATAAACAGTGACATAGTGAATTAAGATTTTAACATAATTTTGTTTTAAAAGTATTAACATTTGAATGTAAAAACAGTTGAACTTTAAATTAATGAGTATTTTAAACTTGAGGTAATATTTTTTCAAGTCAAGAATTGTTAACTTAAATATACATTGAATGGAGAAGAAGGCAAACAGTAAAAACCCTACTTGACACGTAGCCAATTAAATTAATTCCTTCCTGACCCCATGAACTGGCGATAAGATTACTCCCTGGATTAATGTTTAACATAACAGACAATATTTACATTGTGACTTAAAATGTTGTTGAGCTCTTAACATGAACTTTGTAATATGTTTAAGTAAACAACTTGAAAGTATATTTTTTGAAACTTGAAGTTTCTTATCAGTCTAAGTAATGAACTTGAAAATATTGTTTTCAAACTTATAACATTAGAAAAAATAACATAGTTAATTAACATTTTAACATAATTTGTAAAAATAATGCAAGGCAAGTGTTTTGTGAGGCAAATCATCTATAAACAGTACTTACATTAATTATGACTGAATTGTTTATTGTTTTGTATTTTCAGTGCTTTTAAATTTGTTTTGCCTGGGTTTTATTTCTTTAATGAAAAGTTATAGTACTTCATAGTAGACAATGTTTTTAGTAAAAATACGTCCATCTTCTAATAAATCACCTTGACTTTCATTCTTTTCAATGTAAACTTTAATAGCCTGTGGATTTTTGCACCGTGATAACGCAACGTACAATTGGCAAGGTGCAAATACTGGTTCTTGTAAGAAAATACCCACAGATTTGAACGTTTGTCCTTGTGATTTATTAATGGTCATTGCAAATGCCATAATGATGGGAAATTGTCTTCTTTGAAGTATAAAAGGGAGACTACTTTCACTTGGTGCTAAATCTATTCTTGGTATGAAAACTCTCTCTCTCCTTTATGGGTACCAGTTAAAATTTCAGCATCTATAAAATGGTCCTTTAATTGTTGAACAATTATTTTGTCCCATTGCATAGGCCATTTTTGGGATTCATATTTCGTAGTAACATGACAATTGCACCTTTTTTAAGCTGCAATATATGTGGTGGCATTCTAGAAGGAGTTAGTGAGTTTATGAATTCAGTTGAAAAGTTAGCCTGACTTTCATTGTCATCCTCAAGTACAGAATCAGCACTGTGATAATTTCTTTGTGGTACATAAATTTTTTTAAAGATTTCATTATTGATGATTAATGCATCCTTATTTTTACACGTTAGTATGACTTGGTTGGCAAGCTCTGAATAATCCTGGTTATTTATGCTACCTTCAAATATAGCCGATATAATATCTTGGTGACAAATCATATGAGGTGGGATCTCTACAGTGTCGTCAGGTAAATGTGGTATTTTTTCTGTTCTGCCTTCTCAAATTTTAATAAGCCAATCATTGAAATCAGTTTGGCCTTCTGATCTCATGTTTTGTTGCAGTTAAAGATGGGTAAAATGTTTCCATAGTGTGCTCTTGACTTTATACAGGTTTCGATAATGTCAGTTTGATTTCCATGTACAACGTCAGGTAATGTTAGTCTAAAATCGCCACCTAACAACATTACCTTTCCACCAAATGGAAAAGTACTATCCATGACTTCACGAAGCAAACTGTCAATACATTGGAGGGCATAGCATGACATTATTGTGGCCTCATCTATTATAATTAATTTACTTTTTTTCAATTTCTTTGCTTGTAATGATGTCATGAGAATATCTGACACAAAGGTTTCTAAAATAGTCACTGGCAGTTTAAAGCCACTATGTACAGTTCTTCCACCTTCTAACAAAAGTGCAGCAATTCCAGTAGTGGCAAACGGCAGTGCTATTTGACCTTGTGCTCGTACAGAACTCAATAAATTATATAGATACATTTTTCCTGATCCGCCAGGTCCATCAAGATAGAAATAACGCTCTGTCACCATGTCGTCATCTATTGCATTTTTAATAGCATTAAATGCTTGCAATTGTAACATATTTAAAGTTGCAAGTCTTTCTTCTGTTCTTTCTACTTGTAGTTGAATGTCATAGTCTTCAAAGTTTATGTCATCTATAAGACCTGGATCAGGCAAATTAAAACTTGCACAACTTAATCCATGAGTTAAAAAGACTTCTTGGATTTCCATTAACGCTTTTAAGTATGCAGTCGGTTCATTGTATCGTCGCATAAAGTCTTCAGCCATATTACTTTTAAATGTCTCCCACAAAGCTAATGCATTTGGAGCATTTGAGAAGATACAAATAAATGCAATTTGTTCTCTCATCTGCCGTGGCATTTGACATTGTGCTGCTTCTTCTAAACATCTTTCCCACTCTGTATCATCAGCTAGTAAGTTTCTATGTCTTGCAGCTAAATGGAAGGATTCATATACTATGTCATTAACAGTTCTTAAGTGTTCAAAACTTTGTGCTCCAGGAACATTTAAAAGTAATGTCCGTAAGCCAAAACGTTCAACATCTCTTGGACTGACTGTGTAAATTCTTGGGATTATTTTATTTCCTCTGCTTTTTCTAGGTCTCCATAATCCATTCACAAAAACATAGTGATATGGAATTTCAATATATAAAAATTGTGTTCCTTGTGAATCTGTGGAATTTAATTCAAACCATGCAGTTAGTGTAGTGTGACGAAGTTCACTTTGGGACAATGCATTACTTTCATTTCCAGCATGGAAATACACTAAATGTCTTTGTGGCAAATGTACTGCTAATCTATATACTGCATGTGATCTGTCATGCATTTCAAATTTTAAAAGCCGCCACATAGCTTCTGGCGCACTGACATAGCGAGCATCTACATGAGATGCAAGTTCATCATGTACTAACTCACTACTTTCAGGGTTGTCTGCACTTTTGACGACTACAGTAGCTGCATCATAGCGTTTGTAAATATATTTGTAGACATATTTAATGGATTTGATGGAAGTGCAGGCTTCTACATTTATGTGGGCGTTATACTTCATGAGTAAATATGGATTGTAGGGTACTACATATCTATTGTCCACTTTTTTGCCGCGAATAATGGCACTATCTCCTTCTCTTCATTTATAAAGTGGATAGCCATCACAATTGGCATAGGTTTTGTCTCTATAATCTTTTGGAAAATCTTTGGAACATTTATTATTTTCCATACATGGTGATTGTGGATTAAGCTCACCACAGGGTCCATGAATCATGCGATGAGTAACAGTCTCATATAGTCTACCATATAGTTCTGGATCTGGTAGTTCAGCAACAATGACTGCATCCACTTTGTCAGAAGTATCTAATTTATCTTTTTCTTGAAGTATTATGAGAAGATGTGCATGTGGAAGGCCTCTTTTTTTGAAATTCAATGGTATATACATAAGCAAGACATTTGCCAAATAACTGATTTATAGTGAAGTCACGTATTAATTCATTTAATTTGATCTTAAAAACTCTGGCTACTAAATCTGGTCTATCAGAAGCACTTTGGTCAAGAAGCACATTTTGTGTAATTTCTGGCCATTGGGGATTACATGTAAATGTAAGAAATAAATCGGGTTTGCCAAATTTGGTGACAATAGCCATAGCATCATTGTATCTTTCTCTCATATTTCAAGGAGATCCTTGAAAGGAAGATGGTAAAATGATGGCTTTGCCAGCTGTCATGTCTCTGCTTGTAGCCACCTCAGCAACATAGTCCATTAGTCCATAATATTGTTCTACATGTAGTTTATCTTGTTGATATTTTATAAAGTTAAAATTATTGGCCTCAACTTGCAAATAGGAATCAATGATCCATTGTTGGGTTAGTTTTCCACCACATAAAATTGGATTAAATGTATTTCGAATGGCAATTTGAGCTACTTTAAATTCAAGCATAGAAACATTATTTCGGATTCTGGCTTTAGCATTTGGGTAACTGGGAAGTGTTAATTTTGGTTGCCAACCTGCCTCTCCGTGTGGGAAAAAAATGGGATATGTCATTGGATCTAAATTTGGACTTAAGATACTCATATTAATGAATGGTTGCTCCTTATTTCTGGGATATATTCTAATGTCTCTTTGAAATGGTGGTTCTCCTATATCATTTAGGAACACCATTGCAACCTCATTTTATGTTGGCAAGTTATAACGACGTTTATCAGTATGTCTGTCTCTTTTAAGCACCATATTGACCTTTGGCATTGATGTCTTTGTGCATGAAGTTGTTGTTTATTTTCTACTTCTGCCATTTTTTTATAAGCTTTACTGTAGGGTTATTGTCCATAATGTAATTTAGCTCTATAAAAACACTGGGGGCCTCATTCTATTATTGGCTGTAGGAGATGCGGGGCCGCAAGACCCGGCGGCAAGCTATTTGCCTATTCTATTCCCTTCCGGCCGGGGATTCTGGCAGGCTTGCGGCCGGCGCCTTGTTATCCCTTCCGGAGGAAAACCTTTGATCTTTAACGGCCGCAAGAGTTTCGTCCGCAAGAAAATCCTGGTTGCTATTCAATTGCTCTGGGAAACCTCTCTGCAAGGCTAAAACCGAGCCGCAGCTTACTTGCAGCAAAAAGGTCCCGCAGGCACACAATTAAGCACATTATAAAGCCATAATAAAGCCATCCTGCACTCTGAGGAGACTATAAAGTGATTGTAGGTGTTAGCATTCATAGAACAACATTCCCCTACACTCAAATCCGTAAATAAATTTTATTTGAATTTATATCAAATATCCATGGAAAAAGTCCAGAGGGCTTTGAGCACCTCAGACCCGCCCACGCTGCGGTCGGAAAATAAACAGTTAATGTAATCTCGGATTTGGGCTGATGTGCAAGCTTGAGAGGGGGTTGCTATTAATCCTCATGTCCCCCATTATGATTATTTTTGCATTTAAAGATTTTGGAGCTTACGGCCGGTTGCAAGATATACGGCCGGCCGTAAGGGGATATCCTTACGGCACCGTATAATTGAATTGCAAGGTAACGGGAGCCCCGCAAGGAATCACAGCTTTGCGGCCGATTTACGGCCGATAATAGAATGAGGGCCTGGGTAAGCATTTTTTATTTTCTTCTAGCTGCATACTTTGGTCAACAGCTTCTATTGTATCTAGGACATATAGTTGAGCAAATTTTCTTTGCTCTCCTTCCTCTGGATGTAAATGTGAAGTCCGATGATAAATTTGTCCTTGGACTTTAAAACAGTAAGGACCATGTCCTGGTACATTAGCAGCTAATGTTCCCCCCATAAATGCAAAGGATATGGCACTATTGTAGGATCTTATGTTTGTCTTTTTGTAGTTTGGAAAAGTAGGTTCAGTCATAATGTTTTGTAAATAGATTGGAAATTCTTTTCTTTCTGGAAGTTTGAACTTGCCTTTTTGACAGCAACTAATAAATGGGCCATCTCTGGGTCTCTCCTGTTCAAAATAATAAGCCTAACAAAACTGACATTGAGTATTCATGTCCCCACAACTATGAACCTCTACTGCTAAAGACTTGAGTAAAGGACAATTTGCAAAGCATATAGCAGTTTGACTTTCAAATTCATCAGGTGAAATGTCATGTGATGTTTCAACAATAGGTTCTAAATGCTTTTTTTTTTCGTGACTTTTTTTGGTATCTCTTTTATTTTTTCAGGTAAAATGTAATCTGATGTTTCAGGAACAGGCTGTAAATGCTTTGTTTGGTTAGTAGCTTTTTTTTGTGTATCTTTAACTTTAGAAGGTGATACTCTTTTGCTTGCAATTCTTTTGCGTTCTTTTTCTCGTCGAATTTCCTTCTGCTCCGGTGTCTGCTGGCTGTCTGCTCTCTGTCGTCATTCTCTAGCTTGCCGTCTTATCTTTTCCTTGTTTACTCTCGTTATCAGCCATGTTAATCTGTAACGTATCATTAGTTTATTTTGAGATGTTATGTTTGTTTTTTAAAAAAATTCTTATAAACAGTTTGTTTCTATGTGATTCTAGATGATTGTAGCGGTACTTTCTTCGTATTGTTAAATAAGTGTTTTTTATTTTTTTGCTTTTACTTTCTGTCGTAGGTTGCATTTTTTGCCTTACATGCATAGCACACTCAAGGTAATTAGACTATAGTTTCTTGTAGATATAGTAGGTGTATTTTTTTGGTTTGTAAATTATTATTTTTGTTGTACTTTTGGCTTATAGGGCTAGTAGAGGGCAGAAATTAGTCTTTGTAATTTATCGTACAGGGGATTGTAGTAATAGTATTTTTATATTTTTTTTAAAGGCTTATATGTTGGGGCTCTGAAAATGTTTCTATTGTTTTTTTGGTGTTAGTACTATTTGTAGTCCTATTCTATTTTATGTGTATGGTTACATTTTATGCGTAATATTGTACATTAGGACTGGTAATTTAGAATGACAAATTTCATTGACTCTGTGTTTTGAGACTTTTCTGGACTATGCTGTATTTTTTTAGCTTATAGGGATAGTAGAGGGCAGAAATTAGTCTTTGTAATTTATCGTACAGGGGATTGTTGTAATAGTATTTTTATATTTTCTTTAAAGGCTTTTATGTTGGGGCTCTAAAAATGTTTCTATTGTTGTTTTTTGGGTGTTAGTACTATTTGTAGTAGTATTGTATTTTATGTGTGTGGTTACGTTTTATACCTAATATTGTACATTAGGAATGGAAATTTAGAATTACAAATTTTATTGAGTCTGTGTTTTGAGCCTTTTGTGGACTATGCTATATTTTTTTTTTGTTCTGGCTACATTGAAGTTTGGATTTACTGTTAAACATTATTGTCCATAAAAGACAAATAAGAGGTAGATTAGAAATGTGTCTGTTATATTTTGGTAAAAGTTATAGTTAGTGGTTGTTATTTTTTTTTTTTTTTCTGTTCACATGGATGCAGAGCAAACATGTTTATTTAGTTTTCTATTTTTTTACTTGTTATACTGTACCTTGGTTGAAGTGTGATTTCAAGCAGAATCTTTGTTGGTCCTCTGTTGAAAGTCTTCGTCCGATGGTCTTCACGCAGTGTCTGTTGTAAAAGAAAAATTAAAATGTTATTTCATTTGAATGTATTTGTAATGAATAGCATATGTCATTCTTTTGTTCTATTGTATCTGTTATGGTGAATTTTTCAGCTATACTGTTTTTTTGTGCAACCTTTTAAAAATACTTTAATTGTTTTTCTATATTTCAGTTATCCTTTTTGTATACTATAATTATAAAAATGTTTCTTATTTTGGATATGATGGCAATGTTTTTAGCATTATCCTGTTTTGTGTCCACCCCTTTTGATATGCTAATTTAGGCTTCTTTGTAAGGCTTCTTAAAAAGTAAAGAAGAATATTAATTTACTTTGCTATGTGTTTGTGTGATTTTTGGTACAATCCTATTTTGTGTCTACCATATGTTGCATACTTTATTTGCTTAATTAGTTTTTTTTAATGTAGGTTAAATGTTTTTCTACAGTGAAAATGAATGTTTTTACTATTTTGGATCTGATGGCAATGTTTTTAGTATTATCCTATTTTGTGTCAACCACTTTTGGTATGCTTATTTAGGCTTCTTTGTAAGGCTTATAGGTTCTTAAATATTAAAGACTAATATTAATTTAGTTTGCTATGTGTTTGTGTGATTTTTGGTACAATCCTGTTTTGTGTCTACCATATGTTGCATACTTAATTAGTCTTTTTTATGAAGGTTAAATGTTTTTCTACAGGGAAAAATAATGTTTTTTTCTATTTTGGATATTATGGCAATTTTATTTTCACAATTGGATGGTTAGTCAATTATTTTGCTTCTATTTCCACAGAATGCATGAACTATGTTATTTACTCAGTAACACAAATCAGACACGTGTTTGTTATAGATGTTTGTATTATAATATTTTAACCCTGACAGATTTTAATTAGCATATTAAAAACTATGATAAGACATGAACCAGTATTTTATATTCTTTTGTGCAATATATACAGTATCTTACAAAAGTGAGTACACCTCACATTTTTGTAAATATTTTATTATATATTTTCATGTGACAACACTGAAGAAATGACACTCTGCTACAATGTAAAGTAGTAAGTGTACAGCCAGTATTACAGTGTGAATTTGCTGTACCCTCACAATAACTCAACACAGAGCCATTAATGTCTATACATTGGCAACAAAAGTGAGTACACCCCTAAGTGGAGATGTCCAAATTGGACCCAATTAGCCCTTTCCACCCACGGTGTCATTCCAGATAGCAATCAATTGAGCTGCAAATTTGAAATATGACTTGCTATGCTATTGTAGACTTGCCAAGCTTCACAAGTTTGTTGCACATTTGCTTAAAGTCTTCATTGCAAGTCTCCAGATCAACTTGCTTTGCAAATTTGCTACAAGTCTGCTACAAGTTCTTCAATTTAAAAGTATTGTGTGCAATGTTTAAACCCCACCACAGAGCTCAGTGCTGAGTTTCCATTGCATTGCTGTGTGTACTCTTTTCTTTCTATGGTGCTGGCAGCCATTTTGTAATCAGTTTGGAGGTTGTGTGAAGAAAGATGAGTGAGAACCATGAGTTCTGATATAGAGTTCAGGGAGGAGAGAAATTAAGGAGTAACTAAACATAATACTTCATTGGTGTAGCACAATTTAGAATATTTTACTTTTCCTCATTTATATGCTGAGATTTTGCTTAACATGGGCTTACAGGAACATGCAATCCTTCTTATTCGGTAGCTCTATAAATGAAGGAGCTGCAAAGCAGTCATTGTTACTTCCTAAAATAAATTAATAAATAAAATGTTTGTTTTAAAACTTTCACTCATATTACTACATACAAACTTTTGGTATCTAAAATGTTCTCATTTAATGACATTAATAACTGGAATAGCTCACTAAAACAGGTTGTTCACTCCATTACCTAGTCTAACATATAGATTAAAGCTAGGATGCAGAAAGTAGTATTGTAACTTGTATCTGTTAAAGGGAAACTATAGAGCCAGGAAAACAAAGATTTCCAACAATCATTCCTTTGGATTCTACTGCATCGAACAGAGCTACACACCATCAAGAAGACTTGCAGCACATTTCCCATTATTCAGGTCAGTTTGTATAACAGACATTTTTTTCTATGTTTGATTGCAATGCACAGAACTTGTACACCCATATTATTTGTATTGTATTAATGTTTTATTAAGCCTTTTACATGAGTTATATTGTCTGCTTCATTTTCACACTGCTTGCAAAAGATCATGTACTCTTCATTTGGTCCCAATAACTGTATTTTAAAGCAATATGCTTGCTGTATATTGTTTTACCTTGATGTAAGGCAACACCTAAAAATCCTCTAAGATGAATCCTAGGCCAATACCAATAATTTTGTGCTGGAAAAGTAGAATAATGATGTAGTTTGCATAATTTGTATGCTGAATAAAAGGAAGAAAATATAGTTTAGTAGTCACTTTCTGACATGGTCAAATGGAAAGTGTTCATTAATTACAACAGGGCATTTAAAGTTGGTCTCTGTAATATGTCTGAATCTTACTGATTCACTTCTTTTTTTCCTTCTAGCTCCAACTAGAGAGGATAGAACATGGGCAGCTGTTTTGCAGTGGCTGGTGGACATATCTGGGAGACTTGAAAAATAGAGAAAAGATTGGAAGCCATAGCACATGTACTAGTAGCACATGTACCTATAGCAGAAGAAGATGACACATTGATTTATAGTCTTCTGGCCCTGAAGTCTTTGGACACTTTTAAAAAATTGGAAGATGCTTTGAAAACAAGCAAATCTCTGAAAAACAAACTGGTATGCTCTTAAGTTCAGGTTTATCCCTTTAGTTTGGCTACAGTTGGACTCAATGTGCATCTTTAACACAGTAATTGGTCCAATTGTGGAATCATTAACAGCGCAAACGATATTTAATTATTTGTAATAACAATACTAGGTTATTTACACAATGATATGGTGATGTGCCTTTGAAAAATATCTCTTTAATGACAGACATGTTTTTTTCCTTGTTGCCTAAGCTTGTAAAGTACTCAATCTCTTAACATTGATGTTATCAATTTTATTTTAGTAATTCTTATTTTGAATTCAACATCTGCCAATTTATACTTACGAATTGGAAAGGAAAATAATTTACTTGCTAAATGATATTTATAGGCAATCATTATATATATATTCTTATAACATAAATTTTCTTATTTTGCAGATTAGATTCCTCAAGAGTTTTGCAGGGAAGAATGTGCATTTACTTTTATGTAATATGATGCAATGATTAATGGAGGATAATGTTGCTGAAGTCTATAATCGTTCTGGAACCTTGGCTAAACATGCTGACAGAAAGACCTTTGCTGGTACCCAGATATGCAATTCAGTTCTTGGTGAGTGAAACTTTATGTGTTTATAATCTTCAACAGTTAGGAAGGTAGACAGGGTAATTTGTCACCCAGATCCCAGCAATTTGTTGTCTCCCTGGTGCTCAGGTTAGGCATGTTGTGGATCGGGTGGTTAAATTATTGGGAGGGGCTGGTAATGAACCAGCGGTCTTGGTGCACATTGGTACCAATGACAAAGTTAGTGGAAGATGGAGCGTCCTAAAGAATGATTTTAGAGAACTAGGGAATAAGCTTAAAGCAAGGACCTCCAAGGTAGTATTTTCTGAGATACTACCAGTGCCACGTGCTAGCCCAGGGAGGCAGAAGGATCTTAGGGAGGTTAATGCATGGCTAAAAAAGTGGTGCAGTGCAGAGGGTTTGGGGTTTTTAGAGCACTGGGCTGACTTCTCACTTGGGTACAATCTCTATAGCAGGGATGGATTGCACCTTAGTGATGAGGGAGCTTTTGAGCTAGGGGATAGGATGGTAGAACGGCTGGGGGAGTTTTTGATCTTGTAGGTGGGGTGGAGGGACTATATAGAAGTATTGAGGTAAATAGGGTAGAGTAGGGAGGTATTAATAGGGGCCTCAAATACAGTGGCAAGCACTTCACAGCGGCAGAGGCCTAGCAACATAAAGTGTATTCTTGCTAACGCAAGAAGTTTGCCTGGTAAAATGGACGTGCTAGAAATATTAGCGGTAGAAGAAAAATGGGGCTTAATAGGCATTACTGAAACATGGTGGAATGAATCTCATGACTGGACTGTTAATCTGGATGGTTATAACCTATTTAGAAAAGATAGGGGAAATGGTAAAAGAGGAGGAGGGATCTGTTTGTATGTTAAGCCTGAATGTAAGCCTTCAGTCAGAGAAGATATGTATGTTGTCACTAACGGCATCATTGAATCTTTGTGGGTTGAGCTAAATAGTGAAGGAGCTAATTCTAAACACATATTGGTGGGAGTATGTTATAAACCCCCAAATATAGCTGAAAGTGAGGAGATACAATTATTGTTACAGATTGGAAATGCAGCTAAGCATGGGCAAGTTCTAATAATGGGAGACTTTAATTACCCTGAAATAAACTGGATAAATGAGACCAGCAGCTCAGCTAAGGGGAGCAGGTACTTGAGTACACTCAGGGATCATTATCTGGCCCAGGTAATACAAGAACCTACTAGAAATGGGTCCATCTTGGATTTAGTCATCACAAGTAATATTGATATAATATCAAATAGGGGAACCCTTGGGGAACAGTGATCATAACACAGTATCATTTGAAATTGAATACAAAAAACAGAGTTGTAAGGGGCCAACAAAAACTCTAAAGTTTTAAAAGGCTAACTTTAATGGGCTACGGGCAGCAATACTACATATAGACTGGGACAAAGAACTTACAGGGAAAAATACTGAAAATAAATGGACAACATTCAAATTCTTACTAAATAAACATACTCATCGTCATGTACCATGTGAAAATAAAATGAATAGGAGTAAATCATGTGGCTTAACAATGACTTAAAGATCATGATGAGGAAAAAGAAACATGCATTTAAATTATACAAGGAGGAGGGAACAGAGGCAGCTTTATGTGACTATAAGGAAATCAACAAGGCTTGCAAAAGGGCTATTAGACTGGCTAAAATAGAAAATGAGAAGTGAGTTGCAATGGAAAGTAAGACTAACCCTAAAATATTTTTTAAATATATTAATGGGAAGAAGGCGAGGAAGGAAGCTATAGGAACATTACAATGTGACACAGGCCATCTGATAATTAGTGACTAGGAAAAGGCAGATGAGCTAAATAGGTGCTTTTCATCTGTATACACAAGGGAGGTACCAGTGGTTGGGACACCGCAACATAATGGGGCTACACTACCATCACTAAATAATTGGTTAACGCAAGAAGAAATCCAAAAGAGATTGGAGAAAATAAATGTTAATAAAGCCCCAGGACCTGATGGCATACATCTAAGGGTACTGAGGGAGCTGGGTTCTGTAATAGCCAAACCATTATATCTAATCTTTCAAGACTCACTCACTACAGGGTCTCTACCGGATGACTGGAGAAAAGCAGAGGTGATACCTATATTTAAGAAGGGATCAAGAGCAAATCCGGGGAATTATAGACCAGTGTGCCTCACATCTGTAGTTGGGAAGCTTTTAGAAGGGTTAATAAGGGACAGAATACAAGAATATGTCTATTTGAACAAGATCATAGGTAGCAGTCAACACGGATTTATGAAGGATAGGTCGTGTCAGACCAATCTAATTAGTTTCTATGAAAAGGTTAGTAAGAACTTGGATCAGGGCAACTCAGTGGATGTAATCTTTTTAGATTTTTCAAAGGCATTTGATACAGTGCCACATGGAAGACTAGTGAGCAAACTAAGAGATACAGGAATTGCAGTAAATATCTGCTCATGGATCGAGAGCTGGCTAAAGGACAGGAAGCAAAGGGTTGTTGTAAATGGAACATACTCTGATTGGTCTAATGTGATAAATGCAGTTCCTCAAGGTTCAGTATTAGGTCCTCTCCCTTTTAACATATTTATTAATGACATAGAAGTAGGACTCGAAAGTAGTGTCTCCATTTTTGCTGATGACACTAAGTTGTGCAAGGTAATAAAATCAGATAATGATGTACTTTCCCTACAAAGGGATTTGCATAAATTAGAGAAATGGGCGGCTATATGGCAGATGAGATTTAATACAAATAAATGCAAGGTTATGCATTTGGGAAGGAAAAATAGCCATGCAATTTATAATCTTAATGGAGCAAATCTAGGGGTATCAGATATTGAAAGGGATTTGGGAGTGCTTGTGGACAACCACCTAGGTAGCAGTGCTCAATGCCAAGCAGCAGCTGCAAAGGCAAGTAAAATATTAGCATGTATTAAGAAGGGTATAGAAGCAAGGGGAGCAAATATAATTCTACTACTATACAAATCCCTAGTACGTCCTCATTTGGAATATGGAGTAACATTTTGGGCACCACTTCATAAAAATAACATTTTAGAGCTGGAAAAAGTACAGAGAAGGGCTACAAAACTAATAAGGGGAATTGAGGGGCTAAGTTATGAAGAAAGACTAACCAAACTAAACTTATTTTCGCTAGAAAAAAGGCATCTACAAGGGAACATGATTACCTTATTTAAATACATCCAGGGTCAATATAAGGCTTTGTCAAGTGAACTTTTTGTAGAAAGAGATTTTCAACTGACAAGAGGACATCCTTTGAGGTTAGAGGAAAAAAGATTTCACCTTAAAAAAAGAAAAGGGTTCTTCACAGTTAGGGTGGTTAAACTGTGGAATTCTGTACCAAAGGAGGTGGTAACAGCGAATTTGATAGACAACTTCAAAAAGGGGTTGGATATATTTTTGAATAAAGAGGGCATTCAAGGCTATCCTAGATAACTAGGGAAGGAATATTGATCCAGGGAGAAATTTGATCGCCAGTTTCTGGGGTCAAGAAGGAATTTAGCTTTTTTTCCCCTTATGAGACAATTGGCAAAGTTTCAATGTTTTTTTTTTTTCTGTTTGCCTTCCTCTGGATCAATTAACAATTAATAATAAATAGTCCACATATTAAAAAGATCAAAAGAGATCTAAAAAGGTGGAACTTGATGGACTAACTCTTTATTCATCCTCCAATACTATATTATTAATAATTATTTAACAACAAATTAATTAATAACTAATCCGCATATTGCAGATCAGAGGAGATCTTAACAGGTTGAACTTGATAGACTGAAAGTATTTTTTCAACCTTAATTACTATATGGGCCTCATTCTATTATCGGCCGTAAACCGGTCCTTGCGGCCCCGCAACGCCTGTGGCCGATAATAGAATGAGGCCCTATGTAATTATGTAAATATGTAACAGCTACAGGGGTTTCAGGTAAAATGAAATTTGTGACACTGTACAAACCACACACATGTACATTTATATTTAAAACCTTTTGATTTTTTGATTTATTGGAATGTGCCAATGATATGTACATTAATTAAGGTGAACAGTTATTGGATTGCAACATTACGTTGAGGTGTTTTCAGATTCTTAATTGGTTGATATATTTTTTTTAGTATTAAAGATAGATTATTTTCAGAGTGCAAAAGACCTATGAAATACAGTTTTTTTTTGCTGACATTTGGAATATTGGTATTTAATCCAGGATTGAATATACTGTATTTCTTATGTGAGAGGCTATCTCTAAAGACACATTTTTTCATTACATATGGATATCTGTCTGTCTATCATATACTTGATTATTTAATGTTTTTTGCTCTTGCAGAAGCATGCTGAACAGTCTATAAAGACACTACAGACTATTATCTGAGAAAATATATTGGCGATTGGCTTAACCAAGCCCACACACGTATTGTTCGTAGTTGCAGGTGGGTAGTAATGTTTTTTTTGTTAAATTGAGCCTACTGCGCCACCTCTTTTCAATTTTCTTTATACTGTTTGTATAGTCTTATTGATAAGGCACTTAGTGGTAAATACCACTAGTGCGTAAAATTTTTCTCTATAACGCACCCTACAGATTACAATTAGAAGCATGAACTTCAACTTTGCTAAAGAAATGGGTGCGCCTGTGATGGTTAAGTCCTGGCTGCTCTGCACCATTGTGGCACAGTTCAGACCTTAAACCAATCATGGGATTCTTTGTCTCTTAGCCTATACCTTTCCGCTATGAGAGTGGCTCTTTTCTGCAGATGCACAATATTTTGGTAATGATGTGGCTGGGAATACCTGCAAGCAGCCCAGGGGACACACCGCCTGCTTTTGTTCTGGCACTAATCGGGTTATTCACTTCTTGTAGCTCAGGGTAGTGCAGCAATACTCACAACAGCGGGAACCTAGTGTTCCAGAACAAGGAAATTAGCCTCACACGGGACAACCTCTCGGCAATATGGACACAGCACTAAGAACACTTTATTCTGGTCACACACACACAGCTTACAGTATATACACTTGGTTAAGGTACTCATAGTATGCAGATACAAGTTACACAGTGATTGATACAAATCATGCACCTTAGGAGTCATGCCCACTAACATTACTGACCAAGTCACCAGGATACAAGAACATTCTCATAGAGACCTCTGGTAAAAATGTATTAACACATCCACCCAGGGACCCACAGACCTTGTATGCTAAACATGCTACCTGGCCTCTGAACAATACAGCGAACACAATCCTTATCATATGTCTTTGATAACACAGTAGCACACTGTCGTCCGTGACTCCTGCATGTCTAACTGTGCAAAGGTACAATATAAATAGTCACTTATAGCTAAACAATGTAACCCCAGAGCTATACAGTTCACATACATTGCCATGTATTATATATATATATATATATATATACATGTTACACATAAATTTGTACCTTTGACATAGACCTATACATTTATACAGATCCTGTAGACTAATAACAACATATAGGCAACAGTACAATGTCTCCTAATATGTAACAGTACAATTTCCTATCAGAACACAGCATCGGAATATACGTTATGCCTGCATCTAGACAGCTGCATACACAGACACACACTTACACACTGCTCTGTGTACAGTACAGGTACACACAATACCAAGATACTATGTACATTGCAAGCAGTATATCAAAGTGTCCATTACTGTGTGTCGCCCCTGCACACTTGATGAACTCTAACACCTCATGTGACCAGGCTGTACAGACACCAGAAATGATACTAACATGAAAAAAAACACAAAGTAAGTTACAGTATAGTTATACACTTCAAACCCTTGCCCTTTACTAAGCATACCATTACACATTAGTGTCTATTTCCCCTAGAGGCTAGTTGCAATTCTTCCCATGACAACTGGGTGGCTGGCTGCCGCGAACAATCTACTAATATAACTAACATAACTGGCCTTTTGCATGTGGATGTTGCTAGTCACGCATAGCATCCTGAAATAGCTTAACACAGAGATATTAAACATGGTTTCCCAGATCTTACACCACGCACACGGCAGATCCAAATCTCTGGTAGGTTTCAGGGGAATCTCATACCACCCTCACGGGTGCATGAGAGCCCACAAAGGCTAGTGGCAAGCCTCCCAACAGGTTTCCACAGGCTGACAGAACACAGTCCATTTAGAAAGAGCCAGGCAAGGGGATAATAAACCAAGTGACAAATAGGCAATTTTTTAAAGCATCCTGTGCTTATAATGAGATGAGATAAGGCATTTATTTCGCACAGTATCACTAAATTCACATTAGAATCATTATCATTACCACACAGTGACACTTTTTATTTTCGCAACCTGGTATTAAACTAATACTGCTACATAGTGTAATAGATATAACGGAACTTAATTAAGGTATATATGCAGGACAGGTTTCACTCAGAACAGGTCTCGCCATGGTCAAAGAAGTTAAGTGCACATACTCATCTTCATATCCAGAGGTTGTATTTGGGATATAGACTTATGAGTGCTGCCATCATTGCTCCAGAGGTTGAAAGGGTGTGGGGTCAGCCTGCCAGTGCTCAGACCGTATGCCGCACACTGCATAAATTGGTCTGCATGGCTGTGGTCCCAGAAGGAAGCCTCTTCTAAAGATGATGCACAAGAAAGCCCACAAACAGTTAACTGAAGACAAACAGACTAAGGACATGGATTACTGGAACCATGCCCTGTGGTCTGATGAGAAACTTACTTGGTTCAGATGGTGTCAAGCGTGTGTGGTGGCAACCAGCCGAGGAGAACAAAGACAAGTGTGTCTTTCCTACAGTCAAGCATGGTGGTAGGAGTGTCATGGTCTGGGCCTCCATGAGTGCTGACGGCATTGGGGAGCTACAGTTCATTGAGGGAACCATGAATGCTAACATGTACTGTGACATACTGAAGCAGAGCATGACCGCCTCACCTCAGAGACTGGGTCGCAGGGCAGTATTCCAACATGATAACAATCCCAAACACACCCCCAAGATGACCAATGCCTTGCTAAAGAAGGTGAAGGTTAAGGTGACTGACTGGCCAAGCATGTCTCCAGACCTAAACCCTATTGAGCATCTGAGGGGCATCCTCAAATGGAAGGTGGGGGAGTGTAAGGTCTCTAACATCCACCAGCTCTGTGGTGTCATCATGGAGGAGTGGAAGAGGATTCCAGTGGCAACCTGTGAAGCTCTGGTGAACTCCATGCCCATGAGGGTTAAGGCAGTGCTGCAAAAAAATAATGGTGGCCACACAAAATATTGACACTTTGGGCCCAATTTGAACATTTTCACTTAGGGGTGTACTCACTTTTTTTGCCAACAGTTTAGACATTAATGGCTGTGTGTTGAGTTATTTTGAGCTGACAGCAAATATACAGGCTGTACACTTACTACTTTACATTGTAGCAGAGTGTCATTTCTTCAGTGTTGTCACATGAAAAGATATAACAAAATATTTACAAAAATGTGAGGGGTGTACTCACTTTTGTGGGATACTGTATATTCTCTACTGAAATCCACTGGTTCAAACAGAGAAAAAAGAGAATTGTTCAGCAGAAAAAGAAACAGACTTCCAATAAAACCGGTCAGCCTTTCTGTGTACCACCAGTATCAAATATTATAATTGACGAACTACGAGATGTCGTCACATCTTTAGAATACATTTAATTGATTGAATATTAATGTACATTAATGTATTAATTATTAATTAGTATTATTATCAAAGAAAAAAAAAGGACCACAAACAATATGTATCTTTTACTATGCCCTGATATGTCTGTGTTGCTGCTGATTGCCTGATAGGGATGAATCCAAATATTACAAATGCTTTCCATCTTATTTGACAGTTTCATCAACTCTGCAGCTGACTGAACACAGAGAGTGACATTTGCAGCCTTTGAACAGCATAAAGATCACCTTTATGGGTATATCATTTAATTATGTTCTTATGGAACATAAAAGGATTAAGTCTTTTTATTTTGAATTGATGACAGTTATTGATTAACGTATATTAATTAATTGTTAGTAATCATTAAACAAAAAAGCTTAAATTTTATACTGCATTAAAAATAATAGTACTTTTTAACTTGCACTTAAATTTCTGCCTTACTGCTCATTCATGTACATTGCTTTTGGAACTAGTAATTAATAATAATTAAAAAGAAAAAAAAGACATTTATAATAGATCAAAAAATATGTACATTTTACAAAGCACTTACATATCTGGAGTGCTTATAATTGCCTGACAGGGATAGGACCTTCAAATCACTTAAATAATTGATGATTATGCATTTATGTTTTGCATCTTTGCCAATTAAACATCATAGTTTCAAAGAGTCACAAATGAATTGAATACAAACATTAAAAAATATTTACATGTAATTTCACAGATTACTCATCTCTGCACCTGACGGAAGACAGAAAGTGAATTCTGCAGGATTTTTTCTGAAATAACATAAATTTCACAGGTATATGATTTCATGATGCCCCTTTTGTTTTGCATTGATGACAGTTAATGATTAATGAATTAACCTATATTTATTCTACTATTCTATACTCATTCAATTGCACTTTGCAAAATTAAATAGGGCTCTATATAAGGACATAGCATATTGTTTTTACATACCTTTCTAATTAATGAACATCGATCCAAAACCAAGGTGTTCAATTAACTTTTAAAGAACGCAAATTACACCTCATAAGTCAATCGATTTTATCATTAATAAAATTACAAAATTGCACATTATTTTAAGCATGATCTATACTTTGCTCATAGCTCTTTCTGTTTACCCTTCTTTAGGAAAACATAATTACCTCTTTAGGTTTACCATTGATGTCAGTTATTGATTAATTCATTGATGTATATTAATTTATTAATGACTTAATAATTAATTATTACAGAAAAAAATAAATAGATTTTTTATCAATTTATATATGCTTTACTTTTTATTGTATGCCAATAAAAAAAAAAAACTTAATGCATTAATTTTTTTTATGGAAACATTCAAAATGCTTTTCAAATCATTACATCTTTTCATTAATGCTATTTAGGTTTTGCATTGAGAGCAGCTACAAACAATATGTACAATACAAATAAACATTACATCTTACACCGGTATTTACAATTACAGATTACAATGGCAGACAACGGAGAAGACAGGATTGAACGCAAAAGAAGAGCGGCAAGGGAAAGGAAGCAAAGGTGGAGAGATGCACAGTCCCCCGAGACTTCCTAACGCTTAAGAAAAGAAGACCGACAGAGACTTTTAAATAAAAGAAGAACGAGTAAGAAAGCCCAAAGTGAGTGTGTTGGAGCTTCAAAGAAAAGAAAAAGTAAACAAAAACATGTCTGTGAAACATTGCCTAATGATCCAATATTGCCTATTGACCCCAATGCTCATACACATGACACCAATGTACATATAAAAAGTTGTAGTGATATCTATGTTGAGGAAGCTCAGTATACTGCTTTCATTACATCACTAACAGTAGACACTCATTATTGTGGATTATTCAATGTTATTTGTCAGTTTTGTGGGGCCTATCATTTTCTCAAGGAAAGACCAACTGACAGAGACTTCATTAGCTGCTGTCAGAAAGGAAAGGTAAGACTTCCACAAAGACATACATTTCCAGATTACTTACAAAGTATCATGAGCAATTCAACCTTGCCAAATTATACCAATTTAAAAAAAAAACATGAGGTCTTTTAACAGTGCAATTTAATTTGCTTCAATGGGTGCTACATTAGCAGAAAATGTGCCAGGACATGGTCCTTACTGTTTTAGAGTTCAAGGACAAATTTACCACCGCACTTCACATCAACACCCACAAAAAGGAGAGCAAAGGAAATTTGCACAGTTATATGTCTTAGATACAATGGAAGCTGTTGAACAAAGGATGAATCCATTAAATAAACAGTGTTTGCGCATAGTCTTTGAACAGCTGGATAAAATTCCAACACAGTCAAGCATACAAACAGCATCAATTGCCAATGCCAAGAGTAAATATGGTTTTAAAAAAAGATAGCAACACTGATCAAAGATGGTATAATTTACTAAATTGAGGATGGTGAACCACTTTTTCAGCGGGATATCACATATAATAGTTGTCAATCTGCGAGACGTCGTCACGCTTTGCGAGGTGTGTACGTTAACGCTTAGGACTTAGCCGATGAGTGCCAAAGGCGCTCATTGCTGTGAGCCCCACAAAGCGAGGCGAGCCATTAAACCGTAGCACTTAGCCGATGAGCGCCGAAAGCAATCATCCTTCTGAGTAGAAAACGGTTTACATTATGTGTCAAACAGCATTCCCATGCCTTGAAATGTTATTGCCTCGTCATTTTTGACGGGCAAGTCACTAGTTAGAATATATCCACGCAATGAAGACCAACCTTTTATAAACATAAATATATTAAGTTGTAATTTGGATCCAATGACATATCCCTTTTTCTTTCCAAATGGTGAACCAGGATGGGAACAGAGATTACAATTGCAAAGTTATCCCAATAGTAAAGTGTGTGTTAGAAATATTGCATCTATGCTGGAATATAAAGTGGCACAAACTGCTATTCAGAATTATTTTAATCCTATTTTATGTGGGGGCAAACTTATCTACAAGTCGAAGCAAATAATCTAAATGTTATCAAATTTCAACATAACAAGCTTTGCATAGAACAATATTGCGGATTGATGAATTATGTCGCTGAATTGGCTATCAACAGAGAACTTCCAGCTGGAAGAGAAATAATTTTGCCATCCACTTTCCAAGGATCTCCTCGCAATATGTGAGAAAGATACAATGATGTCATGGCAATTGTCACAAAATTTGGAAAACCAGATTTATTCATCATATTCAAATGTAATCCACAAGGGCCAGAGATCATGGAAAATTTGAATCTTGGACAAAATACTTCTGACGGACCAGATTTAGTGGCAAGAGTATTCAAAATAAAACTCAATTCATTAATACATGATATAACTAAAGCAAAGTTATTTGGAAAATGTGTGGCTTTTGTTTATACCATTGAATTTTAAAAAAGAGGTCTGCCACGTGCAAACATACTTTTAATCCTGCAGGAAAACAATAAATTGAATACTGCCGAGAGAGTGGATTCAGCCATTATTGCTGAATTGCCACATCCAAAAAAATATTCCAAACTTTATGAGATTGTAACACACAGAATGATTCATGGGCTTTGTTGAGAGATCAATCCAAATTCACCATGTATGGAAAATAAAAAATGTATAAAAGTATTTCCAATACAATTTAAAATGCAAACGTATGCTAATTGTGATGGATACCCATTGTATAAAAGAAGAGAAGGACAAACAGCTATTATCCGTGGACAAATGGTTGGTAATAGATATGTCATTTGATACAATCCACATTTGCTGATGAAGTACAATGCACACATAAATGTGGAAGCTTGCACTTCTATTAAATCCATCAAATGTGTGTATAAATATATATACAAAGGATATGATGCAGCAACTGTTGTTGTGCAAGGTGCACAGAACAAAAAGGAAAATCCAATTTTACATGACAAACTTTCTAATTGTTTAGATGCTCGCTATATCAGTGCTCCTGAAACAATGTGGCGTTTTTTGAAATTTGGGGTGCATGATCGGTTGATTAGCTGTACACTTGCCACAAAGTCAGTTTGTTTACTTTACTGTAGGCAATGAAAGAACTGCCTTAGCCCAAAGTGAACATTGAGAAACAACACTTGGTTTCAATTATACTGCCAGGACACTCAGGCCAGACAATTTTTAGACATTGAGATTCCATATCACTATGTATTTGTAAATGGTCAATGGCGACAACGAAAAAGAGATACTCATAAAATTAATACCGTTAGTCGAAGAGACATTGAATGTTTCAGTTTAAGATTACTTCTTTTAAATGTTCTCTGATGCACAAAGTTATGAACATTTACGCACAGTAAATTACATAGTTTATGATACTTTCCTATTAGCTGCAAGACATCAAAACTTCATAGCAGATGATACAGAATGGGAGAGGTGTCTGGAAGAAGCAGCACTATGTCAAATACCAAAGCAAATGAGAGAATAATTTGCATTCATTTGCATCTTTTGAAATGTACCTTATGCATTTGCTTTGTGGGAAACATTTAAATTAAATATGTCTGAAAACTTCTTCAAACGTTACAATGAGCCCATTGCACTCTTAAAAGTGTTAATGGAAATTCAAGAAATATCTCTTGCTCATGGATAAATTGTGCAAGTTTTAACTTGCCTGATCCAGGACTAATAGATGACATCAAGTTTGATGATTATGACACTGAGCTTCAACAACAAAAAACACAAGAAACACTGGTAACTTTAAATACTTCTCAATTGCAAGCATTTAATGCCATCACAAATGCTACAGATAATGAAATTGTCAAAGACCGTTATTTCTATCTAGATAGCCCTGGTGGATCAGGAAAAACTTATCTGTACAATTGCTTGATGAGTTACATTCGAGTACAGGGTCAAATAGCAATACCATTTACAACAACTGGAATTTGCCACACTTTTATTAGAAGGTGGCAGAACTGTGCATATGTGGATTTGAACTGCCTGTTCCCACTTTAGAAACATCAGTGTCAGATATTCGACTGAATTCTATACAAGCAACAACATTTAAAAAAAGTAAATTAATTATCATAGATGAGGCAACAGTGATGTCATGTCATGCCTTGCAATGTATTCATAGATTATTAAAAGAAGTGATGGATAATAATTTGCCTTTTGGTGGAAAGGTGATAGGAGGAGATTTTAGGCAAAAATTACCTGTTGTGCCACATGGAAATAGGACTGACATCATTGAAACATGTATCAAGACAAGTAAACTGTGGAAAATATTTACACACCTCAAATTAGAATTAAATATGAGAGTTGTTTCATTGTATATAATTAAGGATTCATGTTAGTAGGAGGATGATCATTAAATGTTTAATTAAATTAATGGTCCGGAAGGAATTCATTTTTTCCCTTCTTTAAAAAAAATTGCTAAGTTTTCATGTGTTTTTTTACTGTTTGCCTTTCGCTGGATTCAATACCTATGTGGTTTAACAGTAATTTAAATAAAAGTTGAATGTTACAAACCATTATGTAATGGTTTCATATACTCATTCATATAAAGTTGATCTAATGTTAAGTTACTCATCTATACCTCAGATTTAAAAATGTTAGTATTGTTAATAAAAATGGTTCTCTAATGTTTCAAATCTAAGTTGCGTATTCCAAAGGATTTATGTAATGGCTTACAAATATGTATTCATACAAACTTCATCCATTGTTACATTATTCCTGCATTCATGACAATTAAAATTTTTAATAAAACAGACTAGTTGGGACAATCATAACACTATCTCCTCAGGCCAGCAACAGTCCAACTGGACATTATATGCTGAAGGACAATAAAAAGACATTGTTACCTCTTCAGACTATTGATTGTTACAAACAGTATATTAATTAGAAAAAGGTAAACTATATTAATTTAATATTCAATTAATTCATTAAAAAAAATATAGAGAGGAGCCAAAGGACACACAAGGAGAGGCTCGCAATGAGCGCCGAAGGTCCTTAGAGTATAAAAAGCTTAACATTGTGTGCCAAACAGCATTGCCATGGCTTCAAATTTTATTGACCATCATTTTTTGACTGACAATTTGCTAGTATATATAATAAATACCACAATTTTTATTCATAAATAAATTGGAAGAGGCTAATAAATTGGAAGGGGCTGTGAGCTGCGGGAGGGAGATGCAAAACCAGAACGCAGTCTGTCGCACGTTGGATGTGCCGCTGTGAACAGGATCAATTTCTCTAACCCGTAGTAAAGGGTTAGACGTAGCCAGTGGCAAAAGAGATTACCATCATGGCTTATGAAAGCCTGCAGGAACCCCCACAGGCTCCAGACATAAGACCTTGCTGCGAGGGTCGGGACCCCCGCGGCAGTTAAACACCGAACCCCTGCCTCTTGGGTTACTCCAGATATCCCCCCCGGCACCTCAAGTTAACCCCCCATCTTGACCCTCTCAGTGCCCCCAAATTACCCCCTGCAGCATGGTTCCCAATCAGGACCCCCGCTGCATTTAAAAATTCTACTTTCACACCTTGTGGGTACTGAAAGCACCCCACTAATTAGACAAACTAAGAATCCCTACATTACAAAAAAAATAAAAATACATTACACAAAAAAAATATTACATAACATAACAAACTACATTACAGAAAATAAAAAAAACCTATAGTACATAAAATAAAAAACCCAGATTACATAAAATAAAAACTCCTACATTACACTAGAAAAAGCAATCCTACATTACAACAAAAAAAACAACCATCATTACTAAAATTAGAAAAGGGTAAATTAGACCACTTACCTTGCCAAAATGCCCTTCTGCGATGCCCTGGTCTTTGGTTCTTCGTCCCAGACAGGGCCCTCCATAAATATCCACAGGTCCGGTCACATCTACAAAATAAAGAAACATTACAGTTAATATAATCATACATACAACATATAATATAATAAATTATGAATAGTACACTTACCTGTCCAGAATGCCCCTCCAGCGATGCCCCGGTACTCAGTTCTTCGTCCCAGGCACGACCCATCCAAAAAATATTTCGACATTCCAAAAAAAGAAAAAAAAACTAACAGAGTTCCTCCCTAGTCGTAAATTGGGGTTCTCACACATGCTCCACTCAAAAAATAGAAATGGTGCCTTCTGATTAGATTAAATTGCTGTCAATCATATTTCAGACAATCAGAAGATGAAAATATGTGAGCCAGACAAAATTGGATACAGCTAATCAGAAGGCGCCATTTCTATTTTTTGAGAGGAGCATGCGCAGTAACCTCTATTTGCGGTGGGGAGCTTCTCAAGTGTCCCTGCCTGGGACGAAGAACTGAGGCCCAGGGCAACGCTGGATGTATTATATTACATATTGTATGTATGTTTGTATTAACTGTAATGTTTCTTTTTTTTGTAGGTGTAGGTTCTTTTTTTAGTAAGAGAGGATCCTTTATGGACCTTTAAGGTCTTTTAAGGACCTGCAAGGCAGGAATTTTGAATTTTAAATGCAGCAAGGGGAGGGGGGTTCTGCTGCAAGGGGCAATATGGGGACACTGCTGGGGTCCAGATGGGGACCCCCAGCATAGGGGGTAATTTTAGTTGCCATGGGGGAACTTCAATTACCCTTGGGGCAGGGGTTTACAGTTTAACTGCCGCAAGTTGGCCTGATCGGAACCCCCGCCACAAGGGTTAATATTGTGAGCCTGGGGAATTTGTTAGGGAGCAGGGGGGAGCTTTATGGGCTGGAGGGAGGTCTGGGGCCAGAGCAGGGGTCTCTTCTGCTGCTCCCAAAGCCAACGTAAGGGCATTTAGAGCATTTGCAAGTCCTCCGCAGCACTCGTTGGGCTTTGGCCTCCATTTGCATGTTACCGGCTAGCTTGCGGGGGACTTTGTTGCAATTTAATAGCAGGATTAGAATGTAGCCAGTACAGGCTTGACAAATCAAAGAGTTGCGATGTCCCACCTTCCTTGTTTCGTAGGTGTTTTTCGTTTGTCCTGTGTCTTAACTCACAAGTCGTCTGCAGGGAGGTTTACAAGTCTAATTTAATAGCCTTCAGTCCTACTGTTTTAGATATGGGCTACGTTTTAAAATGTAGACTGAATTTTGTGGGGCTGATAGGCTATTAAAAATAGAAGGGAAAGGGACAGGATAAGTATCCTTTGGAATTAAAGTGCAACCCTCTGCCCAAATAACAATATAGAACAGCAAAAATATAAAACTTAACATTTATTAATATAGTTAAAACTTCTTATTAAAATATTGAAGTTCTGACGAGATAAAGAGAGTAGGGAAATAAGAAATTCTAAGGACTACCTTATATATTAACTGGAATTGTTTCACTGAAATTATACAAATAGTCCCTATATATCCTCTTATTTAAAGTGATAAATCATCTGAAATAAAGTGATGCATAAGGTTCTGTGTAATATTATTGAGTGACAGGAACATAAATCTAAATACTAGACTTGTGTATTGGCACTTATATATATTGCACTTCCATAAAGTGTCTAGTGCTAATAGTAATAGAATAAATAATGATATATGATAGTATTGAATATAAGTTGCAATATAGATAAAGTGCTAGTGCTAAGTGCTAAGTATGAGGGTATAGGGGTTTGTATACAGTCATTCGTTATAAGGGAAAGCCCATTACTAAAATAGTTATATAATTATTGATTCCACTACTCAAACTATGGAGCTTAGGTATGTACTATCAAATTCCTCACTCTTATATTTGCTCATAGATTTGAGATTGATTATGGATAGTATTTATATATCTTTTCGATATAGATGGTCAATCTATGTGATTATGAAACGCCTAAGCTCCAAACTATCTGCGTGTCGCCAATGCGTCTGCGTGTGATGTCATAGAGCGACGTTGCGGCATAGTGCGTGCAACCCGACGCACGTTTCTGAAAATTAAAAAATTAAAATAACAAATATTAAAAAGAGTATCACTTAAAATACTGCTGAATATATGAAGAGAGATAGATAGGACTGAAAGAGTCCAATTGCAATTATGATTGCTATAAATAGCACACATTTCAGATTTGGCAGAAATAAGGAAGGGACTAAGACCCTTTATATAATACAGCATTAATTCTTATATGTGCCTTTTGGGGATATATAATATATTCATATTATTATTTATATTAATATGATAGATGGATACCCTAGAAGAAGGTGACCTATTTCTCTAAAGTCAAACATGAGAGAAGTAGATATATATGATTGTTATTGTATATTTATATATATTTTATTCAACAAATCTCACAATGTGATACTGTTAGGTATATGTCATATGCCTTCTATAAAATATATAGTTGTTAAATCATATATTTACATGATGGATATAAGTCACAACAAATGTTTCTTCTACTTCTTCTGGGATCATGTATATGAAGAAAAAAGGGTTTATACTTTCATTGTGATATATTATGTCCAATTTATGAAATATAATGATGCATAAATAATGCATGAATACCATTTATAGTTGGATAAAGCTTTAAATAAATGGTGTGGAAGTGAATCCATCATTAAGACCCCAAGGTTTTTTGGTCTTGAGTGTAAAGATCCAGTAGGCCTCCTTTTTTAATAATTCCTTATTAATATTTCCTCTTCTGATATTATGTTTTATACTGTCAATGGCTATAAAGGATATATTGTTAATATCTCCATTATGTTGAGAATTAACATGGTTGGCCACTGGTGTGTCATATTCTTTAGTTATGCTGTATATATGTACTAATATTCTGCGTCTGAATTTTCTACAGGTTTTACCTACATACTTCATTCCACATTTGCAAAGCATGAGATATATAACCCCTACTGTTTTACCAGTCATCAGTTGCTGGATCTTGAAATTGCTAGTTCCATCTTTTGAGGGGAATATTTTGGTGGTATTTACATATTTAAATGTTCTGCATGAAAGGCATTTGAAACAGCCCTTTGTTTTGCTAAGACAAGTCTTATTTTTAGCACCTTCCAAATTACTTTTAGACAGCATATCTCTCAGGTTAGTTGATCTTCTACTAGTGATTTGGGCCTGGTTGCTTAAAAATGGTCTTAGATCATCATCATCTAAGAGAATCTTCCAATGGTCATTGAATATTTTTCTAATTTCATGCCATTTTCCATTATAAGTACCTATGCACCTAACCACTTCATCTTGTTGTTTATTTTTATTTAATAACAGTAGATCTCTATCTACTGCCTTTGCTCTTTGATATGCTCTCTTCAGAAGTTTGTTTTTATAACCCCTTTCTTTGAAGCGATGTTGTAATTCTCTAGCTTCTATCTCAAAGTTGATTTGACTGGAGCAATTTCTTTTAATTCTTAAATACTGCCCCACTGGTATCCCTTCATTTAAGGATTTGGGATGACTACTATTGGCTTGTAATAGACTGTTCGTGGCTGTTGGTTTCCTATATGTTGTGGTTTGGAGTTTGCCATTATCTAGCTTTGCAATTTTCAAATCCAAAAAAGTAATTTCCTTCTCACTCATTTCTGAAGTTATGTATATCATTTTTATTGAGTACATCAATAAAATCTTTTAAATCTTTTTGATTCCCATTCCATACTAACAAGATATCATTGATTAATCTTATCCACAGTTCAATATACTGGGTATATTGATCCAATTGATCAGTAAATACAATTTGCTCTTCCCACCAGCCTAAATATAAATTTGCATATGTGGGGGCACATGCTGTGCCCATAGCTGTGCCACATATTTGCTGGTGAAACTTATTGAGAAAAACAAAATAATTATGAGTTTATACGAACTCCAGTAATTCTAATATGAATTGGTTGTGATTAAGATATTGAATTCCTCTTTTTGATAGGAAGTAGTTTGCTGCTTCTTTACCTCTTTGATGTTTGTATAGAGGGATTCAACATTCTGTTATTTAGTAATCAATATCCTCTAGTAGCACCCCTTTTTTCACCCCAGAATCTTTTTATACATTGAGCCACCTATTATCTTTCCTATTTTGTATTAAAAATAGTATGCAGATAATGATAAAATAAACTAGGAATTTGCCTGTCAAAAATGACGGGAATAACATTTTAAGCGTGGCAATGCTGTGTGCCACACAGTGTGCGCACCTTCGGCACTTATCTGCATCCTCCCTTGTGTCTCATTCCACCCTCCCTTTTGTCTCCTTTTTTCCCTCCTCTCCATCCCTTTTGTGTCTCCTTTTTCCCCCACCTCTCCCTCCTTTGTGTCTCCTTTTTTCCCCACCTCTCCCTCCTTTGTGTATACTTTTCCCACCTCCTCTCCCTCCCTTGTGTCTCCTTTTCCCCCACCTCTCCCTCCCTTGTGACTCCTTTTCTCCCACCTCTTACTCCTTTGTGTCTCCTTTTTCCCCCACCTCTCCATCCCTTGTGTCTCCCTTTTGCCCCACCTCTCCCTCACTTGTGTCTTCTTTTTCTCCACCTCTCCCTCCCCTGTGTCCTTTTTCCCCACCTCGCCCTCCCTTTGGTCTTCTTTACCCCCTTCTCTCCCTTCCTTGTGTCTCCCGCTTCTCTCCCTCCCTTGTGTCTTACCGAACTGAATCTCAATTGTCAGTTACAGATTACCTCTTCACTCTTCATGAACTAAACATGCAACATACATAATCTAACATCATAAGTCAAACATACATAGAGAAGCAACATAGCATGCAGTAAATAACATACAGAGGGCAATCAACATAATATATTAAATAACTATAAAACATACTGTAAAATTACTGACCACAACCACATATTACCAGGAGGCAATCCTGATAGGAGTCATTATGCAGCCAGCATAATAGTCAGCCTCAAAATCCTAATCATCCTGAGAGGGCCATATGACACTATGAATAAGCAGTTAAGCCACATATTTTTTTTAAATATATCTATATATCTACATATTACACTGTTGTCAATATGTCTAATATGTCTATATTTACCTCTTTGAATGGTGTATATTGTTAAAGTGTATAGAAAAAAGCTGTCACCACCGCAGAAAACACTCTTTTCAGACTTTGATAATCGGGCCCTCTGAAGCACATATTGATGTTGCCAACCATTCAGTTCTCTTCTGCACAAGGTAATTTAAATTAACACCTGAAGTTCAGCCACAAATCACTAAATATTTAACACAATCATATTTTTGATCAGTAAAGTACCTGTTATTCTGCAACCGTTACCAGTATATTATGTAAGACAACTAGGTATACAAAATATTATGAATCTGTCATAATCAAGTCATGTTCCATTAAAAGTAGCTCACAGATTAATAAACAGCTTAAAAAGGAGCTTTATTAATCATAAATTCAAATCCCCTAATGAATTCTACACATGAAAACATGTCTTGAAGAAATTATTCTGATGTTACTGTTTAAAGCATTAGAACTGTGTTGATAAGTTTCTTATTTAGGTACAAATAGGTCAGTTAGTGGTTTAGTCATTTTTTTTTTATTCACATGTGCCTGCAAATGAATATTCTGAGAAATTGACCTGCTCTACACTTCAATCACTGGGGTTGGACAAGTCTGTTTTAGACAAAATATAATAATGTCATAAAATTATTTACAAACAATTGGACTTAAAAGAAAATACAAAGAAAATATATATAGTCTCAATGGACAATTAGCATAGTGTTATTAAAGGAGAGATAGTTTGTACTTGATAAGCCTAACAATACAGTATATACTAAGAAGAATCACTCAGGAATAACAGCAACCTCAGGGAAAAGCAATGCAGTAGTCAAGTAAAGATAGGCCAAGGGCTACAGTATACATAAAGTGGGCAACTACACCTGTAGACTTCTAGACCTGTAGCAGTCTTTGTGAACCATTGTGCCATGTGATGACTAGAGAATGTCTACTGCTCAACTTTCAAACCCTAAGAGGAAAGACTTATTCCAAGGTGAGGAAAATGTCCTTCAATCTTGCTTCTTGTTCACTGGTAGCACAGAAAAGTGGATGAAGCTGTAAATGCAATTGTCTTATTTCAATTATGTAAAGCTGCCTTCATTTGTATTGGAAGTGTTCTGTGAAACTCACAGTAAACTAGAATAATTTATAATTCAGTTAAATATGCTGCAATACTTAACATTTATTTAAATATAAATATTTTTGAACAGATACAATAACATTGCAAACAATTATATTTATTAAATGATATTTACAATGGTATTTCCCTATTCTTTGAAACTCATTCATTCTGTTACTGGCCGGCGCGGAGGCAGCCCCAGGCACTGGGTTTGACGCAGCGCAACATAACCCAGCGGAGCCTGGGGCGCTCCGGATTGGCTGAGAGAGAGTGGAGGAGGGACTTCGGCACATTTCGCAGGCTTCCTCGTTCACTCTGCACTGGCCATTGCCAGGATTTTCTTTCCTTCCTCGCCCCAAGTTAGTTAAAAAAGTTGGATTAGTCTAAAAAAAAAAATTAAATAAATAAATAAATATATATATATAGTTATATTTTCCTTGTGTTATAGGAGTAGAATTAAGTAGGAAGTGTGTAATGTGGCACGTTGTATTAAAACTTGCTTTCTTGTTTTGTTTGATGTTGGTGTTTCATGGCGGGAGGTGAGTTGCCCAGCCCACTGGCTTAAGTGGGCCTTGCCCTGCCTAATGGGCATGCTTGGAAAAGCACTGGGTAGCCCTGGGTGTGGGCCCAGGGCATGCGGTTACTGTCCTGGCCGGGCTCCTCCTCCATTATGTTAAGTTATGGATTATGTTAATCCAGTTGGTTAATAAAGCTGTGGCCCGTGTTACTCCCAAATTGGTGTCAGTCGTTATTTCACAAGCTAATGGATCTTGCTGGGGTCATGGTTACTTCTATTATATGAAGTGATAAATGATGAGATTTCTATTCATCTGATTATTTTTCCTGTAGAGTACTGACCACATGTGACTTTACTAGATGTTATGCATCACTGTTATTGTACAGTATTAGTTTAACCCTTTAGATTTGTCCCATATTACACTCAGTCTCCTGTTCACTGGGGAATTACGCACACCACACAAATGGTATTAATTCACGGTTAGATAAACTTATGACTGTGATCTTTGTTTATAATAAACAATTATATTGTTACTAGCGACTTGCCCGTCAAAAAATGACAGTCAATACATTTTGAATACTGGGAATGCTGTTTGCCACACAATGTGAGTCTGTGACACTCTTAACCTTTTTGTTATGTAGAAAGAAGTACAACAATTCTAATAACTTTTTTATTTTGTTAACAGTCAACTTGTATTTCAACAACTGGTAAACAATCATTTTTTAACCATATAAAAAATGTTAATCGTCAGGTATGCAGGAATAATGTAACAATAGATGAAGTTTGTATGAATACATATTTGTAAGCCATTACATAAATGCTTTGCAACACGCAACTTAGATTTGAAACATTAGAGAACCATTTTTATTAACAATACTAACATTTTTAAATCTGAGGTATGGATGAGTAACATAACATTAGGTCAACTTTATATGAATGAGTATATGAAACCATTACATAATGGTTTGTAACATGCAACTTTTATTTAAAGTACTGTTAAACCACATAGGTATTGAATCCAGAGGAAGGCAAACAGTAAAAAAAAACAGGAAAAAAAACAGGAAAACTTAGCCAATTGTATCAAAGAAGGGAAACAATGAATTCCTTCCTGACCCCATTAACTGGTGATAAGATTACTCCCTGGAACAATACTCCATATACATTAAATTTTTACAACAAATGAGATCATCCTTCTACTAACATGAATCCTTAATTATATACAGTGCTTGCAAAAGTGTTCACCCCCCTTGGCATTTTGCGTGTTTTGTTGCCTCACAACCTGGAATTAACATGGATTGTTTGAGGATTTGCATCATTTAATTTACAGAACATGACCACAACTTTTAAGATGTTTTTTTTCTTAATTGTGAAGCAAACAACAAAAAGGACAAAATAACAGAAAAAGTCAATGTGCATAACTATTCACCCCTCTACAGTGAAAACTTTGTAGAGAAACCTTTTGTGGCAATCACAGCTCCAAGTTGCTTTTGAAAAGTCTCTATGAGCTTGCCACATCTTACCACTGGTATTTGTGCCCATTCCTCCTTGCAAATATACTCCAGCTCCTTCAAGTTGGATGGTTTTAAGTTTGACCACAGCATTGACTCGGCCATTCCAACACTTACATGTTTCCCCTTAAACCACTCAAGTGTTGCTTTAGCAGTGTGTTTGGGGTCATAGTCCTGCTGGAAGGTGAACCTCCATCCTAGCCTCAAATCACGCACAGAGTGGTACAGGTTTTGCTCAAGAATATCCCTGTATTTAGCACCATCCATCTTTCCGTCAACTCTGATGAGTTTCCCAGCCCAGGCTGCTGAAAAACATCCCCACAGCATGATGAGGCCAACACCATGTTTCACTGTGGGGATGGTGTTCTTTGGGTGATGTGAGGTGTTGTGTTTTTCGCCAGACAAAGCGTTTTCTTTGATGGCCAAAAAGTTCAATTTTAGTCTCATCAGACCAGAGCACCTTCCTCCATACATTTTGGGAGTCTCCCACATGTGCTTTCACAAACTCAAAACGTGCCCAACTCTATGGAGCGTACGACTTATTGTTGTCAGATACTCCAGTCTCTGCTGTGGAACTCTGCAGCTCCTCCAGGGTTACCTTAGGTCTCTATGCTGCCTCTCTGATTAATGCCCTCCTTGCCCGGTCCGTGAGTTTTGGTAGGCAGCAGTCTTGGCAGGTTTGCTGTTGTGCCATGTTCTTTCCATTTGGTTATGATAGATTTAATGGTGCTCCAGGGGATCATCAAAGATTTGGATATTTTTTATAACCTAACCCTGACTTGTACTTCTCAACAACATTGTCCCTTACTTGTCTTTCAAAAAAGGTGTGTATATGTAATGACAGATCATGTGACACTTAGATTACACACAGGAGGACATAATTTCACTAAATATGTGACTTCTGAAGGTAATTGGTTTCAACAGAGCTTTTTAAGGGCTTCATAACAAAGGGGGTGAATACATACACATATGCCAATTTACTGTTTTTCTATTTCTAAAAAATAGTTTTATGTATATATTTTTCTCAATTCACTTCACCAACTTAGACTACTGTGTTCGGATCCAGCACATACAAAAACAGGTTCCTGTAAAAAAAAATACCCACAGACTTTTAAGTCTTTTAAGTCTGTGGGTATTTTTTTTTACAGGAACCTGTTTTTGTATGTGCTGGATCAGAACACAATAGTCTAAGTTGGTGAAGTGAAATGAGAAAAATATATACATAACTATTTTTTAGAAATAGAAAACAGAAAATTGGCATGTGTGTATGTATTCACCCCCTTTGTTTGTACTTGTGATTTATTTATGGCCATGGCAAATGCCATGATAACTGGAAATTGTCTAATTTGAAGGACAAAAGGTAAACCACTCTCACTTGGAGCCACATCAATTCTTGGTATAAAAACTTGTTCACCTTTATGGGTACCAGTCATAATTTCTGCATGTATGAAATGATGTTTTAAATCGTGCACAGTTAATCTGGTCCCATTACAAAGGATTCATATTTCTCAATAGCATGACAATTGCTCCTTTTTTCAATTGCAAAACATGTGTTAAATTCTATACTAAAGTTAGATTCACTGTTTTTTTTGTTGTTTTTTTTAATCGGCAGCCAGAACTTATTCTGCACAGTAATAATTATTTTGGGGTGCGTTGATGAATTTTTTAATTTCATTATTTAGATTCAAGGCATCTATAATTTTGGATGTTAATATCACTTTGTTTGCAATGTCTGACTAATCGTCGTTATTGGGAGTGTTTAGAAAGATTGCCGATATGAGTGATTCCTTCCAAAGCAATTTAAATGGTACCATTGGGTAAATGATTTATTTGTGGATGTTTTCCTTCTCCAATTTGAATGAGCAAATTATTGATTTAGTTTTGGCCTTCAGATCTCATAGCTAGGTGTGTAAACATTTTCCACAGTTTACTTGTCTTGATAGATGTTTCAATTATGTCAGTCCTATTTCCATGTGGCACAACATGTAATATTTGCCTAAAATCTCCTCCTAACAACATCACCTTTCTACCAAATGGCAGATTGTTATCCATCACTTCTTTTAATAATCTATCAATATATTGCAAGGCATGACATCATTGTTGCCTCATCTATGATAATTAATTTACTTTTTAAATTGTTTTTGCTTGTAAAGAATTCAGTGGAATATCTGACACTGATGTTTCTAAAATGGTTTCTTAAATACACTATGCACAATTCTGCCACCTTCTAACAAAAGAGCGTTAATTCCAGTTGTTGTAAATGGCATTGCTTTTTGACCTTTTGCTCGAATGTAACTCATCAAACAATTGTACAGATAAGTTTTTCCTGATCCACCAGGGCTATCTAGATAGAAATAACGGTATTTGACCATTTCATCATCTGTAGCATTGGTGATGGCATTAAATGCTTGCAATTGTAAAGTATTTAAAGTTACCAGTTTTTCTTGTGTTTTTTTGTTGTTGAAGCTCAGTGACATAGCCATCAAAGTTTATGTCATCTGTAAACCCTGGATCAGGCAAATTAAAACTTGCACAATTTATCCAAGAGCAAGAAATATTTCTTGAATTTCCATTAATGCTTTTAATAGTGCAATGGGCTCATGGTAACATTTAAGGAAGTCTTCAGACATATTTAATTTTAATGTTTCCCACAAAGCAAATGCATTAGGTACATTGCCAAAGATGCAAATTAATGCAAATTGTTCTCTCATTTGCTTTGGCATTTGACATAGTGCTGCTTCTTCCAGACACCTCTCCCATTCTGTATCATCTGCTATGAAGTTTTGATGTCTTGCAGCCAATAGGAAAGTATCATAAACAATGTCATTCAGTGTACGTAAATGTTCATAACTTTGTGCACCGGGAACATGTAAAAGAAGTATTCTTAAACTGAAACGTTCAATGACTCTTGGACTGATGGTATAAATTTGTGGTATAATTTTATGAGTATCTCTTTTCCGTTGTCGCCATTGACCATTTACAAATACATAGTGATATGGAATCTCAATGTCTAAAAATTGTCTGGCATGAGTGTCCTGGCAGTTTAATTAAAACCATGCAGTAAGTTTTGTTTCTCAATGTTCACTTTGTGCTAACGCAGTTCTTTTATTGCCTGCAGTAAAGCAAACAAACTGACTTTGTGGCAAATGTACATCTGATCGATACACAGCATGAGACCGATAATGCTTCTCAAATTTCAGAAGACTCCACATTGCTTCAGGAGCACTGACATAGCGAGCATCTAAATAATTAGAAAGTTTGTGATGTAAAATTGGATTTTCCTTTTTGTTTTGTGCACCTTGCACAACAACAGTTGCTGCATCATATCCTTTGTATATATATGTATACACATATTTGATGGATTTAATAGAAGTGCAAGCTTCCACATTTATGTGTGCATTGTACTTCATCAGCAAATGTGAATTGTATGGAACAACATATCTGTTATCAACCTTTTGGCCACATATAGTAGCTGTTTGTCCTTCTCTTCTTTTATACAAAAGGTATCCATCACAATTAGCATAAGTTTGCATTTGAAATTGTTTTTCCATACATGGTGAATTTGGATTGATATCTCCACATGTCCCATGAATCATTCTGTGTGTTACAATCTCATAAAGTTTGGAATATTTTTCTGAATGTGACAATCCAGCAGTAATTACTGAATACACTCTGTGGCAGGCCTCTTTTTTAAATTCAATGGTATAAACAAAAGCCACACATTTTCCAAATAATACATGATTTAAAGCACAGCTAATGTACTACGTTTTATTTTGAATAATTTTGCCACTAAATCTGGTCGATCAGAAGTATTTTGTCCAAGATTCAAATTTTCCTTCATTTCTGGCCCTTGTGGATTATATGTGAATGTAATGAATACATCTGGTTCTCTAAATTTTGTGACAATTTTCTGGAAGCGTCATCCTTTGTTAAACGGCTTCCATTATATCTAAGACATATAACTGTGCAAATTTCCTTTGCTCTCCTTCTAGTGAGTGTAAATATGAAGTGCGTGGTAAATTTGTCCTTGAACTCTAAAACAGTAAGGACCATGTCCTGGCACATTTTCTGCTAATGTAGCACCCATTGAAGCAAATTAAATTGCACTGTTATAATGTTTTACTTTAAATTGGTATAATTTCGAAATGTTGGATAACTCATGATACTTTGTAAGTAACCTGGAAATGTGTGTCATTGTGGAAGTCTTACCTTTCCTTTCCAACAGCAACTAATGAAGTCTCCGTCAGTTGGTCTTTCCTTGAGAAAATGATAGGCCCCACAAAACTAACAAACAACATTGATTTATCCACAATAATGAGTGTCTATTGTTAGTGCTCTAATGAAAGCAATATCCTGAGCTTCCTCAACATATACTGTATATCACTACAACTTTCTATATCTACATTGGTGTCATGTGTATGAACATTGGTGTCAAGAGGCAATGTTGGATCATTAGGCAATGTTTCACAGACATGTTTTTGTTTACTTTTTCTTCTCTTTGAAGCTCCAGCACACCTACTTACTCATTTTTCTTTTATTTAAAAGTCTCTGTCGGTCTTCTTCTCTTATGCGTTGGGAAGTCTCGGGGACTGTGCATCTCTCCACCTTTGCTTCCTTTCCCTTGACGCTCTTCTTTTGCGTTCAATCCTGTTTTCTCCATTGTCCGCCAATGTAATCTGTAATTGTAAATACAGGTGTAAGATGTAATGGTTTTTTGTATTATACCTATTGTTTGTAGCTGCACTCAATGCAAAACCTAAATTACATTCATTAAAAAATGCAATGATTTTAAAAGCATTTTGAATTTTTCCATGAAATAAATGAATCCATTGAGTTTTTTTTATTGGCATACATTAAAAAGGAAAGCGCTGCACAAATATATACAGTATATTGATAAATAAGATTTTTTTAAAATAATTGATTATTAAGTCATTAATAAATGAATATACATTAATGAATTAATCAATAGCTGACATCAATGGTAAACCTAAAGAGGTAATTATGTTTTCCCAAAGAAGGGCAAGCAGAAAGAGCTATGAGCAAAGTATAGATTTGGCTTAAAATAATGTGCAATATTGTAATTTTATGAATATTGAAATCAATTGACTTATGAGGTGTAATTTGCGTTCTTTAAAAGTTAGTTAGGTAAGCATATATGTATGCATAATTTTTGGGGGGTTATTATGAATGAATAATTCAATACTAAGGGCATCATTCATTTGCAATTTGAGCAATGCAATAGGGCACTATATAAGCATATAGCATATTTTTTTTATACGTTTTTAGTTGGTGAAAACCTTGGTTTTGGATCGGCGTGTGCAATCTAAGTGTCACAAGATCTGTGATTACATATACACACCTTCTTTGAAAGGCCCCAGAGGCTGCAACACCTATGCAAGAGGCACCACTAACCAAGCACTGCCATGAAGACCAAGGAACTCTCCAAACAAGTAAGGGACAATGTTGTTGACAAGGACAAGTCAGGGTTAGGTTATAAAAAACTATTCAAATCTTTGTTGATCCCTAGGAGCACCATCAAATATATTATAACAAAATGGAAAGAACATGGCACAACAGCAAACCTGCCAAGAGACGGCAGCCCACCAAAACACACGGAATGGGAAAGGAGGCATTAATCATAGAGGCAGCACAGAGACCTAAGGTAACCCTGGAGGAGCTGCAGAGTTCCACAGCAGAGACTGGTGTATCTGTACATAGGATGACAATAAGACGGATGCTCTAGAGTTGGGCTTTATGGCAGAGTGTCCAGAAGAAAGCCATTACTTTCAGCAATAAACAAAATGACACGTTTTTATTTAGCAAAAAGGCATGTGGGAGACTCCCAAAATGTATGGAGGAATGTGCTCTGGTCTGAGGAGACTAAAATGGAACTTTTCGACCATCAAAGAAAATGCTATGTCTGGCGCAAACCCAACACATCACATCACCCAAAGAACACCACATGTGGGGATGTTTTCAGCAGCCGGGACTGGGAAGCTGGTCAGAGTTGAGGAAAAGATGGATGCAGCTAAATACAGTGATATTCTTGAGCAAAACCTGTTCCACTCTGTGCGTGATATGAAGCTAGGACAGAGGTTCACCTTCCAGCAGGACAATGATCCCAAACACACTGCTAAAGCAATTCTTGAGTGGTTATTGGGAAACATGTAAATGTGTTGGAATGTCAAAGCCCAGACCTCAATCCAATAGAAAATCTGTGGTCAGAATTAAAGATTGCTGTTCACAAGCGAAAACAATCTAACTTGAAGGAGCTGGATGAGTTTTGCAAGGAGGAATGCGCAGTTTTGCAAGGAGGAATGGGCAAAAAATTCCAGGTAAGATGTGGCAAGCTCATAGAGACTTATCCAAAGCCCACAGACTTGAAGCTGTAATTGCCACAAACGGTGGCTCTACAGTATTGACTTTAGGGGGGTGAATAGTTATGCACATTGACTTTTTCTGTTATTTTGTCCTATTTGTTGTTTGCTTCACAATAAAAAAAAAACATCTTAAACGTTGTGGGCATGTTCTGTAAATTAAATGATGCAAATCCTTAAATAATCCATGTTAATTCCAGGTCGTGAGCAGTAATCCAGATATATAAGTGCAGTATGAAATTTATATATTTATTGTAGTGCAGTGTAAAATATAGAATATTTTTATTTTGATCATTATTACTAATTAATAAATAAATGTACATTAATAATTAATTTATCAAAGAATAAATAGATTATAAAGAGATAAGCATGTATGTATTCAGAAAGTAAAAGCAGTCTAATTTTTTTTGATAATGATTACTAATTACTAATTAATAAATTAATGTACATTAATAATTAATTAATTAATAAATATATTTTAAAGAGCTAAGCATTTATGTAAAGTAAGGTCAGTGTAAAATATAAGATTGTGCATTTTTTTTAAATAATATATCCTGAAGAGCTAACAATCTTTGTATTTTCCGGCAGCAGAAAATGTCCACTCAAACTGTCAAGTGTCAGCAATGTGGTAAGTGTGCCCTATATATAGGCTGTGTGCGTGAGACAAAACTGTTGGTTTAGGCGGGAAAGCCGACATTAAAGAATCATAATGTGTAGATTTGCAAGTTAGTGTTGTAAAATGGCATCGATAGTCTATGTATTAAGCGCCTCGCAAGCATTTTCCGTCCTTCCTAAAAGTATATTTTTGAACCTCATACGTCCCTGTCAAAGTCATACATCCCTGGCTGTGTTTTGTGTGCTTCGAGGTCGTGTAGCCTCGTTTTCATTTTTTTCAGGCGCCATTTTTTTTCTCGCTTAGTTGATTTGAGTGCCGAAACTCAACAAATTCGGCTTAAATTTGCGTGCAACCTTACTCTCAGACGTCCTTACGGGCCCTCTGTGCTGTGTGTGAGTGTTTTTTATTTTTATTGTGGTTTTGTTTGTGTTTTTCCTGATTTTAGGTTTGCGCATTTGGGCGGTTAACGGCCCTTTTTTTTGCGAGCTCAGATTTTGTTGGCTAATGGATTGCGAGGTAGATTTTTTTTCTAAGTTCTGTGTTCCTAAACTGCTTGCAGCCTAATACACTCCCGCATTTCTTAACTGCTTGGAGCCTAAGTCCTGTGTGCTTTAATGCCTCAACTGCTCGCCTGTTAGGCTTTTGTTCCTCTGAGGACCTTCGGCACTCATTGCGAGCCTCTCCCCTCATGTACTTCACGTTTCCTCCTTTGCAGCGATCACCTTCGGAGCTCATCGCGAAGACAGATATATAATTACAGTGTAAAATATACAATTACAGTGAATGAATAAATTAATATAAATTAATATATTAATATACTTTACCTATTTATATTTATTATGCAGCGATCAATATCCTGAAGAGCTAACAATCTCTTTGGATTTTCCTGCATCAGAAAATATACAGTTGGAATGTTTATCACCTTAGAAGAAAGTTTCAGCAATGTGCCAAGTGTGCAGTGTAAATAGGCTGGATGCGCGAGGCCAAACCGTTTGTGTAGGCGGATAAAGCTCCATTTTAGAATCATATTGTTATTATTTGCAAGTTAGTGTTGTAAAATGGCGGCTTTTTTCTATGTGCTATATGGCTCGCGAGTATTTACCGCCCGTTGTAATGGTATATTGTGTATCTCATATGTTCCTGGCTAACTCGTACGTGCCTGACTGTGATTTGTGCGCCTCAGTCTCCTTTATCCTCGTTTTCATTTTTTTGGGGCAACATTTTTTCTCACTCAGCCTATTTGAGTGCCGAAACACAATACATTTAGCTTAAATTTGCGTGCAACCTTACTCCCAGTCCTGCCTGTCCCCCTGTGCTGTGTGTGATTTTTTTTTTCTGTTTCTTTTTTTGTGTTTTTTTATTTGCGTGGTTCGGCCGTTAATTTTGTATTTTAATGAGATTAATGGGATTTTATTTGCGATTGGATTCTGACCTCACATTTTTTTTCTAAGTACCGCTTTCCTTAACTGCTTGGAGCCTAAGGCAATGGTGTGTTTCCTAACTGTTGGAGGCTAAGACCTGCGTGCTTCAATGCCTCAAGTGGTCGCCTCTCTTTGTGAGGCTCGCAGGAGCGCCTTGGGTGCTCATTTCTGCCTACGTCCTGCGTTTTTCAATGCCTCAATGGCTCACCTCACTTTGCGGGCCTCGCAAGAGCGCCTTCAGTGCTCATTTCTGCCTAAGTCTCACGTGTTTGAATGCCTCGCTTTGTGAGGCTCGCAGGCAATGATCGCCTTTGGCGCTCATCGCCTAAGTCCTCCAAGCTCGGTAGGCTTCTATGCATTAACGGCTCGCCTCACTTCACAAGGCTCGGTTGCGTCCCTAGGGGCCGCAAACGTCTCGCTTCGTGAGGTTCACAAGCGTGATGGCAAATCACAGTTTGACAATTATAATATGTGATTGAAAACTTTAATACTTAAAAGAAATATGTATGACGGGTGTACTCTAATATATATCACAAATTCTAATTCTATTTAATAATATCCAGGAAAATTTCCCACATTAGCCTTTATCTATCAAGTGACACTGCAATGTTTAGAAGCACTATCCTAGTATAACATTGCAATGTTCACATTTACCAGTTATAATGATTTTTCCAGGCAATTCAGTCTACTATACTTTATACTTTAAAATGTAATACTTTAGAATGCTACAGTTACTGCCAACTATACATATCATTGTGGAAGATCAGACTTTTCACATAACCAGTATATTTAAAAATGGTTATTTCTGTGTGCCACAAATGTATAAAGTTTGTAGCCAGTTACCAGTATTGCTTATACTCGTATACACATTGTATACACATTGTATCGGATAAGTAAAAACTATCCTCCAGTCATGGGCGTAAGAACTGGGGGGACGAGGGGGGCAAATACCCCCCAGATTTTTCAATGTGTAGGTTTATGTGTTGAGAGGCAGTTGTGTGGTATATTTATACAATATGCGGTATCCCTCCCAGATTTTCTCTGGCTCCTACACCCATGTCTAATAAACAATGTTTAAACTAATTTCCAAACTGAACCACACAGCTATTCCTCTTACAGTTAGATACTTAATTGGGAATCCTTGCCCTACAAAAACTGGTATAGTAGTTTCTTTAGGACCAGCTATTTATCCTCTAAATATATGTGAACAAAAATAATCTACATATATCTGCTCCTACAATGGGGTTAAATAAAGTTCCATAGCCATTAAACTTGTAATCACAGTAACTCCACTCAGCCACTGTACAACCTTGCACTACAAAGACTGGTATAGGGACAGCTATGCCGCTCTGCTGCTATGCAACACTAGATTTTGACGTCATCAAAATAGGCCTGATGTGCGCATTTCACATCATCTTCAACTGAGGCCGAGGGGGTAGCTGTTAGGTCCTTCAGCTCCTCTTCTAGCTGCTTCAGCATATTTTGACGTCCCTCCTGCTGTCATGATTTGGATATATGCTCTAGTAGTTGCACCCCTTGAATTTGAAGCTTCAGCACACTGACTTCTGCTTCAGATCCTGGATATGTATTTCTTTGTCTACAATATTGTTCTTGCACTCAATAAATCTGTCCTCTCTATTAAATTCCCACAGTGGTACAGCCTGTAAGTCTGTGAGCTTTAAATTTGCAGGAGTTACAGAGCAATTTAATTATAAAAGGCGAAAAAAAACAATATGGCCGGAATCATAATCCATAAACCATGCTTCGGCACGTAGCATTTCCGGGCGTGAACATGATAAATTACTCAAACCCGTAGTAAATATATCCAAAGACACACAAAAAAAAACTAAGAAGAAAATAAGGGGGGGAAAAAAGAGTGAAAAAGAGGGGGGAAAAAAGAACATTTTCCAAACGGAAATCACCTCTTGGGAATTAGACTCAAGGTTTGTCCATGGAGGGAACAACATGATCTTATACTTTCTGTTATGTATTTATATGGTCCACAAATACCATCTTAATTTATTTTTAAATTGTTTATCTCTATTGTAACTAATGAAATCCTGTCTATTTGTGCATCTCTATCAACTCCTTCTTTTATCTCTTCCCAGGTTGGTAAACTTTCTTTCTTCTAATTAAGAATGATCAATCGTTTTGCTACTATCAGGATATTAACGATCATGTGAATCTAAGTCTTTGAGATATTTTCCTAAAAAAAGTGAAATAGAATAATTTCTTGTGACAATTCTAACTTAAATTTTATGACTTTAGAAATTTGGGTAACATGACCACCACATTTCCTTCAGACATCTCCAACAATTACCTGAATTATTTTGTGGGTTAATCAATGCCATTTTCATTGGAGTAATGTACTATATTTGTATTATTTTAAACTGGATTTCTCTAAGCAAACTACTCTTAATATATATTTGGTGATATTAAACGCTCTTTGCAAGATCTTCTCATCCCATTCCTTTTGAAAGTCTTGTTCCCATTTTATCATTCTTACAGATTTTATATTTTCAGTTAATAGTTTTATATTTTTAAGACAGTTAGTTATAGTTTGCTTCCTTAATACCTCGAAACCTGTTAAGTTTTCTATTTCCCACTAATTTATCATTTATAACTAGAGTTTAGAATAGTAGTATATAACATGTTAAAAATTAACCTGTTTTCTTTTTGTATCTTCTTTTCCTTACAGACACATTTACATGTTTTGAAATTATCTCCTTTATATAGGTCTTTTATGGTTTTTATATCCCAATTCGCCCACTCAACTTTCAGTAAAGGTAATAATTCCTTAGATATCTTATTTATTGCAGTAGCAGGTGATGGAAATTCGATTAAGTTTAAACTTTTATTCAGTCCATGCCAGCTGTTTTTTAATATTCTGGGAAACATTGGTAATTTAATATCCTCCCCCATCTGCTTTATCCCAAAATACAGTTGCTACAGTAGATCTACCAATGGTGACTAGATATGTCGCGAATAGTTCGCCGGCGGACAGTTCCCGGCGAACATAGCATGTTCGCGTTCGCGGCGAACTGTGAACATATGCGATGTTCGGTCCGCCCCCTATACTTTATCATTGAGCAAACTTTGACCCTGCACCTCACAGTCAGCAGACACATTCCAGCCAATCAGCATCATACCCTGCCTTCCAGACCCTTCTACTTCATGGACATCAGCCATTTTGGAATCATAACTAACTTGCAGTCTTACTGAGAGGAGGGAGAGTGTAGGTGATGCTGATTGAATAGGGAAATCAATAGCTAGGCAAGTTTATTCAGTGTCCAGTGCAGTGCTGAAGGACTCATCAGATCTCTGCTGTAAACACAGCACCCCAAAAAGCCCTTTTTAGGGCGCTATAAACACAGCACCCCAAAAAGTCCTTTTTAGGGCTATAACATCATTTTTTTTGTTTGTTTTTTTCTGTCTAATCTAACTTCAGTGTATGTGTCAGGCTCACAACTTATACTGTGTGTGCACAGTGCAACCAATACAATCTTGTTTACTAGTTGTCTACTTTTAAAAAAACAAAACTTTTATTTTGTTAAATCTTAGTTCATTTGCCTGACCGCCAATCTAAGTTCATTTGCCTGATCGCTAGCCAGTGTGTGTCAGGCTTACAAGTATCGTGCCAAGTTCAACCAATCCAATCTAGTGGTGTACCTGCAGTCTACATTTAAAAAAACAATAATTTTATTTTCTTAAATCTAACTTAGATTTAAGAAAATAAAATTATTGTTTTTTTAAAGTTGAAATTTTTTTGTGTTTTGTTGCTTTAAAATTTCTTTAGTTATTATTTATTTTAAACAAAGTTTATTTTTGATGTTTGCATATGTTTGCAGTTCGTTTCACATGTTAGTGCACACAACACCTAAAATTTGCATTAAGTATGACATCATGATGAAATATTTAGCCTTAATTTCAAAATCATGTGAACAATATGATCCATTACAGTGACACAGGTTTGGTTTAAAAGTGGTGGTATGTCCAAAGTGAGTTCAAGAACTATTTTATATATTATTTGTATCACAAAATTCCAAATCATGTGTAAATAAAATTAATACTGATTTTTGGATTTTTTTTACATTCTAACACTGGATCACCATTCCACTTGAATGGTTGTTAACCAAATCACATGTATTGTTAATAATTAATTAATGCAATAACAATAGTTGGAATTTTAAATAATTATTATTGGTATACAAGTTGTCACATGCACAACAGTATAGGCATGGAACTTCACAGGACAGATGTACCTAAGATTCTCGTTGATAGAGGTGAGTTTCATAGTTCTCTTTCTGCATCTCCACAGCCTCATTTTGTCATTGATGGCCTTTCTGAGCAGTTATTACACATTGATGCAATACCCCTTTCCATGATTTGTCCCATATCCAGATATTTTATTAACACCCTATTCCTTATATGCTTTCTATGACAATCAAGTGCTTGGCCTGTGGTGTTTATCTCCATTATGGATGACCGCTCACATTTAGCCACAATCAGTTAAATCTTTAAAGCCTGAGATTATTTACACCTCAGGGTATTACACCCAATGGTATTATGTAGCCGACATACCTTCCCATGAATGTGACGTACATAATTGTTCTCAGTACTGTGATGTGGTCATGATCAATATTGCTGATAAGTATTGTTTGGGGTTTGGCTAGCCCTTTAATAGTCAATGCATTGGAGCACCTGTTGTAGGTCATGTTGGTTTCCTGATTTGTATTTACCACTTGTGTACTGTGGTCTCCTTGAGATTGATATGTGTTATGTGAAGGTATATTTTGCCAAAAGTTGATGTTAAAACATGTATAATGACTAAAACATATATAGTAAATAATATATTTTTAAATTGTAATTTTTTGCCTATGGGGCTGTAAGGTATTAATTTCTTATGCACTTCCATGTTGTTTTAGGTTTTGTAGTACTTTACTGTTTTTATAACTGCTTTAGCAGGACATAGCAAGGTTTTTAAAGGCATTTGCAGCAGCTCTTCAGTGAATATAAATATTTTTCTACAAATTGTAATATTATGAATTGTGAGTGCTTGGTAAAGTTACAATTGAATAGCAATTCTGTAAATATCTTTAAAAAAGCATCTCATAATATTGCAAGCATTTTAAGTATCTCACAGGCAGACATTAAAAAAGGGTCAATTGAATAGCTAAGTAAAGTTACTTAGCAGTTTTCAGTGATGTAACTTTATGAAATAGGGAATTAAATAAGGCCCATAACTTTTAAAAAACAAATCCAACTTTGGCTTTGCATAAATGTTGTGTAATACAGCAGGCATAAGCTTAAAGGAAGCCATGTTTAAAATGGTCTATGGTCGAGGCATTTGTGGGCACATTTGCATGTCCCCGCTTAGCTTCCCAGAATGCAGTGTAATAACTGTTTTTCTTGGAATTCTGAGCTGGAAACAGGTTTTTTAACTTGTTTTAGGCATTCAAATGTGAACACAGATGTACTATTTATTTACTAAAAAATTAATAAAACACAAGATAGATTGCAAATTAATGAATGTATACCATTATAATAGGTTTCCCTGGTGGTTTAATTATTTTTTATGTATTCTAGGGGCCTCATTCAATTGTCATTTGGGCAAGTGAATAGGGCTCTAAATAAGCACTTAGAATATTTTTTTAAAGAAGTTTTTAGTTGGTGAAAACCTTGCTTTTGGATAGATATTTACTAACTAAAAACTTCTTTAAAAAATATATGTTATGTGCTTATTTAGAGCCCTATTCAATTGACCAAATTGCAATTGAATGAGGGCCTAGGTAAATAATATAATATTGGTACTAAAGGGAATTCAGTCATTAAATATTTATACATATAATTAATATCTCATTAGTTTTTTCTCCTACCCACAAATGCTTTAATGGAGGTGAAATTTGCCTAAAATAAAATAAAAATTCAGGTTATTTAGTAAGAAAACATTTCCCAATGGCATTCCTCAGTGAAGAGTATTATGGAAAAATCGAGATGACCCCGCCCAGGAAAGAGTTTGGGGAGGGTTAGTTCGAGAGAAGGAGCATACGCCCAACCTCTATGTTATCAGCTAGTTAAGCAGCCTGGCAGTGTGTATTACTTAGCCAACCGAGAGCAGAGTGTAACAGAGCGCCCCCTTCTGGTGGGGTTTGCTTCCTGTTTTCTTTGATATTTTACTTATTTAGGGAGGAAGACACAGCAGGCTTGCCAGAGGTTTAGTTTGACTGCTGTTTATTTGTCAGCGCCAACAGAAAGAAAACAGTGCTTATCTTCAGCAATAAAAAAAAAATCTACATAAACGGGCTTACTATAACCAGGAACGCCCTGACTATCCCTGAGGCCGCTTCTCGGCCTGCAGGTATAATATTAATACAGTCCACAGTGTAAGCTCTCTCTCTTTTAAGTCTGTGGGTATTTTTTTTTACAGGAACCTGTTTTTGTATGTGCTGGATCAGAACACAATAGTCTAAGTTGGTGAAGTGAAATGAGAAAAATATATACATAACTATTTTTTAGAAATAGAAAACAGAAAATTGGCATGTGTGTATGTATTCACCGCCTTTGTTTGTACTTGTGATTTATTTATGGCCATGGCAAATGCCATGATAACTGGAAATTGTCTAATTTGAAGGACAAAAGGTAAACCACTCTCACTTGGAGTCACATCAATTCTTGGTATAAAAACTTGTTCACCTTTATGGGTACCAGTCATAATTTCTGCATGTATGAAATGATGTTTTAAATCGTGCACAATTAATCTGGTCCCATTACAAAGGATTCATATTTCTCAATAGCATGACAATTGCTCCTTTTTTCAATTGCAAAACATGTGTTAAATTCTATACTAAAGTTAGATTCACTGTTTTTTTTGTTGTTTTTTTTAATCGGCAGCCAGAACTTATTCTGCACAGTAATAATTATTTTGGGGTGCGTTGATGAATTTTTAAATTTCATTATTTAGATTCAAGGCATCTATAATTTTGGATGTTAATATCACTTTGTTTGCAATGTCTGACTAATCGTCGTTATTGCGAGTGTTTAGAAAGATTGCCGATATGAGTGATTCCTTCCAAAGCAATTTCAATGGTACCATTGGGTAAATGATTTATTTGTGGATGTTTTCCTTCTCCAATTTGAATGAGCAAATTATTGATTTAGTTTTGGCCTTCAGATCTCATAGCTAGGTGTGTAAACATTTTCCACAGTTTACTTGTCTTGATACATGTTTCAATTATGTCAGTCCTATTTCCATGTGGCACAACATGTAATATTTGCCTAAAATCTCCTCCTAACAACATCACCTTTCTACCAAATGGCAGATTGTTATCCATCACTTCTTTTAATAATCTATCAATATATTGCAAGGCATGACATCATTGTTGCCTCATCTATGATAATTAATTTACTTTTTAAATTGTTTTTGCTTGTAAAGAATTCAGTGGAATATCTGACACTGATGTTTCTAAAATGGTTTCTTAAATACACTATGCACAATTCTGCCACCTTCTAACAAAAGAGCGTTAATTCCAGTTGTTGTAAATGGCATTGCTTTTTGACCTTTTGCTCGAATGTAACTCATCAAACAATTGTACAGATAAGTTTTTCCTGATCCACCAGGGCTATCTAGATAGAAATAACGGTATTTGACCATTTCATCATCTGTAGCATTGGTGATGGCATTAAATGCTTGCAATTGTAAAGTATTTAAAGTTACCAGTTTTTCTTGTGTTTTTTTGTTGTTGAAGCTCAGTGACATAGCCATCAAAGTTTATGTCATCTGTAAACCCTGGATCAGGCAAATTAAAACTTGCACAATTTATCCAAGAGCAAGAAATATTTATTGAATTTCCATTAATGCTTTTAATAGTGCAATGGGCTCATGGTAACATTTAAGGAAGTCTTCAGACATATTTAATTTTAATGTTTCCCACAAAGCAAATGCATTAGGTACATTGCCAAAGATGCAAATTAATGCAAATTGTTCTCTCATTTGCTTTGGCATTTGACATAGTGCTGCTTCTTCCAGACACCTCTCCCATTCTGTATCATCTGCTATGAAGCTTTGATGTCTTGCAGCCAATAGGAAAGTATCATAAACAATGTCATTCAGTGTACGTAAATGTTCATAACTTTGTGCACCGGGAACATGTAAAAGAAGTATTCTTAAACTGAAACGTTCAATGACTCTTGGACTGATGGTATAAATTTGTGGTATAATTTTATGAGTATCTCTTTTCCGTTGTCGCCATTGACCATTTACAAATACATAGTGATATGGAATCTCAATGTCTAAAAATTGTCTGGCATGAGTGTCCTGGCAGTTTAATTAAAACCATGCAGTAAGTTTTGTTTCTCAATGTTCACTTTGTGCTAACGCAGTTCTTTTATTGCCTGCAGTAAAGCAAACAAACTGACTTTGTGGCAAATGTACATCTGATCGATACACAGCATGAGACCGATAATGCTTCTCAAATTTCAGAAGACTCCACATTGCTTCAGGAGCACTGACATAGCGAGCATCTAAATAATTAGAAAGTTTGTCATGTAAAATTGGATTTTCCTCTTTGTTTTGTGCACCTTGCACAACAACAGTTGCTGCATCATATCCTTTGTATATATATGTATACACATATTTGATGGATTTAATAGAAGTGCAAGCTTCCACATTTATGTGTGCATTGTACTTCATCAGCAAATGTGAATTGTATGGAACAACATATCTGTTATCAACCTTTTGGCCACATATAGTAGCTGTTTGTCCTTCTCTTCTTTTATACAAAAGGTATCCATCACAATTAGCATAAGTTTGCATTTGAAATTGTTTTTCCATACATGGTGAATTTGGATTGATATCTCCACATGTCCCATGAATCATTCTGTGTGTTACAATCTCATAAAGTTTGGAATATTTTTCTGAACGTGACAATCCAGCAGTAATTACTGAATACACTCTGTGGCAGGCCTCTTTTTTAAATTCAATGGTATAAACAAAAGCCACACATTTTCCAAATAATACATGATTTAAAGCACAGCTAATGTACTACGTTTTATTTTGAATAATTTTGCCACTAAATCTGGTCGATCAGAAGTATTTTGTCCAAGATTCAAATTTTCCTTCATTTCTGGCCCTTGTGGATTATATGTGAATGTAATGAATACATCTGGTTCTCTAAATTTTGTGACAATTTTCTGGAAGCGTCATCCTTTGTTCAACGGCTTCCATTATATCTAAGACATATAACTGTGCAAATTTCCTTTGCTCTCCTTCTAGTGAGTGTAAATATGAAGTGCGTGGTAAATTTGTCCTTGAACTCTAAAACAGTAAGGACCATGTCCTGGCACATTTTCTGCTAATGTAGCACCCATTGAAGCAAATTAAATTGCACTGTTATAATGTTTTACTTTAAATTGGTATAATTTCGAAATGTTGGATAACTCATGATACTTTGTAAGTAACCTGGAAATGTGTGTCATTGTGGAAGTCTTACCTTTCCTTTCCAACAGCAACTAATGAAGTCTCCGTCAGTTGGTCTTTCCTTGAGAAAATGATAGGCCCCACAAAACTAACAAACAACATTGATTTATCCACAATAATGAGTGTCTATTGTTAGTGCTCTAATGAAAGCAATATCCTGAGCTTCCTCAACATATACTGTATATCACTACAACTTTCTATATCTACATTGGTGTCATGTGTATGAACATTGGTGTCAAGAGGCAATGTTGGATCATTAGGCAATGTTTCACAGACATGTTTTTGTTTACTTTTTCTTCTCTTTGAAGCTCCAGCACACCTACTTACTCATTTTTCTTTTATTTAAAAGTCTCTGTCGGTCTTCTTCTCTTAAGCGTTGGGAAGTCTCGGGGACTGTGCATCTCTCCACCTTTGCTTCCTTTCCCTTGACGCTCTTCTTTTGCGTTCAATCCTGTTTTCTCCATTGTCCGCCAATGTAATCTGTAATTGTAAATACAGGTGTAAGATGTAATGGTTTTTTGTATTGTACCTATTGTTTGTAGCTGCACTCAATGCAAAACCTAAATTACATTCATTAAGAAATGCAATGATTTTAAAAGCATTTTGAATTTTTCCATGAAATAAATGAATCCATTGAGTTTTTTTTATTGGCATACATTAAAAAGGAAAGCGCTGCACAAATATATACAGTATATTGATAAATAAGATTTTTTTAAAATAATTGATTATTAAGTCATTAATAAATGAATATACATTAATGAATTAATCAATAGCTGACATCAATGGTAAACCTAAAGAGGTAATTATGTTTTCCCAAAGAAGGGCAAGCAGAAAGAGCTATGAGCAAAGTATAGATTTGGCTTAAAATAATGTGCAATATTGTAATTTTATGAATATTGAAATCAATTGACTTATGAGGTGTAATTTGCGTTCTTTAAAAGTTAGTTAGGTAAGCATATATGTATGCATAATTTTTGGGGGGTTATTATGAATGAATAATTCAATACTAAGGGCATCATTCATTTGCAATTTGAGCAATGCAATAGGGCACTATATAAGCATATCGCATATTTTTTTTATACGTTTTTAGTTGGTGAAAACCTTGGTTTTGGATCGGCGTGTGCAATCTAAGTGTCACAAGATCTGTGATTACATATACACACCTTCTTTGAAAGGCCCCAGAGGCTGCAACACCTATGCAAGAGGCACCACTAACCAAGCACTGCCATGAAGACCAAGGAACTCTCCAAACAAGTAAGGGACAATGTTGTTGACAAGGACAAGTCAGGGTTAGGTTATAAAAAACTATTCAAATCTTTGTTGATCCCTAGGAGCACCATCAAATATATTATAACAAAATGGAAAGAACATGGCACAACAGCAAACCTGCCAAGAGACGGCAGCCCACCAAAACACACGGAATGGGAAAGGAGGCATTAATCATAGAGGCAGCACAGAGACCTAAGGTAACCCTGGAGGAGCTGCAGAGTTCCACAGCAGAGACTGGTGAATCTGTACATAGGATGACAATAAGACGGATGCTCTAGAGTTGGGCTTTATGGCAGAGTGTCCAGAAGAAAGCCATTACTTTCAGCAATAAACAAAATGACACGTTTTTATTTAGCAAAAAGGCATGTGGGAGACTCCCAAAATGTATGGAGGAATGTGCTCTGGTCTGAGGAGACTAAAATGGAACTTTTCGACCATCAAAGAAAATGCTATGTCTGGCGCAAACCCAACACATCACATCACCCAAAGAACACCACATGTGGGGATGTTTTCAGCAGCCGGGACTGGGAAGCTGGTCAGAGTTGAGGAAAAGATGGATGCAGCTAAATACAGTGATATTCTTGAGCAAAACCTGTTCCACTCTGTGCGTGATATGAAGCTAGGACAGAGGTTCACCTTCCAGCAGGACAATGATCCCAAACACACTGCTAAAGCAATTCTTGAGTGGTTATTGGGAAACATGTAAATGTGTTGGAATGTCAAAGCCCAGACCTCAATCCAATAGAAAATCTGTGGTCAGAATTAAAGATTGCTGTTCACAAGCGAAAACAATCTAACTTGAAGGAGCTGGATGAGTTTTGCAAGGAGGAATGCGCAGTTTTGCAAGGAGGAATGGGCAAAAAATTCCAGGTAAGATGTGGCAAGCTCATAGAGACTTATCCAAAGCCCACAGACTTGAAGCTGTAATTGCCACAAACGGTGGCTCTACAGTATTGACTTTAGGGGGGTGAAAAGTTATGCACATTGACTTTTTCTGTTATTTTGTCCTATTTGTTGTTTGCTTCACAATAAAAAAAAAACATCTTAAACGTTGTGGGCATGTTCTGTAAATTAAATGATGCAAATCCTTAAATAATCCATGTTAATTCCAGGTCGTGAGCAGTAATCCAGATATATAAGTGCAGTATGAAATTTATATATTTATTGTAGTGCAGTGTAAAATATAGAATATTTTTATTTTGATCATTATTACTAATTAATAAATAAATGTACATTAATAATTAATTTATCAAAGAATAAATAGATTATAAAGAGATAAGCATGTATGTATTCAGAAAGTAAAAGCAGTCTAATTTTTTTTGATAATGATTACTAATTACTAATTAATAAATTAATGTACATTAATAATTAATTAATAAATATATTTTAAAGAGCTAAGCATTTATGTAAAGTAAGGTCAGTGTAAAATATAAGATTGTGCATTTTTTTTAAATAATATATCCTGAAGAGCTAACAATCTTTGTATTTTCCGGCAGCAGAAAATGTCCACTCAAACTGTCAAGTGTCAGCAATGTGGTAAGTGTGCCCTATATATAGGCTGTGTGCGTGAGACAAAACTGTTGGTTTAGGCGGGAAAGCCGACATTAAAGAATCATAATGTGTAGATTTGCAAGTTAGTGTTGTAAAATGGCATCGATAGTCTATGTATTAAGCGCCTCGCAAGCATTTTCCGTCCTTCCTAAAAGTATATTTTTGAACCTCATACGTCCCTGTCAAAGTCATACATCCCTGGCTGTGTTTTGTGTGCTTCGAGGTCGTGTAGCCTCGTTTTCATTTTTTTCAGGCGCCATTTTTTTTCTCGCTTAGTTGATTTGAGTGCCGAAACTCAACAAATTCGGCTTAAATTTGCGTGCAACCTTACTCTCAGACGTCCTTACGGGCCCTCTGTGCTGTGTGTGAGTGTTTTTTATTTTTATTGTGGTTTTGTTTGTGTTTTTCCTGATTTTAGGTTTGCGCATTTGGGCGGTTAACGGCCCTTTTTTTTGCGAGCTCAGATTTTGTTGGCTAATGGATTGCGAGGTAGATTTTTTTTCTAAGTTCTGTGTTCCTAAACTGCTTGCAGCCTAATACACTCCCGCATTTCTTAACTGCTTGGAGCCTAAGTCCTGTGTGCTTTAATGCCTCAACTGCTCGCCTGTTAGGCTTTTGTTCCTCTGAGGACCTTCGGCACTCATTGCGAGCCTCTCCCCTCATGTACTTCACGTTTCCTCCTTTGCAGCGATCACCTTCGGAGCTCATCGCGAAGACAGATATATAATTACAGTGTAAAATATACAATTACAGTGAATGAATAAATTAATATAAATTAATATATTAATATACTTTACCTATTTATATTTATTATGCAGCGATCAATATCCTGAAGAGCTAACAATCTCTTTGGATTTTCCTGCATCAGAAAATATACAGTTGGAATGTTGATCACCTTAGAAGAAAGTTTCAGCAATGTGCCAAGTGTGCAGTGTAAATAGGCTGGATGCGCGAGGCCAAACCGTTTGTGTAGGCGGATAAAGCTCCATTTTAGAATCATATTGTTATTATTTGCAAGTTAGTGTTGTAAAATGGCGGCTTTTTTCTATGTGCTATATGGCTCGCGAGTATTTACCGCCCGTTGTAATGGTATATTGTGTATCTCATATGTTCCTGGCTAACTCGTACGTGCCTGACTGTGATTTGTGCGCCTCAGTCTCCTTTATCCTCGTTTTCATTTTTTTTGGGCAACATTTTTTCTCACTCAGCCTATTTGAGTGCCGAAACACAATACATTTAGCTTAAATTTGCGTGCAACCTTACTCCCAGTCCTGCCTGTCCCCCTGTGCTGTGTGTGATTTTTTTTTTCTGTTTCTTTTTTTGTGTTTTTTTATTTGCGTGGTTCGGCCGTTAATTTTGTATTTTAATGAGATTAATGGGATTTTATTTGCGATTGGATTCTGACCTCACATTTTTTTTCTAAGTACCGCTTTCCTTAACTGCTTGGAGCCTAAGGCAATGGTGTGTTTCCTAACTGTTGGAGGCTAAGACCTGCGTGCTCCAATGCCTCAAGTGGTCGCCTCTCTTTGTGAGGCTCGCAGGAGCGCCTTGGGTGCTCATTTCTGCCTACGTCCTGCGTTTTTCAATGCCTCAATGGCTCACCTCACTTTGCGGGCCTCGCAAGAGCGCCTTCAGTGCTCATTTCTGCCTAAGTCTCACGTGTTTGAATGCCTCGCTTTGTGAGGCTCGCAGGCAATGATCGCCTTTGGCGCTCATCGCCTAAGTCCTCCAAGCTCGGAAGGCTTCTATGCATTAACGGCTCGCCTCACTTCACAAGGCTCGGTTGCGTCCCTAGGGGCCGCAAACGTCTCGCTTCGTGAGGTTCACAAGCGTGATGGCAAATCACAGTTTGACAATTATAATATGTGATTGAAAACTTTAATACTTAAAAGAAATATGTATGACGGGTGTACTCTAATATATATCACAAATTCTAATTCTATTTAATAATATCCAGGAAAATTTCCCACATTAGCCTTTATCTATCAAGTGACACTGCAATGTTTAGAAGCACTATCCTAGTATAACATTGCAATGTTCACATTTACCAGTTATAATGATTTTTCCAGGCAATTCAGTCTACTATACTTTATACTTTAAAATGTAATACTTTAGAATGCTACAGTTACTGCCAACTATACATATCATTGTGGAAGATCAGACTTTTCACATAACCAGTATATTTAAAAATGGTTATTTCTGTGTGCCACAAATGTATAAAGTTTGTAGCCAGTTACCAGTATTGCTTATACTCGTATACACATTGTATACACATTGTATCGGATAAGTAAAAACTATCCTCCAGTCATGGGCGTAAGAACTGGGGGGACGAGGGGGGCAAATACCCCCCAGATTTTTCAATGTGTAGGTTTATGTGTTGAGAGGCAGTTGTGTGGTATATTTATACAATATGCGGTATCCCTCCCAGATTTTCTCTGGCTCCTACACCCATGTCTAATAAACAATGTTTAAACTAATTTCCAAACTGAACCACACAGCTATTCCTCTTACAGTTAGATACTTAATTGGGAATCCTTGCCCTACAAAAACTGGTATAGTAGTTTCTTTAGGACCAGCTATTTATCCTCTAAATATATGTGAACAAAAATAATCTACATATATCTGCTCCTACAATGGGGTTAAATAAAGTTCCATAGCCATTAAACTTGTAATCACAGTAACTCCACTCAGCCACTGTACAACCTTGCACTACAAAGACTGGTATAGGGACAGCTATGCCGCTCTGCTGCTATGCAACACTAGATTTTGACGTCATCAAAATAGGCCTGATGTGCGCATTTCACATCATCTTCAACTGAGGCCGAGGGGGTAGCTGTTAGGTCCTTCAGCTCCTCTTCTAGCTGCTTCAGCATATTTTGACGTCCCTCCTGCTGTCATGATTTGGATATATGCTCTAGTAGTTGCACCCCTTGAATTTGAAGCTTCAGCACACTGACTTCTGCTTCAGATCCTGGATATGTATTTCTTTGTCTACAATATTGTTCTTGCACTCAATAAATCTGTCCTCTCTATTAAATTCCCACAGTGGTACAGCCTGTAAGTCTGTGAGCTTTAAATTTGCAGGAGTTACAGAGCAATTTAATTATAAAAGGCGAAAAAAAACAATATGGCCGGAATCATAATCCATAAACCATGCTTCGGCACGTAGCATTTCCGGGCGTGAACATGATAAATTACTCAAACCCGTAGTAAATATATCCAAAGACACACAAAAAAAAACTAAGAAGAAAATAAGGGGGGGAAAAAAGAGTGAAAAAGAGGGGGGAAAAAAGAACATTTTCCAAACTGAAATCACCTCTTGGGAATTAGACTCAAGGTTTGTCCATGGAGGGAACAACATGATCTTATACTTTCTGTTATGTATTTATATGGTCCACAAATACCATCTTAATTTATTTTTAAATTGTTTATCTCTATTGTAACTAATGAAATCCTGTCTATTTGTGCATCTCTATCAACTCCTTCTTTTATCTCTTCCCAGGTTGGTAAACTTTCTTTCTTCTAATTAAGAATGATCAATCGTTTTGCTACTATCAGGATATTAACGATCATGTGAATCTAAGTCTTTGAGATATTTTCCTAAAAAAAGTGAAATAGAATAATTTCTTGTGACAATTCTAACTTAAATTTTATGACTTTAGAAATTTGGGTAACATGACCACCACATTTCCTTCAGACATCTCCAACAATTACCTGAATTATTTTGTGGGTTAATCAATGCCATTTTCATTGGAGTAATGTACTATATTTGTATTATTTTAAACTGGATTTCTCTAAGCAAACTACTCTTAATATATATTTGGTGATATTAAACGCTCTTTGCAAGATCTTCTCATCCCATTCCTTTTGAAAGTCTTGTTCCCATTTTATCATTCTTACAGATTTTATATTTTCAGTTAATAGTTTTATATTTTTAAGACAGTTAGTTATAGTTTGCTTCCTTAATACCTCGAAACCTGTTAAGTTTTCTATTTCCCACTAATTTATCATTTATAACTAGAGTTTAGAATAGTAGTATATAACATGTTAAAAATTAACCTGTTTTCTTTTTGTATCTTCTTTTCCTTACAGACACATTTACATGTTTTGAAATTATCTCCTTTATATAGGTCTTTTATGGTTTTTATATCCCAATTCGCCCACTCAACTTTCAGTAAAGGTAATAATTCCTTAGATATCTTATTTATTGCAGTAGCAGGTGATGGAAATTCGATTAAGTTTAAACTTTTATTCAGTCCATGCCAGCTGTTTTTTAATATTCTGGGAAACATTGGTAATTTAATATCCTCCCCCATCTGCTTTATCCCAAAATACAGTTGCTACAGTAGATCTACCAATGGTGACTAGATATGTCGCGAATAGTTCGCCGGCGGACAGTTCCCGGCGAACATAGCATGTTCGCGTTCGCGGCGAACTGTGAACATATGCGATGTTCGGTCCGCCCCCTATACTTTATCATTGAGCAAACTTTGACCCTGCACCTCACAGTCAGCAGACACATTCCAGCCAATCAGCATCATACCCTGCCTTCCAGACCCTTCTACTTCATGGACATCAGCCATTTTGGAATCATAACTAACTTGCAGTCTTACTGAGAGGAGGGAGAGTGTAGGTGATGCTGATTGAATAGGGAAATCAATAGCTAGGCAAGTTTATTCAGTGTCCAGTGCAGTGCTGAAGGACTCATCAGATCTCTGCTGTAAACACAGCACCCCAAAAAGCCCTTTTTAGGGCGCTATAAACACAGCACCCCAAAAAGTCCTTTTTAGGGCTATAACATCATTTTTTTTGTTTGTTTTTTTCTGTCTAATCTAACTTCAGTGTATGTGTCAGGCTCACAACTTATACTGTGTGTGCACAGTGCAACCAATACAATCTTGTTTACTAGTTGTCTACTTTTAAAAAAACAAAACTTTTATTTTGTTAAATCTTAGTTCATTTGCCTGACCGCCAATCTAAGTTCATTTGCCTGATCGCTAGCCAGTGTGTGTCAGGCTTACAAGTATCCTGCCAAGTTCAACCAATCCAATCTAGTGGTGTACCTGCAGTCTACATTTAAAAAAACAATAATTTTATTTTCTTAAATCTAACTTAGATTTAAGAAAATAAAATTATTGTTTTTTTAAAGTTGAAATTTTTTTGTGTTTTGTTGCTTTAAAATTTCTTTAGTTATTATTTATTTTAAACAAAGTTTATTTTTGATGTTTGCATATGTTTGCAGTTCGTTTCACATGTTAGTGCACACAACACCTAAAATTTGCATTAAGTATGACATCATGATGAAATATTTAGCCTTAATTTCAAAATCATGTGAACAATATGATCCATTACAGTGACACAGGTTTGGTTTAAAAGTGGTGGTATGTCCAAAGTGAGTTCAAGAACTATTTTATATATTATTTGTATCACAAAATTCCAAATCATGTGTAAATAAAATTAATACTGATTTTTGGATTTTTTTTACATTCTAACACTGGATCACCATTCCACTTGAATGGTTGTTAACCAAATCACATGTATTGTTAATAATTAATTAATGCAATAACAATAGTTGGAATTTTAAATAATTATTATTGGTATACAAGTTGTCACATGCACAACAGTATAGGCATGGAACTTCACAGGACAGATGTACCTAAGATTCTCGTTGATAGAGGTGAGTTTCATAGTTCTCTTTCTGCATCTCCACAGCCTCATTTTGTCATTGATGGCCTCCCTGAGCAGTTATTACACATTGATGCAATACCCCTTTCCATGATTTGTCCCATATCCAGATATTTTAATAACACCCTATTCCTTATATGCTTTCTATGACAATCAAGTGCTTGGCCTGTGGTGTTTATCTCCATTATGGATGACCGCTCACATTTAGCCACAATCAGTTAAATCTTTAAAGCCTGAGATTTTTTACACCTCAGGGTATTACACCCAATGGTGTTATGTAGCCGACATACCTTCCCATGAATGTGACGTACATAATTGTTCTCAGTACTGTGATGTGGTCATGATCAATATTGCTGATAAGTATTGTTTGGGGTTTGGCTAGCCCTTTAATAGTCAATGCATTGGAGCACCTGTTGTAGGTCATGTTGGTTTCCTGATTTGTATTTACCACTTGTGTACTGTGGTCTCCTTGAGATTGATATGTGTTATGTGAAGGTATATTTTGTCAAAAGTTGATGTTCAAACATGTATAATGACTAAAACATATATAGTAAATAATATATTTTTAAATTGTAATTTTTTGCCTATGGGGCTGTAAGGTATTAATTTCTTATGCACTTCCATGTTGTTTTAGGTTTTGTAGTACTTTACTGTTTTTATAACTGCTTTAGCAGGACATAGCAAGGTTTTTAAAGGCATTTGCAGCAGCTCTTCAGTGAATATAAATATTTTTCTACAAATTGTAATATTATGAATTGTGAGTGCTTGGTAAAGTTACAATTGAATAGCAATTCTGTAAATATCTTTAAAAAAGCATCTCATAATATTGCAAGCATTTTAAGTATCTCACAGGCAGACATTAAAAAAGGGTCAATTGAATAGCTAAGTAAAGTTACTTAGCAGTTTTCAGTGATGTAACTTTATGAAATAGGGAATTAAATAAGGCCCATAACTTTTAAAAAACAAATCCAACTTTGGCTTTGCATAAATGTTGTGTAATACAGCAGGCATAAGCTTAAAGGAAGCCATGTTTAAAATGGTCTATGGTCGAGGCATTTGTGGGCACATTTGCATGTCCCCGCTTAGCTTCCCAGAATGCAGTGTAATAACTGTTTTTCTTGGAATTCTGAGCTGGAAACAGGTTTTTTAACTTGTTTTAGGCATTCAAATGTGAACACAGATGTACTATTTATTTACTAAAAAATTAATAAAACACAAGATAGATTGCAAATTAATGAATGTATACCATTATAATAGGTTTCCCTGGTGGTTTAATTATTTTTTATGTATTCTAGGGGCCTCATTCAATTGTCATTTGGGCAAGTGAATAGGGCTCTAAATAAGCACTTAGCATATTTTTTTAAAGAAGTTTTTAGTTGGTGAAAACCTTGCTTTTGGATAGATATTTACTAACTAAAAACTTCTTTAAAAAATATATGTTATGTGCTTATTTAGAGCCCTATTCAATTGACCAAATTGCAATTGAATGAGGGCCTAGGTAAATAATATAATATTGGTACTAAAGGGAATTCAGTCATTAAATATTTATACATATAATTAATATCTCATTAGTTTTTTCTCCTACCCACAAATGCTTTAATGGAGGTGAAATTTGCCTAAAATAAAATAAAAATTCAGGTTATTTAGTAAGAAAACATTTCCCAATGGCATTCCTCAGTGAAGAGTATTATGGAAAAATCGAGATGACCCCGCCCAGGAAAGAGTTTGGGGAGGGTTAGTTCGAGAGAAGGAGCATACGCCCAACCTCTATGTTATCAGCTAGTTAAGCAGCCTGGCAGTGTGTATTACTTAGCCAACCGAGAGCAGAGTGTAACAGAGCGCCCCCTTCTGGTGGGGTTTGCTTCCTGTTTTCTTTGATATTTTACTTATTTAGGGAGGAAGACACAGCAGGCTTGTCAGAGGTTTAGTTTGACTGCTGTTTATTTGTCAGCGCCAACAGAAAGAAAACAGTGCTTATCTTCAGCAATAAAAAAAAAATCTACATAAACGGGCTTACTATAACCAGGAACGCCCTGACTATCCCTGAGGCCGCTTCTCGGCCTGCAGGTATAATATTAATACAGTCCACAGTGTAAGCTCTCTGCTTTAATCTTGTATCTTTTAAGGACTTGTCCTCTTCTTACTGCTACTGCCACCTTGTGGTCAGGATACACATAATCTCTTCTTACTGCTACTGCCACCTTGTGGTCAGAATACACATAATCTCTTCTTACTGCTACTGCCACCTTGTGGTCAGGATACACATAATCTCTAGTTCATCTGGAAGTCTCTTCCACGATACTCTTTACACCTTCGCGGATGAAGCATAGGGCCCACCCCTCTCTCCCTTATGCGTCACCCCAGGGACCCTTGTCACCCTCTTGTGATGAGGGACTCTTACGCTCACTTAATGCACTCTTCTTCTCGCTGGGGCCTTTGTAATCGTAATTCTGGATATGATGAGAATAAAATGCATTGATCACCAACCTTTGTTTTCCCTTATTGCATCCAGCTTCTTAGGGAAGGGGTCTTCAGATAAATCCTCACTCAGTGGTATATCTCCGATACCACAGAAGTCTTCTCTGTGAGCAAACTCTGGAATACAGCAGTCTTCCTGACTGTCTCGCCTCAGCACAAATCCCAGCTCTCAGGATCCAAACAGCAGCTGAGCTGTATAGGGTTTTCTCTTGCAAAACCCACTGCAGCTTCACACAGCTCACAGCTCACAGCTCACAGCTCACAGCTCACAGCTCTTAGGCCCAAGCCTAAGTGAGAGAGATTCTGCCCCATCTCTCTGCTTCTCTTAAAGGCAGTTCACAGCTGGGCTTTCATTAGCCTCTGATAACTGCCTGGAGTTAACTCTTTGCATTCTCAGGGGAGAAGTCTTACAGAGCTCTCTTGTTACCCATGGTGGCCCTCCATCACAAGAGGTATCATGAGTTGGAGTCCGAGGTAACGGTTAAACAGTGGAGGAGCAGAGGAGAGACAGCCATGTGAGATGTGACTTAGAGGGCACAAATTTTCAATCTCCAGGAGTGCGGGTAACAACTTGAGTGTGCCCATGAAGTGGCTAGAGCTCACAAGCAATGGAAACTGGGTCGCTGGAGCCCACAAGCAACAGGAGTGGGTTGCTGGTAGCAGTAACGCTGGAGAATTCCACATACCGCACAGAAGGACCAAAGTGTCCCCTTGCTGAGTTGCAGTGAAGGCGAATTGCTTGGAGAGATATTATTTCTCCAAAATTCCCAAGATCAGAGAAATCATGAGATCCGATGAGTCTGTCTTTCTTATTTTGAGAGCACTGTTTTGTTCTATTGATTGTATGAGTCCTGAAAAGATCTGGGAAGAAAAGCTTTGAAGGAGTCTGTCACTCCCATGTAAGAGACAAAGACATCTAGAGTAATAGAGGACAGTCCGATGTGTTGAAGACCTGCAACACACACAAATACATTACATATATTGCTGTAGATGTATTGCTGTAGCCCCAGTTTTAACTGCCTCAACCCCAGAACTAAAACAAAAGGCTCTGTCTGCTCAACATCCAGAGGTATTGCCGCACAAAACAACAAAAAAGATATTAAGTACACATACTAAGTAAAAAAGTGGAAGGTTGCAGAAGTGTATTGACCCTTTGCAAAGTTTGTGACTACCTTGTTGAGTGTAAAGAGATTAAAGGGAAAAAAATCCATATAAAGAGACCAATGGAAAAAGTCTCCTTTAAATAAGAGAAACAAATGAAGATAGAAGCTGGGTTATTTGACCAATAGCTATGGTATGAACAATTAGATGTGCAGTGCTCTCACAATTTCTTGGTGGAAGAAACTCTAAAATGTAATCCATTGGATAATGGACAGAATGGTAAAACCCAAAGAGGGATATATAGGGTTGGGTCAGATCCCAGCTGTTTGGTGGGTCATTTTCAAGTAGAAGGAGATTATTGACTACTTGGTACAACAGATTCAGAACTATGATAAAGCAAAGGCTGGATTAACTAAAGCAGAGGTCTCACCTTAAGATTTTTTTTCACTGGACATTAAATAACTCTATATGACTGAGCGCTATCCAGATAAGAGCTATATGTGTAAAAAGACTATTAGTATTATAATGAGTGGCTTATATGATATTTTCTGAGACCGGATATTAGCAAAGTGCATGTGAGCTGGAATTAGAGGCAAATTGAAAATCCTAGTAATACATAGTCTTTGTAAAAGTGTACTTAGTTTGGGGATATAAATGTAGGATTATTTAGTGTTATAAAGAGGTATGGCCATGAAGTTTATAATAAGAATGGTTGCTAGATTACACTACAGTAGTGGGTGTATAGTGTTTGAGTTGTAAGGAGAAGAAAGGATTTTAGTTTGGGCACATGGAAATGGTTCAGCAAATGTCCCAACTGATAAAGCATTGACACACGTACTAAAAGATGATACATTTTCATCACTATGTATTAGAGTTAGTTATCATTTGATGGTAAAACATATGTTTATTTATTTATTAAGAGATGAATAATTTTTGTCAAGAACACCGTGGATACTGCACAAATAAAAATATAGAAAGGGAAGGAAAGATTTTAAGCCCTTTGTAAAGGGTACAGTTAGAGTGCACAGGGGGAATAAAGTTTAAATAAACCTGGAGTAATAAGAGATATGATTTGGCATGACACAGTTAATATATTTTTTATATATAAGGGATATTTAGGCAATGAGTTTTAAATAAACCTTTGGGAATTCACTTAATGGTACTGCAGAGTTGAAAGACGATGCAGGACGTTATAATATAATTGTGGAAAAGTTGCTGGGTAGAGGAACAAAATTATAAGTGAATGTATAGAAACTGACCTTGATGGGAGGTACATAATATGGATCGAGCAAATTAATAAAGTAAAATATACGTTGACAAATTTATATGCTCCCAGCTCTAAAGAGAATCAGTTTCTGGATAAAATGCTAAAGCACATAAATAAAATCAAAATAGGCGAACTGGTAATCTGTGGGGCTCTTAACATGTGCTTATATGCAACACTTGATAGAAGATCAGAGGAACAACCAAAACCAGATGGAGAAACCATTAGGAGAGCTAGAAAATTTAATGACATTTTAGAGAAGTTCAATCTATATGATGTATGGAGATTGACACATCCAGAAGACCCAGATTATACTTTCTTTACATATCGCCACAAAACTTACACTAGACTGGACCATTTTTTACTAGACCAGGCTACATTGGAGAAAATGACAAAAGCTGTAATTGGCCCTATAGTTTGGTCGGATCACGAACACATCAAGATCAGTTTTAATGGTAGCCCAACAAGGAAGTTCAATAACAACAAGAGAATTGATGCTAATCTTTTCCAGTCAGAAAAAGATAGAGAAGAAATTCGAAGAGAAATATAGAAATTTTTAAGTGTTAATACAGGCTCAGTTACATCAAGTATAACATTATGGACAGCGCACAAAGCGTATATGAGAGGCTTACTGAAAGGTAGATCCATATGGAAGGCTAAAGATAGAGGGACTCCGCTAAGAAAATTATTATGGAATTGAATCTGCTAGAGAGAAGAAATAAGTTGCAGGCACAAATCCAAAAAATAATTCAGAATCAAATAGATAGGAAACTATGGCAATATCAGCAGAAACATTACCATATGGCCTGTCAGGTTAATGTGGCATTAGTAAACTTAAACAAAATTAAAAATAACAATAAAAAAATACACAATTTGGTGGACGCAGAAGTTACAAGCCAAACGATATAGGGGAAATCTTTAGTGATTTTTATAGCTCTCTCTATAATATAGTAGGGAAATCTGATTTTTGTAAATCTACCAAAGTTCTGATTGCTTCCTTCTTGGAGAAAGCAATCATTCCGAAAATAAGCTCTATTCAACGACAACAATTGGAAAAAGAGATTACTATAAATGAAGTTGAGATAGCAGTTAACTCCCTTAAAGCTCCTGGGCCTGATGGCTTCCCTACAACCTATTACAGAATGTTTCAGAAATATTTGTCAATTTACTTGTTGGATGTATATAATGAGATAAAAGTATCTGATATAGCTCCATAGGAAATGCTGGAGGCCGCTATCATAACTATCCCCAGATATGGAAAAGATGAGTCGGAATATGTTAACTATAGACCAATTTAGCTTTTAAATTTTGATACAAAGATTTATGCAAAAATATTTGTTAATAGGTTGAATCTATTAATGCAACAGCTAGTAAACCAGGATAAAACTGGATTTATACAAACAAGACAGGGACCTGATAATATACGTAAAATGGTCAATTTGTTTAACTTTGTTAAATCAAGGAATCTCCCAGCTGTTCGGGTCATTTTAGACGCTGAAAAATCGTTCAACCTCATCAACTGGGATTTTATCAATGCAACTTTGGAGTCATTTGGATTTGGAAGCGAAGTTACTAAAGCCATTATGGCTCTATACTCAAACGTCTCAGCTTTTGTACAAGGGATTGGATATAGTTCTGCCCAATTTGTGATAAAAAATGGGATTAGACAGGGATGCCCAATGTCCCCATTGATTTTAAATACTTAGCTAATACCATAAGAGGAAATGAGGACATTAAGGGAATATAAATTGGAAATGAAAAGCTCCAAAATCTCCCTTTTTGCAGATGATGTGGTCGTCATTATGACAAACCCAGTTTGGAGGGGGGTTGAAGATGGGGGGTTGAGGAGGGGGTTGAGGATGAGTGGGTTGAGGAGGGAGGTTGAAGATGAGGAGAGAGGTTGAGGATGAGGAGGGGGGTTGAGGAGGGGATTGAGGATGAGGAGGGGGGTTGAGGAGGGGGTTAAGGATGAGGAGGGGGGTTGAGGTTGATGAGGGGGTTGAGGATGGGGGGTTAAGGTGGGGGTTGAGGATGAGGGGGTTGAGGATGAGGAGGGAGATTTAGGAGGGAGGTTGAGGATGAGGAGGGGGGTTGAGGAAGATGTTTAGGGTGAGGAGGGGGTTGAGGTTGAGGAGGGGGTTGAGGATGGGGGGTTGAGGATGAGGGAATTGAGGAGGGAGGTTTGGGATGAGGAGGAAGGTTGAGGATGAGGAGTGGGGTTTAGGAGGGGGGTTGAAGAGGGTGACAAGGGATGGGGAAGAGACACAGGGAAGGGATAGGGGGAAGAGACACAGGGAAGGGAGAAGGGAGAAGAGACACGGCAGAGAGAGGGGGGACACAGAGGGCACAAGAGGGACACAGGGGGCAGCACATTTCCCACCCTCGGCTTATACTCGAGTCGGCTTTCTACTCGAGTATATACGGTAATTCTATCACTCACTAGGAATAACGTTGAATCCAAATTTACCTTCTATAATGGACAATAAGGAAAATATATAGACCAATTTGTATGAAAATTAGACATTGGAGTAGGCTGAATTTGTTTTGGGTAAGTTGGATAGGGATTACAAAACTGGTTATTGTTCCGAAAATAATATATATTTTAAGAAGCATCCTGCTAAATACTCATAAGAGTAGTATTACAAAACTCCAATGGGTAATTGACCAATTTATAATTAGAGGTTTCAAAGCTAGAGTAAACAGAATGTGGATTAATAAGAATGTGAGATATGGCAGTCTAGCGTCAATAAGCTTATATGACTATGCAGCGGCTGTAAACCTTAATCATTGTCTGACATATAGAGATAATAATAGCCCTCAAAAATGTATTCAGATAGAACAGGAGCTCTGTAAAAAGAAGTCATTAGAACATGTATTATGGCAGAAGGATCTCCCAAAACAAGGGAAGATGCCCCTGGTTATCAAGAATTGTTTAGAAGCTTGGTACAGAATCATTAAAATGTTGGGCACTGGCGGCCGACACCCCACCTCAGTCTCTATGGTGGACCCACACCTCCTACAAGCTGTAATTAGAGAAGAATGGTATATGTTTAACAACATTGAATGATCTCTAGATTGATGTGTGTTCATATCTTTTTGACATGCACCTGGATTGTTCACTTGTCATTAATGTTTGAAGTTGCTAAATTCTTTATATAATATGCTTGTTAGTTGTTGGCTCATAATAATATCTCAATTGTAACTGATAAGTGGCCTCTACAGCACATGCATATACATACTCTACATAAATTGAAGCTCATTATGTCATAATAAGCAATCAATGAGCATAGTATATCTCAGCAATAGTTAACATGCTGCTGAGATGTGTTCTTTGATGGGCTAGAACACTACACTGCACAACCATTCTTACAGAGTCTGTATCTGCAAATGGTGCAGTGGCCTCACCCACAATTGTGTGCTCATTTGGATATTGAATAAAATCATATCTATCTGTTTATTGCTAAGTGTATTTGTTACATGTTTGATGCTGGACACAAACGTGAGTGACATGTCTGGGTGTATGTGATATTCACCTAGCAAGGAAGCTGGATCCTGTGTAGCCACCAGGCCTGGAACTCTAGGACAGTCCCATTGTCCATCATCTCCTTCAGCATCCTCTCCCACTGCTTGTAACAGACAGTTACTCTGGGGTCACCACTTGTAGATACAGCTTTTCTGGCCTCCTCCTCCATCATCCTTCTGAACTTTGACTGGCTATCATCATAACAATGCCTAACAGACTTCACATCCCTATGTGCATAACCAACCTCTGTGACTGCGGCTGTCACCTCCATCCAGGCTTTACCCCTTGGACTGGCCTTAACCTCCCTACCCCCAGTAAAAATATGGGCGAGGGCACGGATGGCATTGAGGAGTACCACCATCTCCTTTGGTCTGAAGTTAGGGGCCCTGTGGGATCTAGACCTCCTTGCTCTGACCCTGAGGCCTCCACTACCCCATTGAGATCAGGCCCCTCCCCCTCTGACATGTGCATAGATCTATGGGCTCATTACACCCTCCCTCTACCTCACCTCTTGCCCTCCCATCTAGAACTACAACTCCTAGCCCTCCCCCTCCACTGCCACCTACCCTACATCTCCTTCACTCACCCCAACTGCCACATTCCCTATATCTCCTTTCCTCACCCCACTTCCTCCCTCCCTACATCTCCTTCCCTCACTCCCACTTCCTCTCTCACTCTCCCCTCACTTTCTCCCTCCTTCCCTCTACCTACCTCACCCGTACTCCCTCCCTCTACCTCCCTCACCCCCACTTCCTCCCTCCCACCCTATATTCTCCAAACCACATCTCTCTCCTCTCTTTACTCCTCTCCTTTCTTCCTCCTCTCCTCCCCTTCTCTACCATCTCTCCTTCCTCCATCACTGATCCAACAAAAAAATAAGGGCAAATTAAACAAAGATTTGTGTAAATGTTTTTGAATAAAAAAAATATGTATGTGTTAGTGTGTTTTTATCTTTTGGTTATTGGGTGGGGGATGGGTGTGTGTGGGTGGTGTGTCCTAGCTATTTATTTTTATCATATGTGTATGTAAATTAGGTGATATCAGTATATATGTGTAATGTGAAATTAAGTATAAAGTATTGAATAATTATCTAGAACAATAAATAAATATAAACCTGCTCTCCAATCTTCCACTTCTTCTGCACTCTCTCTTGTTAAAAACATTCAACTCCTAGGTCCTGCATGCTAATGCCTAACTTTCTACAACAGAGTCAGCTCTTAGGTGGGAAACTCGCAAATATATACAATATGCCTGTCAGTCACTAATCCATTGTCTGTTTTCTATCGGCTGATATGACGGTGGCATAACTGAAATATCCATAATTGATAACTTTTGCACAAGTTCCCTAAATCGGTTCTACTGAAGGAAGCATGGTTTACGAATGTGGCCTGTCTTTCGTAATGCAAGAGAGATACAATTTTACATGAAAGTGTAACGTGGGGAAAAAAACTCCAGTAGCATGGCAATATTGAAATTTACAATGAAAGATTTACATAGAGTCCCAATTTATCAAATGCTTGTATATTAAACATGCTGAATGATAAGAAAGACCAAAAAATGTGTTCCAGCTACAGCTAGTTCAAACCTACCCCAACAGGACAGTGTAGTTCTTGTCACCTCTAGCACAAAAGTTGGCTTCAGGATAGAGGCAATGCCCAAGAATATGTGCAGATGATAATGCAGACAGGAAATCAGTGGTCTCAGAAAAGGACCACTCCTCACGTAGGATGCAGGCACACAGTAAATAGTTCCACAACTTGTTTATGTGGAAGTAAGAACTGACCACTCTTTATTGAGAACTAGCAGCATATTTACAGTTTTCTGGCCACAGGCTGACCAAACACAGTAAGCCCCATCCTTCAGTACACAAATGGTCTACCAATGGTGACTGGCCATGTTGGGGGAACATGTATATCAAATTATGTCATGTTCTCTCTGCAGTGTGTCATGTAGATAACTGCTCAAGGGCCCTTATCTGGTAATGAACTTAGGATATTATCTCCTGTGTGTAGGGGCCATCTGGCTCTGTGCCTATGTTACCTAACTCAGATCCTGTGTTGTTACAGTTTACTCATAGCCATACATTGTAGTAGCCTAGACGTGTCTATGTGTACAAGGATCTTCTGAAAATTAAACAAGCTCTCGAGGACCCAACAGACAATAGCATTTGATGACACTTAAGTCCCCTTGATCTTTGTGTAGTGCATATGTGTGGCCACCCTACATTTCCTCAGGTCGGGCCGGATGAGTCATCACAAGCTAACAGCAGGTTATAAACTTGCTGTATGAAGTGTCAGCTCACTGGTTCAGTGTTTAGAGTGGTACATCCCGGATACTATGCATGTACAGTAAGTTACTATCGTACCCCATAGCTTTCTTGTCCCTGAGGAACCCATAACCAAACTGTAACATACTCATAATACATGCAATACCGATGTATTTTTAAACTGATAGGCAACAAAAAATGCATAACCATAGTAATAAACAGGCCGTTAGGCCCACCAGATTTGGCGACTACGCTCACCCCAATTCTCTCTCTCTATGGGTCGCACATTTTAGTTCAGATCTCGGCACCAGCAGACAATTCAGATAACAGCAGCATTTCTCAAGAGGCATGCACCATCAGACCCCTTTTGTAAGAATCACAGACCTTGTTCCTTGATTAGTACAAGCAGACTCTGACACCACCTTTATTTTGTGTGTCCAAAATCAGATTGGCACTGATTTTTCAAGACACATTTTCAGATAATACAAAACACCACCCCCCAGGTCTGTAGCCAAGTCCCGATCTCTTAGTTGCTAGATCTCAACTTACAGGGTTATAAACTAAACTTCCCCCTTCCAGACTCAATACAGGGATCTATGCATGGCTAGCTCTCAAAGCCATATAAATTCTTTAGAATCTTTAACATTTATTTTATATCCCAGATATGACTGCATTAACTTTATATTATCTAAGCATAGCCTACTATCCGACTTCTAAAACAGATACATTATTTTAATGTTAATCAATGACAGTACTATATGCACTTATTGCATCCATGATATAACTACTGTACATGTATGCATTACACCCATGAAATAACTGTTAAGCAAGCCGCTAGCACCTTCTAAACACACATATAATAAATGATTAACCCCAAACAGTCCAGTGGGCCCTTCCATTCATAACAGCAACTTTTACCAGCCCAGGCCACAACATCTCCCCCTTTCTTTTCTAGTGTAGCAGGGAAAGACATCCTGATGGATAGCTTTCCAGCTACACTGCTGCTACTTGTCCTCCTCTGAGGTTTAAACTATGGCACAGTTGCAACAATCTCCAGGGTGCAAGAACCAGGTTATAGCTGGTATTGGTAAGTCTAGGGAGTGCAGGAAGCATCCATTGTTCTGACCTCCCTTTCTGTGGCTCAATGCTGGGGTTGCAGGGTGGGCTTTCCATGTTACTCTACCTCTCCAACCCCTTGGTAAAAATCCCTCCAATTGATAGCCTCAGTGGCTCTGGGCATTCCATCTCCTCCTTTCCAGGGGGAATTCTGCCTCCTTCCCATTGGCGTAGTGACCTCCCCAAGCCCCTGAGGAAACATAAAACCACTGTCCCGAAGGACCCTTCAAGGTAATCCAGGTGAAACAGTACATCCAGTCTAGTAGGTCCAGCAACAACTTGGGAGGATCCTTCCCCACCACAGCCCTCTCCGTCCAGGCCACGGAGACCTCCTGACCTGCTTATTCTGGGATGGTGCCCGGTATCCTTGGCAAAATAGAAGACCCCAATTCCCGCCGTGCCAGGCCCGAGCCTGTCCATGAGCGTGCTTGGTTGCTGGATTGGCAAAGTGGGCTTATGACATGCTTTAGCTCTATCCATTCCGGGGTAATGAGTAGCCATGGCAACAGCCTCCATATTTCAATGGCCAACCCCACTGTCAATGATCTGGGCCAGGCCCCCTTCATTTCAAGTTTTAGATGAATAAAAAGGAATAAAGGAAAAGATCTTCTCTCTCTCCTGACCAGTGCTAGAGTTCAGAGGTATCCATTAGGCCTTCTGGTTTCCCCAATAAAAACAGTTCCAGTGGGGTAAACATTTCGGTTGACTTCTCAGCAGGTGTTATCACCACCCCATTTCCCAAAAGCCTGGGCCAATGCCCCCTCTTTCTTCCTCCGTTAGGGAAAACAGTGCTCTTGGGGACCCTATAAAACAATATTTCCAGTGAGGACTGTACCTGCTGGATGTGAAAGCCTCCTGATGGCCTTGCCTGGGGACTCCACTCCTTGGGGCTGTGCGGAACTCACCGTCTCCCAGGCTCCTTTTCTGGTATCACTGTCTGGGTACAGCTCTCACCTCCCTCTGGCTCTTTGATCTCTCGATCCTCAGGCAGAATATGCTCAGGCAGAATCTCCTGGCTTTCTCCATCTGAGACTGCCTTGTGTTTAGATACTGGCAGCCCTTGAGCACCAGCTGTTACTGCCTCTTGTGCAGGCTGAAGAGCAGGGCTGCTTGTTGTTTCTGCCCCAGGGTCTGTGGCTGACTCATGGACAATAATTATCCAAGAAACCTCTCCACTATGTTTATAGTCTATTGGTAGGGTGCAGTGGGCAATTGGTTCTTCCCTGACTCCAGGAGCAAGGTAGTTTTTCCCCAGATTTCAAATTTAACAGGATAGATAGATTTGGAAAATTCAATATTTTCAAAGGGGAAAAATAGAAAAAATCACTCAAACTATGGAATTGATTGAAATATAAATAATAATAAACAATCTCCAAATCACCAATGACTCCTATCACATATAATAGTTGTCAAACTGCGAGACATCACCATGCTTTGCGAGGTGTGTGCTCATCGCTTGGGAGACCCGCAAAGCGAGGCGAGCCGTTAACACGTAGGACTTAGCCGATGAGCGCCGAAGGCTCATTGCTGCGAACCTCACGAAGCGAGGGGAGCCATTAAACCTCACGATGCGAACCTCGCGAAGCGAGGTGAGCCGTTAAACCGCAGCACTTAGCGAAGCGAGGCAACCCGTTAAACCGTAGCACGCGTGACTTAGAAAAAAAAATATGAGACACAGGACTTAGATAAAAAAAGATACGAGATGCGGGACTTAGAAAAAAAGAACAAAAAAAACGAAAAACACACTAAATACACCAAAAACAATTCAGAAAACATCACAGACAGCATGGGACAACAGCCAGGACATATGTGAGTGAGGTGGAATGCGAATTTAACTTAAAAATAATGAAAACGAGGCTTCACGAGCCCAGACCAGCAAAACACTGCAAAACGCATAGCACTTTACACATCACACTACGAACTACAAGACACACTATTAGAAAAGTCCGAAAATGCTCAAGAGACGCATACCACATTAATAACATTACGACTATACAATGCCGCTTTACACAATAAACCAACGGCTTTACCTCGCGCACACAGCCTATTTAGAATGCACACTTCAAACATTCATTACACTTTAGAAGCAGGGCACTAACACTCACAATGTATATTCAGATGCAGATGCAAAATACAAACAGATTGTTAGCTCTTCAGCCTATTGCTCGCTGCATATATCAATTACAAATAATTAAACTATATTAATTTATTTAATAAATTATTATTATTACTTAACTACATATACATAGAAATAGATATCTCTTTCAGAGGACCAAAAGTACATGACAGGAGAGGCTCGCAATGAGCGCCGAAGGTCCTGAGGCTTCCTGAAGGCGCTCATTGCAAGGCATGCCAAAACAGGAAATAAGTAGAGCACTTATGTGTAGAAAATCCAAATGTAGAGGAATAAGGAGGAATAAGTATGATATATAGAAAATATATAGAAATATACTAGATGTAAACTCCTTTCACAAAAGAAAAAGAAGTTGAGAAAATGTTCTGAACTTTAAATAGACAATAGAGATTGGGAAAAATGTCTATCGTTTCAAAGTAGTAGTTGTTGAAATTCCATGTATTTTAAAAATATTTTAAAGTTACTTATAGAATTTGTATGGTGCCAAAGAAATTACATTAAATATTCAAACGTCAATCAGATTGTTTCTTTAGAGGATATGGAAAAGCAGGTTCATATTTACAAATTTGGTGGAATTGCCCAATAGTTATGAAAATATGACCAAAAATAGAAGTAGTAATTAATGATATCTACAGTAGATTGACTGAAGGGGCTTGTGTACTTCAATGAAGCTGTGAGCTATACCATGTGCGGTCACCCAAGATGGGCATATCATAGCAGAGAGGTCAGTCAAATAGCAGCCCACTGGAGAAGGAATTTGTAACCCAAGCTGTCATGATCCCCCTGATGATCTTTTGGGTTTAGTAATTATTATTGTTATTTAATATGTTTTTATGTTAAGTTGATTACCCTATGTATAATAAATACTGTATGTTAGGTTGCTTCCCTATGGGTGATTGGCTTGTGATGTTTGATTCTGTATGTTCCATGTTTAGTTCATGAAGTGTTAAATAATTTAGAATGTTGTGTTGTCAGTCTGTAACTGTCAGAGAGAGAGTCAGTTGAGATCCAGTTACATGGAGGGTGATGTAATGGTGTCTCTGAGAACAAGCCAGTTTGAAGGCAGTCTGTGATGATTGTGAAGAAGTTTGTAAAGAAAAGTGAGGCAGTTGAGATACTGCTGTGTTGAATGTCTTGAAGATGTATGTTCCTAAAGAAAAGGGAGGGGATGTATCTTGAAGACATATTCTCCTAAAGAAAAGGGAGGTAATATATCGATAAGATAACATATCTAGAAGATATATGTACAGTATATGTCAGTAGAGATGTCGCGAATAGTTCGCTGGCGGACTGTTCCCGGCGAACATAGCATGTTCGCGTTCGAGTCGAACTGCGATCATATGCGATATTCAACCCGCCCCCTATACTTTATCATTGAGCAAACTTTGACTCGGCAACTCACAGTCAGCAGACACATTCCAGCCAATCAGCATCATACCCTGCCTTCCCACCCTTCTACCTCATGGACAGCAGTCATTTTGGAATCATAACTAACTTGCAGTCTTACTGAGAGGAGGATGAGTGTAGGTGATACTGCATCAATAGGGAAAACCATAGCTAGGCTACTGTACACAGTGTGCAATACAGTCATGAAGGACTCTTTGATCTCTGCTGCAAGGACACCCTGGTGTCTCTTCCCCCCCTTATCATCATCCTCCACTCACCTTAGCACCCAACCCTAACACCCCTCACACTTATCCCTAACACCTAACCCTAACACCCCTTACACTTATCCCTAACACTCCTCACCCTAACACCTATCCCTAACACCCCTTACCCTAACCCTAACACCCCTCACACTTATCCCTTACACCCTTCACACTAACACCTAACACCCCTCACACTTATCCCTAACACCCCTCACCCTAACCCTAACACCCCTCACACTTATCCCTAACACCTAACTCTAACATCCCTCACCCTAACACCTAACCCTAACACCCCTTACACTTATCCCTAATAACCCTCACCCTAACACCTAACCCTAACACCCCTCACACGTATCGCTAACACCCCTCACCCTAACCCTAACACCCCATACCCTAACACCTAACCCTAACACCCCTCACACTTATCCCTAACACCCCTCACCCTTACCCTAACACCCCTCACACGTATCCCTAACACCCCTCACCCTAACCCTAACACCCCTCACACTTATCCCTAACACCCCTCACCCTAACACCTAACTCTAACACCCCTCACAAATATCCCTAACACCCCTCACCCTAACCCTAACACCCCTCACAGTTATCCCTAACACCTAACCCTAACATCCCTCACACTTATCCCCAACACCTAACCCTAACATTCCTCACCCTTACACCTAACCCTAACACCCCTTACACTTATCCCTAACACCCCTCACCCTAACCCTAACACCCCTCACACTTATCCCTAACACCCCTCACCCTAACCCCTAACCCTAACACCCCTCACACTTATCCCTAACACCCCTCACCCTAACCCTAGCACCCCTTACACGTATCCCTAACACCCCTCACCCTAACATCTAACCCTAACACCCCTCACACTTATCCCTAACACCCCTCACCCTAACCCTAACACCCCTCACACTAACACCTAACCCTAACACACCTCACACTTATCCCTAACACCCCTCACCATAACCCTAACACCCCTCACTTATCTCTAACACCTATCACCCTAACCCTAACACCCCTCACACTTATCCCTAACACCTAACCCTAACATCCCTCACCCTAACACCTAACCCTAACAACCCTTACACTTATCCCTAACACCCCCTCACCCTAACACCTAACCCTAACACCCCTCACACTTATCCCTAACACCCCTCACCCTAACACCTAACCCTAACACCCCTCACCCTAACCCTAACACCCCTCACACTTATCCCTAACATCTAACCCTAACACCCCTCACCCTAACACCTAACCCTAACACCCCTTACACTTATCCCTAACACCCCTCACCCTAACACCTAACCCTAACACCCCTCACACTTATACCTAACACCCCTCACCCTAACCCTAACACCCTTCACACTTATCCCTAACACCTAACCCTAACATTCCTCACCCTAAAACCTAACCCTAACACCCCTCACCCTAACACCTAACCCTAACACCCCTCACACTTATCCCTAACACCCATTTCCCTAACCCTAACACCCCTGACACTTATCCCTAACACCTAACTCTAACATCCCTCACACTTATCCCCAACACCTAACCCTAACATTCCTCACCCTAACACCTAACCCTAACACCCCTTACACTTATCACTAACACCCCTCACCCTAACACCCCTCACACTTATCCCTAACACCCCTCACCCTAACCCCTAACATTAACACCCCTCACACTTATCCCTAACACCCCTCACCATAACCCTAGCACCCCTTACACGTATCCCTAACACCCCTCACTCTAACATCTAACCCTAACACCCCTCACACTTATCCCTAACACCCCTCACCCTAACCCTAACACCCCTCACCCTAACACCTAACCCTAACACACCTCACACTTATCCCTAACACCCCTTACCATAACCCTAACACCCCTCACTTATCTCTAACACCTATCACCCTAACCCTAACACCCCTCACACTTATCCCTAACACCTAACCCTAACATCCCTCACCCTAACACCTAACCCTAACACCCCTTACACTTATCCCTAACACCCCCTCACCCTAACACCTAACCCTAACACCCCTCACACTTATCCCTAACACCCCTCACCCTAACACCTAACCCTAACACCCCTCACCCTAACCCTAACACCCCTCACACTTATCCCTAACATCTAACCCTAACACCCCTCACACTTATCCCTAACACCCCTCACCCTAACCCTAACACCCCTCACCCTAACACCTAACCCTAACACACCTCACACTTATCCCTAACACCCCTTACCATAACCCTAACACCCCTCACTTATCTCTAACACCTATCACCCTAACCCTAACACCCCTCACACTTATCCCTAACACCTAACCCTAACATCCCTCACCCTAACACCTAACCCTAACACCCCTTACACTTATCCCTAACACCCCTCACCCTAACACCTAACCCTAACACCCCTCACACTTATACCTAACACCCCTCACCCTAACCCTAACACCCCACACACTTATCCCTAACACCTAACCCTAACATTCCTCACCCTAACACCTAACCCTAACACCCCTCACACTTATCCCTAACACCCCTCACCCTAACACCTAACCCTAACACCCCTCACACTTATCCCTAACACCTAACCCTAACACCCCTCACCCTAACACCTAACCCTAACACACCTCACACTTATCCCTAACACCCCTTACCATAACCCTAACACCCCTCACTTATCTCTAACACCTATCACCCTAACCCTAACACCCCTCACACTTATCCCTAACACCTAACCCTAACATCCCTCACCCTAACACCTAACCCTAACACCCCTTACACTTATCCCTAACACCCCTCACCCTAACACCTAACCCTAACACCCCTCACACTTATACCTAACACCCCTCACCCTAACCATAACACCCCACACACTTATCCCTAACACCTAACCCTAACATCCCTCACCCTAACACCTAACCCTAACACCCCTTACACTTATCCCTAACACCCCCTCACCCTAACACCTAACCCTAACAACCCTCACACTTATCCCTAACACCCCTCACCCTAACACCTAACCCTAACACCCCTCACCCTAACCCTAACACCCCTCACACTTATCCCTAACATCTAACCCTAACACCCCTCACCCTAACACCTAACCCTAACACCCCTTACACTTATCCCTAACACCCCTCACCCTAACACCTAACCCTAACACCCCTCACACTTATACCTAACACCCCTCACCCTAACCCTAACACCCCTCACACTTATCCCTAACACCTAACCCTAACATTCCTCACCCTAACACCTAACCCTAACACCCCTCACACTTATCCCTAACACCCCTCACCCTAACACCTAACCCTAACACCCCTCACACTTATCCCTAACACCTAACCCTAACATCCCTCACCCTAACACCTAACCCTAACCACCCCTCACACTTATCCCTAACACCACTCACCCTAACCCTAACACCCTTCACCCTAACACCTAACCCTAACACCCCGCACACTTATCCCTAACACCCCTCACCCTAACACCCAACACCCCTCAAACTTATTCTTAACACCCCTCACCCTAACACCTAACCCTAACACCCCTCACAATTATTCCTAACACCCCTCACCCGAACCCTAACACCCCTCACACTTATCCCTAACACCCCTTACCCTAACCCTAACACCCCTCACACTTATCCCTAACACCTAACCCTAACATCCCTCATCCCTAAAACCTAACCCTCACACCCCTTACACTTATCCCTAACACCCCTCACCCAAACACCTAACCCTAACACCCCTCACACTTATCCCTAACACCCCTCACCCTAACCCTAACACCCCTCACACTTATCCCTAACACCTAACCCTAACATCCCTTACCTTAACACCCAACCCTAACATCCCTTACAATTATCCCTAACACCCCCTCACCCTAACACCTAACCCTAACACCCCTCACACTTATCCATAACACCCCTCACCCTAACACCTAACCCTAACACCCCTCACCCTAACCCTAACACCCCTCACACTTATCCCTAACATCTAACCCTAACACCCCTCACCCTAACCCTAACACCCTTCACACTTATCCCTAACACCTAACCCTAACATACCTCACCCTAACACCTAACCCTAACACCCCTCACCCTAACACCTAACCCTAACACCCCTCACACTTATCCCTAACACCCATCACCCTAACCCTAACACCCCTCACACTTATCCCTAACACCTAACTCTAACATCCCTCACACTTATCCCCAACACCTAACCCTAACATTCCTCACCCTAACACCTAACCCTAACACCCCTTACACTTATCCCTAACACCCCTCACCCTAACACCCCTCACACTTATCCCTAACACCCCTCACCCTAACCCCTAACCCTAACACCCCTCACACTTATCCCTAACACCCCTCACCATAACCCTAGCACCCCTTACACGTATCCCTAACACCCCTCACCCTAACATCTAACCCTAACACCCCTCACACTTATACCTAACACCCCTCACCCTAACCCTAACACCCCTCACCCTAACACCTAACCCTAACCCACCTCACACTTATCCCTAACACCGCTTACCATAACCCTAACACCCCTCACTTATCTCTAACACCTATCACCCTAACCCTAACACCCCTCACACTTATCCCTAACACCTAACCCTAACATCCCTCACCCTAACACCTAACCCTAACACCCCTTACACTTATCCCTAACACCCCCTCACCCTAACACCTAACCCTAACACCCCTCACTCTTATCCCTAACACCCCTCACCCCAACACCTAACCCTAACACCCCTCACCCTAACCCTAACACCCCTCACACTTATCCCTAACATCTAACCCTAACACCCCTCACCCTAACACCTAACCCTAACACCCCTTACACTTATCCCTAACACCCCTCACCCTAACACCTAACCCTAACACCCCTCACCCTAACCCTAACACCCCTCACACTTATCCCTAACACCTAACCCTAACATTCCTCACCCTAACACCTAACCCTAACCCACCTCACACTTATCCCTAACACCGCTTACCATAACCTTAACACCCCTCACTTATCTCTAACACCTATCACCCTAACCCTAACACCCCTCACACTTATCCCTAACACCTAACCCTAACATCCCTCACCCTAACACCTAACCCTAACACCCCTTACACTTATCCCTAACACCCCCTCACCCTAACACCTAACCCTAACACCCCTCACTCTTATCCCTAACACCCCTCACCCTAACACCTAACCCTAACACCCCTCACCCTAACCCTAAAACCCCTCACACTTATCCCTAACATCTAACCCTAACACCCCTCACCCTAACACCTAACCCTAACACCCCTTACACTTATCCCTAACACCCCTCACCCTAACACCTAACCCTAACACCCCTCACCCTAATCCTAACACCCCTCACACTTATCCCTAACACCTAACCCTAACATTCCTCACCCTAACACCTAACCCTAACACCCCTCACACTTATCCCTAACACCTAACCCTAACATCCCTCACCCTAACACCTAACCCTAACCACCCCTCACACTTATCCCTAACACCACTCACCCTAACCCTAACACCCTTCACCCTAACACCTAACCCTAACACCCCTCACACTTATCCCTAACACCCCTCACCCTAACACCCAACACCCCTCAAACTTATTCTTAACACCCCTCACCCTAACACCTAACCCTAACACCCCTCACAATTATTCCTAACACCCCTCACCCGAACCCTAACACCCCTCACACTTATACCTAACACCCCTTACCCTAACCCTAACACCCCTCACACTTATCCCTAACACCTAACCCTAACATCCCTCATCCCTAAAACCTAACCCTAACACCCCTTACACTTATCCCTAACACCCCTCACCCTAACACCTAACCCTAACACCCCTCACACTTATCCCTAAAACCCCTCACCCTAACCCTAACACCCCTCACACTTATCCCTAACCCTAACATCCCTCACCCTAACACCCAACCCTAACATCCCTTACACTTATCCCTAACACCCCCTCACCCTAACACCTAACCCTAACACCCCTCACACTTATCCATAACACCCCTCACCCTAACACCTAACCCTTAACACCCCTCACCCTAACCCTAACACCCCTCACACTTATCCCTAACATCTAACCCTAACACCCCTCACCCTAACACCTAACCCTAACACCCCTTACATTTATCCCTAACACCCCTCACCCTAAAACCTAACCCTAACACCCCTCACACTTATACCTAACACCCCTCACCCTAACCCTAACACCCCTCACACTTATCCCTAACACCTAACCCTAACATTCCTCACCCTAACGCCTAACCCTAACACCCCTCACACTTATCACTAACACCCCTCACCCTAACACCTAACCCTAACACCCCTCACACTTATCCCTAACACCTAACCCTAACAACCCTCACCCTAACACCTAACCCTAACCACCCCTCACACTTATCCCTTACACCACTCACCCTAACCCTAACACCCTTCACCCTAACACCTAACCCTAACACCCCTCACACTTATCCCTAACACCCCTCACCCTAACACCTAACCCTAACACCCCTCACACTTATCCCTAACACCTAACCCTAACATCCCTCACCCTAACACCTAACCCTAACCACCCCTCACACTTATCCCTAACACCATTCACCCTAACCCTAACACCCTTCACCCTAACACCTAACCCTAACACCCCTCACACTTATCCCTAACACCCCTCACCCTAACACCTAACACCCCTCAAACTTATTCTTAACACCCCTCACCCTAACACCTAACCCTAACACCCCTCACCCGTACCCTAACACCCCTCACACTTATCCATAACATCTAACCCTAACACCCCTCACCCTAACACCTAACCCTAACACCCCTTACACTTATCCCTAACACCCCTCACCTTAACACCTAACCCTAACACCCCTCACACTTATACCTAACACCCCTCACCCTAACCCTAACACCCCTCACACTTATCCCTAACACCTAACCCTAACATTCCTCACCCTAACACCTAACCCTAACACCCCTCACACTTATCCCTAACACCCCTCACCCTAACACCTAACCCTAACACCCCTCACACTTATCCCTAACACCTAACCCTAACATCCCTCACCCTAACACCTAACCCTAACCACCCCTCACACTTATCCCTTACACCACTCACCCTAACCCTAACACCCTTCACCCTAACACCTAACCCTAACACCCCTCACACTTATCCCTAACACCCCTCACCCTAACACCCCTCAAACTTATCCCTAACACCCTTCACCCTAACACCTAACCCTAACACCCCTCACACTTATCCCTAACACCCCTCACCCTAACACCTAACACCCCTCAAACTTATTCCTAACACCCCTCACCCTAACACCTAACCCTAACACCCCTCACACTTATCCTAACACCCCTTACCCTAACCCTAACACCCCTCACACTTATCCCTCTGTC